>JASDDO010000018.1:133746521-134346521 GCA_030015575.1 Agapanthus africanus | reverse complement strand
CACCAGGCGCCAGACCATGAACAGGAGGCAAGTAGATATCTTCCTCTGCTGGCATTGGACGCACCGACACCTTCTCGACTTTGAAGGAGGAACTATCGACGACGGTATTTATGATTTGTTATTTGGTGATTCGATTATCACGTATTCGTCACCTTGGATTTCGGTATTTTGGGCGATCTATTCACATGATTTAGTCTTGATGACTGAGTTTCATGATATTTGTTTTCGTGCACCTTGGTTGCACCTACTGGGTATTTATATTTTGTGCATAGTTATTATACTTGAGTTATGCTTTATACACCGTTGTGTTGATTTATGATTTGTCCACAGTTATTGCACTTGATATAGTTTTGTGCCTTGGCTGCACATGTTTATGATTTCGTGGAATTTATACAGTTGAGTTGATTTTGTGCATATGGCATGCACACGATTTGATTGTTGCACTCGGTATAGTTCATATATGCTTGTAGTGCGTTGGTACGTATTTTGTGCACCACGGTTGCACCTGACTTCGGTTTGATGTTATTCAATATGTTGATTTTGATTTCATGCCTATGTTATGCATGTGAATTGACTTATGCTTTTGGCATAGTTTTCATGCACTTTTAGTGTTTTGATTTGATTTGTTAACGCTAATGCACATGGTTGTGAGATTATATACCGCGGTATACCTGTTTTGGATTGAGGTTTATTGTATACCATCAATTTCGATTATGATATTGATGTTGATTTCATGCACTCTGTGCATTTGATTTGGATTCTTGCGCATATTTGATGCGCTTGATATTGGATTTCGTGATTTCGTGCATGTTGGATGTACATGATTTAGATTTTATTCGTGCATGATGGATGCACCTGATTTGGATTTTCACACATGTAGGGCGCATGTTATGAGATGCGATTTTGGTGCACACCAGATGCACTAAATCGAGATTCTTCGTGCATATCAGATGCACCTGATTTTGTTGTCAGGCACACCCGTTGCCTTTGATAGGTGTTTCGTGCACACCCGTTACACTTAGATGTTGTTTCTGTACACATATATGGCACATTGATGGATTTCAATTTTTCCGTGCGCACCAGACGCACGCGGCATTCTTATGCATATTTTGGATTTGATTTCTGCAGGATCAGTACGTTTTTATGATATTTACTAATTGATATACTGACTGAGCAGGACTAGTCAAAGGACAGTACCTGGATATATTTTGCATGCATTTATTGTTATCGAAGGGATTTCCAAAAAGGGAGCTATAGTCTCAGTATTTACTTACGTGTCTGATATGACACGGAACGATTAAAATAAGGAAACCCTTCTAGATTGTTTTCAAAACAGCGAAACGTACATATTAAACAAAAGATATATACATATATGGTTATTTTCTTACAATAGACGTCCGCCACCATGCCGCGATATGCATATCGCACAGCGATTTAAAACGGTTTAGCATGCATTTCCTTCAGATATTTACATGTATAAATTTGATGATTACATGTATAGTTTTGATGTATATCATGTTGGGTTTCATATTGGATTTGACATTGGTGCCTTCACCATGACTCCGATGATTGCGGGATGCTTGACGGAGTTTTGATTTTGAGTTATCTGCTCATTGTTCATCGCGCGCATTGCGCTACGACGTGTTTTATGTATTGATGATTTCGGAGCCCCGACGACTTGAACTTTTACTGAAATGTTTTAGTATTTTAGGGGTTTAAATTTAAATTCGGGGACCGAATTTCTTTAAGGGGGGAAGATTGTAACATTTCAAAAAAATAAAATATTATTTTTGGGAATTTTTATAATTAAATAATAAAATATTGAATATTTTAATAAGGCGGTATAATTAAATACCGATAAATTAGGAAAAAATTTGGAAAATTATGGAAATTACTAAAAAGAGGGTGTTTTATGTGAATTATGCAAATTATAAGTTTTTATGATTAATTATACGCTATTTAGTGCTAATCGCGATTAAATATCGCTAATCGCGCATTAAGCTTGTTTTGTGCAAAACATGCACATGTCTTTTTTTAGCACTTGTTACATTTTTCGTTCATGGTTTCTTCTTTTTATCATGCATGGTTGTAAATTAAAGAGAAGAAAAGAAAAGGAACAGAAAAGAAAAGGGGATTTGAATAAAGAATGGAGGGATGGGCATAAAAGAGAGTGAGAGGGTAATGGGTCAAACCTTGGACCAAACTCCCATTCCCACTTCATTTCTTCAACATTTTCTCTCCTCCCCCTCACTCATGCTGCTGCTGCTGCCCTCTCTCCCCTTTCCTCTCTACCTCCTCACAATCATGCAATAAAACCCATTAAAACCCCATCTCCTCTTCACAAATTTTATGCACAAGCTCACAAGCTACACTATGGACCAAGAAAAATTTGATTTTGGTGCCCTCGGGGATTCATGAGTGCAAAATGAGCTAATTATTCCATCATTAGTGTAGAATTTCCATTCCTTTAGCAGCCACGTTAAATTAGAACCGATACTGCATGGTTTTGAGAACTTTGAAAACTTTAAGTTGAGGATTAGGGTTTTAGTTGAACCCAAAAGGTGAAATTAAGGTTAGTAGAGACTATACAACCCCTGTGGTGTTTGATTGGAGACCTAAACCAGAGACTAGAACCCCAATTAGCAAACTTAGAATTCCCCGACATCGTATTTTATAAATTCTGTGAGGGTATTTTGACATCTGCTATCACCCGGAGCCTCTGAAAATTATTTAGCATACACGGTGATACATGAAGGCACCTAGGAAGCTAACCCCAAGACCCCAGCCCCTGACTCAACCCTTTGGCCGCAAATAAAGTCATTCTGGCCGCAAATTGCGGCCAGGCCTGGGCCAATGTGTCTCGTGTTTGTTCTGTGGCTGCTTCATCGTAAATTAGAACCTTGGCATATGCAAAATTGACCAATTTGACCTAGGGTAAAATCTGAGACCATTTTCAAGAGTTGCTATTTTGATTCGGGGTTTCGTTTTGCATATTTTATATTTTGGATTTTTGTAATTTGTGTTGTATTCGATCACTTGACGTTTGTACGTCGAAATCGAGTGTTATTTGGTGGTTTTGAAAGCGTAGTCCATAGGTTCTAACCTATAGGCTTTTAGCGTGTCGTTTTGGTTTTAAATTGGGTTTTAATGCGACACGATGCGTTATGATGTGTAGGTACCCTACGAAGACATCGAGACAACAAGCAAGCGCGTGGCGACGTCGGCAGCGACAAGCGAAGAATAAAGTGAGTAGATTATATCTACGGGGGAAGTCGGGTGGATGGCGTATAGCACCCCCGCAGTTCTATGTATAGTATGCTATATATATATACTATATATATATGATATCTTTTATGTGAGACATGGATATTCAAGATATGATTAGGTGTTCAATAGTTATATTAGGGTTATTAGATGTGAACTAGTATAGCTTCTTAGTCGCGAACCCTAGAATAGGTTTACACCCATACACACACACATGCTTATTTTGTTATACTTGTGCGTATGTGGAGATAGGTATATATATACACACACATAGGTATGGGACTATATATATATATACACGTATGCCTACACATGGATGATGAGGATTGCATATGGTATTTAGAGACGGGTCGATGAGATTAGGCATGGTGCCATGAGGTCGGTGATATGATGTGGTTCGTATTTTGAGATACGTCATGAGATTTTAGCGGGCGTGTGTTCTCATACACGCATATATATATTGATGGTATCGGTTTTTACTAGACTTAGATCGGTACCCCAGTTCATGAGATATGATGATAAGGATACCGGATAATTGATGAGATAAATGTGAGATTTGACCCGTACCCAGATTTGGGATGCCGTACGACGGATTTACGTACGAGCTATTTATTTATGACAGATCTGCACCCTTGACTCGAGGATGTCATATTGTATATTGTATCGTATGTGATACTATTGAGGCGGGATCACCGACTATTATATGTATATATATATATATCGACTCAGATTTAGGTGGTTTCCATACCCTTTCGATTAGCTTGTTAGTTAGATCTGTAGCTTACTTAGTAGATGTTAGACTAGACCCGAGTCATACCTATTTCAAAACTAACGAATCGTGGGTATTTTAAAGACAGGTCAAGGGATTCTACGGATATTTTCAAAAGACGCATCTTTTCCTAAAAACACTGTAGCCCTTATTTTTCTAAACACCACGATTCGTGTTATTTCAAATGGCAAACCGTATGATATATATATTGATGTAGATTCTTCTATCTTGTGTTTATTATTCATTTTCCGCATATTCTTGCTATTCGCATCGCATTACATGTTTAAATGTGTTATTGTTATATTAAACCCATCCTGTCAGGACACCAACACCATTATCGATGATGCGTATGTTCCACGTACACCTGCTTGCCGGCTTACACACTTCATCTTCGATAATTTCCATGTCACTACACAGTAGGACTGTTGCATCAGGATATGACTCCTTGCACAACATACTTGCGTACATACTTATTGTACACTCATACTTGCGTACACACATATTGTACTCCCTTACTTGCATACATACGTATTTGTATATATATAGATAATTATGGATTGATTTTGGATATTTAGGAACCACATTATATACTTTTTTAAAACTGGATTCACTTTAAAAGAGCGGTTTCCCTCGATTTGTTGCATGAGATACTGATATGCTTACATTTCTCTTATATGTCGCATACATCATGCTTTATGATTATATGCGTTGAGATATTTTGTTTCCATGATATTTTTGAATTTAAGAACCATGGCTATTTCAAAAGAAAGCATGTACTATTTTAAAAACCCGGTTTCTCTTGATATGATATTTCAGTGCGTCAACCATGCATTTTCTAGGTTCTGAGACGTGTGATATGTGAAACCCGATTCAAGAAGGCGGATGAATCCATTTGCGGGTACATGGTGGACCCGGTATGGTACCTCGGGGTGAGAGAGATTTCGTGTGGATGACGATGAGCCTGCCAGAGGGACCAGTACCTACCGGTGATAGTATTTGGGCTCGGCGGATATCCGGAGGATACCGACCGGAGTCGAGAGATGATGTGGGCCGATCTGGACTAACGGAGCCCGATATATGAGGATTTACGTGCCGATGCTGGGCATGGGTTTCACGATGATTTCGAGTGTCGATGCTAGATACTCAGGTTACATGATTTTGATGTGTCGCGAGGGACACACGTTGATTTATATCCTCATACTTCCATGCATATGCTTTATGATATTTACATGCATGTGTTTTGTGTCATTGGTTGACACGTGGACGAGATCCACATGCATACAGACATTGATTACATAGTTGGATGATATCCACATACTTATAGATTTCCTGATATAGTTGACATTGATTACATTGATCATACCTCATATTTACGATATATTGCTACCTGAGTCACTGACACAAGCACTTGGTATTACACTGATGTATAGATGTTTACCTTTGCCACCTTATCATGTTTCAGACTTTATCATCTTGAGTATATATATATTATTACTGATCGTTTGACCTAGGATTGGGTCATACATACGATTTCTTCTCTGTGATGTTTTCTACTCACGAGTTGGCAACTCACCCCTGTTGTTCCACAGTTCTTGCAGGTTTTTGCCGTACAATTTTCATTGCGGATTTCTGGCACACTGCTTCCTTTCTGGGTGATTGCTTTGGTAGGTGGGTTCACTCGCATTGTGACCACCATTGTACTTATTTATTTTCAGTTGTATCTAGTAAAATTCCATCAAAGAGACTTGTATATTTATTTCAGACATAGAAAACCATTTGTGTTGGAGATAGTGCCCTCAAAGTCAATTATTGGATCGCAGGTACGTGATAGCAATGATTGAGGCAGGACATATACCGATATGACAGTCTTGCTCGAAATGATAGTATGCTATCTGGTTTGTCTTTATCATCGTTTACATGCTTTAGTTCACTATTGCATGATGATAGAGCCCATAGGATTCTTGCTTGACTGCCAGCAGTATGATGGCGATCATATACGTGGGAGCTGGGGTCTATAAGCACATCCTTAAAATGTCCCTAGTCGAGGGAGTTTAGAGACATGGCATCGATACTCCAAAGTAGACTAGTGTATACAGTCGAGACCCCGACGAAGGGCGGTGGCCGGTCTCATAAGCCACAGGTGTCAGTTGGATCATCTAAGATGTATACAGGTGCTCATTGGGTTATGAGTATACCGGACAGGACTCGCCGGGAACATGCTAGTTGGTATTATACATATCGTCATATAGCAGTTCCCTGGTGACATGTATACAGGTTAGTTTGTCGACCTGAGATTGTCATTTGTCTCGTGTGAGTTCCCACTGTGCTTAGATTACTACCCTCCCACGCTCAAAGGAGTTGCCAAAACAGGTTTTAGTTGGGTACAGTCCCGAGCCACATGGAGGCAGTAAGCGGATCGTCGGGGATTCGTCTCTCCCGGTATTGGGGGTTGATGTCGCTCAGTGCACGGGTGGCCATCACTAGAAATCCTCGGCCGAGATAGTGGAGAATTACTGATTTGGATCAGTAGTTTCTCAGGTGGTGATGGGCTTCATGCCGACACGATTTATCGCGTTATTAGGGGTCTGACTTTATCCACCCCCTTAGACTCGATATGCGATACTCTTTAGACGAACGGACCGGACTGTATAAACATTGTCACTATTAGGCTCAGTAGGGTTTATAGATGAGTTCGCTCGTCAGCTTCCCTTCAAATCAATACAATAGGCAACCGTTACGTACAGCTTGTACCTCTGACGTGCTAGTTGTTATACCCAGTACCAGTATGTTGATGAGTCATTAGAGTCCCCCACAGACATTTTCCCATGTTCGGGCGAAACGTTGTAGAGGCTATATGGGTTTATGGCAACGTTCGGAAATTGCACGTGCGTTTTCGCACGTGTCATTTTTTGGGCAGAAAATACAGGTCGGCTTTGGTTTAAGCCGGATCGGAGTATTATACTGTGTAGATATAATATCTTTGTCTTAGATGTATTTGTATTCGGTCATAATACAAATGCGGGTATGTTTATACCATTACGGGGTTATCCTGAAATTCGTTTCAGGATCGCTTTTGGAAGTTGCCAGTTTCCAGTTTTCTATCAGCCGTGTTTAACATTCGGTTAAAGACGGATTTATCTTTTCTTGTTGAGATGAGTCGTGTTTTTAGAAGGTTCTATAATGATGACTAGGATGGTGACTAGGCTTCATGACTCATTAGTGCATTTAATGATTCAATTAATGCATGATGACTAAGTTAGAAGGTTCATTGTATGCATTGATTATGTTCATACTAGGTGTCATGGTGATTCATCATCTCATTTAATCTTATGGTCACCTCCTAGCTCCTACACTCACCCTCTCCCCTCTATTTAGTGGCCGGCCACCCTTGGTGAGGGATTATGGTTGCTAGAAAAAGATTGATATTGTTTTGGACTCATGAAAATTAGATAAGTCTCATTTCTCATTTCACCCCATTCCAAAAGGCAATTTCCATAACCGTTCGTCCATAGCCTTGGACATAACGAGACAAAGTGTTCTGCTCATTCTCTACATCATCTTGGTCGTCTCTTCTAGCAAACTTGACTACCGGGTTGCCTCGGTTCAGAGGCGGGAGCCCGTTTAAAGATCCGTCGACGTGGTGCCACCTGGACGAGAAGATTGGAGATTCAGGAGATCGGAGCAGCCGCAACAAGCGTGGGATGATGGTTGAAGACCGAAGGACTCGGATCGTTCGGTATAACATTTCTACCCGCTTTGTAATTTGTTAGTTTAGCTTTAATGCAGATCCGGGTTACGGTAAATGATAGCGCCAGTTTGTAAAAAGATTTTGTTCCGTATTTGGCGTCTGTTAGACGGCCGGGGCGCTACCGTGGACTTACAGTGGTATCAGAGCCTCACCATTAAGCTATACTAACTTGTGCTAACGCGTTTAAAACATCGATCGAACGGATTTTCGAAAACCGCAAAATTCCATGTTCACAGTTTCTGTCGATTTTAAATCAGGTCCAAAAATTATTTTGCATATCACAGAAAGGGGTGCAGGGTTTTTTAAGCAAACTGAGGAATTTTGAGCACGTGATCCCACGTGACCGCCGCGGATCCGCGGTCAAACCTAGGGTTTGACCGCGGAATCGCGGCAGTACTATGGGAACAGTGCACCAAAATTTTCCAGTAGGCTTTTCTTGGGAAATTATGGTTTTTGGTACTGTTCTTTTGGGCCCAGATTTTCTTACTGTACAGCAGATGTACGTGGGGCCCACTTCGGGAAATTTAGTCGATCAAAATTTTAAACTTGTTGGTATGCAGTATTTACATTATATCTCCGACCGGGAATGTCATTTGATCGGTAAACCGTGTCTGATTGCTATAGTTCTTTTAGACGGGTTTGCGAACGTGACATTCGCGTTGATGTTCTGTGTTGTGCTGTGATGTTGCGGATATGTCGTGGTGGATAGCAGGGTGCAATGATAGTGCAGTTTGGATTTATTTGTATATTTGATATTGCGGGGCGAGCGTCCAACATGTGGACTGCCGTTACTGCCTGTTGTACAATATTCTTTTGGGGCACGACCGGGTTGAGGTCGATGTACCTGTTGTACATATTTCTTATTTCTGTACTAGGTTTACCCGGCGATGGAGTGCACGGATAGCCGGGTTCTGGAGGGCAACGGGTCCGTATCTCATGGCTTTGAGAGGCAAAAGGACCTCACACTAGAATTGGCGGACTATTTGCCGCACTCGTAGGGGGTACAGTTTGACCCAAGGAGGGGTGCTCAATTTACCGGATTCCGTGAAGTGCCGGGTGTTCCATTCACTATGCTGTGGGGGACTACCTCGCTTCAGGTTTTGGCGGGTAACTTGCCGCACCCATAAGGGTCTAGGTTTCATTGCACAGGCTATCCACATGACCAGGAGAACGTCGGGTTTCAGCAGCGGCTCTGTGAAACCCGGGGATCCCAGATTATCTGTATTGTTCTGTGATGCTTATTACTTTTCTGTAATGTTGCATATTATCATGCCTGGAGCGATTATTGTATATTGGTATATATACTATTAGATGTTGTATATGTTTTACACCCGCGCTAGTCCAGCCCCCGCTCTGTCGTTAGTTAAGTAACCTAACGGGTGATGACGGGACCCAGTGGCGAATGCGGATGGCATATACGTGCATTTTATTTTCGTTCTTTTCTGGTGTGATTGATTGATGGGACTGCATTGATTTTTATCAATGCAAGGATAAAACAAACCTATATTTGATGTTGTTGGAACAAATTTTAAAAAGTGTTATTACAAAGAGGTTTCTTTTTATTTTGCATAGTGATATTCAGTTTAGAATATCCTGCACCACATTCGACGAGGCAAGGGCCGAGATCCCTTCACCGGGAGTGACCCCTTGGGCAGAACTTTACATCAGGGTAATAACTTTACTATAGTCGATTACAAGTTGCTTTGCATACCGGTATTCAGTGAGAATATCCTGCAACTCATTCCACGAGGAAAGAGCCGAGATCCCTTCACCGGGAGTGACCTCTTTAGCAAAGGTTTTTCGCTACTATATTTTTATAAAAAGCTATCAGGTTCCTTCAGCGATATCAAGTTCGTTACATTAAAGGTTTTTCGCCAAAAACCAGCCGTAGCCCTCCGTCATTTCTTATGGATGGTCAGTAGTATTCAAGCTATGTTTGTTGACCTTCGTCAAGGCATAGTGCTTGGTAGCTGCGGGATATTCATTTGTTGCATAGATAGATGTGTTGGTTTGGGACAGTCGTATATCCTTGTTGACCTTCGTCAAGGGCTTGTGCGGGTGGGTTCAAATTAACCCGGACAATGACGGGTAGAACTTGACATGTGACTTATGATTTGTTGACCTTCATCAAGGTCATAAGTGTAGGGTTGCTAGGCACACCCAAGAGGTTCCACAAGGCATCTACCATGCCAAATTCAAATTTTATGTGCCGAGAAACCCTAAACTAGATCGTTAACTAGAGGATAGGCGAAACTAGAAGCTAGTAAACTACTTTACTGCTAAGTGAAAGTGACTACAACCTTTTTAGATCCGTTCCTCCACTTCTCAAGCTCCGTGTTGACGTCCCTCCGCTGCGATCATCGGAATCCCGGACTCTCTTGTCGGTTTCATCGGAGAAATGATCGGGCTAGGTCATTGACTTCGATGCTGAAGATGATCTATATCGAGGCAACTCAAACTCAAGCTCCATCTTCACTTGGTCATAAAACTTGTGAAGATAACACACTCTACTACATGGCAAGTGGTAGAGGATGAAGAAATAGGAAGTGGGTTCACTTTGGATTTGGATTTCTCACTTGATTTCAACACTTGAAATTTTTCTAGCAATGGTTTTCTTTCTTCTTGAAGAAGAAGAAGAAGAAAGAAAAGAATTATGAATTAATTCCCTTGGAAAATTCAAGTGATGCTTATCATTTAGCAACCATGGATGAGTTAACTTGTGTAGAGAATAAACTAGGGTTTAGATTTAATGGTTAGGTTAAGGATAGAAACAAAATTGTCAAGACTTTTCAAAGCTTCATAAAGCTTCAAGTAAAAACCAAAAGAAGCCACCATTTTATTTTTTGCCAAAAATGAATAAAGTAAATAAATGAGACAAAATAAAACCTAACCATTAACCTAAAGTTGGTTTAAATCAAACATACACCCAAGTTTGCATGTATCATCAATCATGATACAAACAAGTGCACAAAAATGTATCACATATACAACTTCGGCACATCAAGTGAGAAAATCAATCTTAAGTGAACAAATACTAGTTAATGTAAAGTAATATATCAAATATATAATTATACATTAAAACATTAAATCAACACTTGATTTAATGATCCGGTCATACTGCATATAACCGACTAATATCAAGTGTATCAATGTATCGAATCAACACTTGATTCGGTAACCCGGCTATATCTCATATAACTGCCCGATGATACAAATCGCGAGAATAGAATACAGTATCACATACTGGTATTATTCTCGGTCCCGTACATATCTCATATGCGCTCCTATTTCGTTTCGCTTGAGCCAGGAAACCTCTGTGTAGGACTCTAAAGACTCGTCAATACGCCGGCAGCAGGTGATGATAATATCAATCACCCACAAGCCGCAAGCGGTCTGGTAAACGTAACGGCCACCCGGGTATTGAGCGATCAGAAGATCAACGAGCAAGCCCGCTCACACTTCTGTGAATCTAACCAGTAACACTTACCGTACAGTCCGGTCTCGTCGTCTTATATGTCGCATATCTTGCCTAGGGGTGGTAAACGTCAGACCCCAGTAGCTCGATAGGTCGTGTCGATATGAGGTCTATAACAGTTCGAGAAACTACTGGTAACACTTACCAGTAAATCTTAGCAACCCTGGCCAGGGATTTCTGGCTATAGCCAATCGAACACAGCGCAACATCAACTCCCTATACCGGGAGAGACGGATCCCCTCCTATCGCTCATTGCCTCCATGTGATTCGGGACTGTACCCAAAAACCACCGTTTTGTACGCCCTCTTGGACGTGGTAAGGTGGAAATCAAAGCACAGTGGGAATCACACAAGACTCTATGACGATCTCGGGTCAACAGACTATTCTGTACTAGTGTCACCAGAGAACTGCCATCTGACGTGAGGTATAATACCATCTGGGAGTTCTCGGCGAGTCCGTCCAGTGTACCCAGTCTCCACTGAGCACCCGTATATCATCTCTGATGTCAAACACCAATGGATATGGGATCATCCATCGCCCATCTGTATGGGTCGAGAAGGTATACGCTAGTCTACTCTGGTATATCGATGCCCCGTCTCGATACACCCACGACTAGGGACCTTGAAGGATGTACTTATGGACTACCATGTCCCCACTAGTATGATCAGCATCATAGTTCAGGTAGTCAAGTACACATCCTAAGGGCTTTACCAACATGTAATAGAGAGACAATCAGTGTACATGTTAAGGTAAAGAGTAACCAGATAGCATACTATCATGTCGAGCAAGAAAGTCCTCCCTATATCTGTCCAAGCATCCACTACAATATACATCCTATGTATAGTAATGGCCCCTAGGGCATACATATAACTAACAATCTCCCACTTGCACTAGGGCCATCCGATAGCAGTGGTTTTAGTATCTTATACTCAACTATCCCATAATAGTCTCTCTCTAGGAAAAGTCCTTTGTGAGTGGATCCGCCGTGTTGTCCTATGAGTCTACTCTCCTAACCTCGATCCCCTGGAGATCAACCATCTCCATGATCAGGTGATACTGCCTTACAATATGTCTGGATCACTGATGGGACGGGCGTTCCTTGGCTTAAGCCACAACTCCATTGTCACACAATGGGAGGAACTAAGTTCATCTCATGAACTAATATACACCCAGACTGCCTCTTTGGCAGCATCTTTGGTAACGATGTATCCAGCCTTTATCGTCTAGTATGCCACGGTATCTAGCTTGGAACTCTTCCAACATATCGTCCCTCTACTGAGGGTAAAGACAATTCCTGTGACTAACTTTCAGTCATCCTTATCACTCTAGAGCTTTTCCAGTGATTCTCCCCAGGATCGATTGATACCATCTTACTACAACTAGTGAGTATCCTAACATCCAATTAGATCTATCTCACAGATCCAAAACCCAGGATTTAGTAGGTATCACTTTGATCCTATATGGAGAATCCTTGTGATAAGCGGAGATTGACTGAGCGTAGTATAAGAAACACCTTCCCTATCAAGAGTATGTCATCCACGTACTCTACGAGGATCATAACCATACTCCCTACTACCTTTTTGTATATACAAGGTTCATCTACCATTTTGATGAAGTCAAACTCTTTGACTACCACAAAACAGACGTTCCAACTCCGCGATGCCTGCTTTATCATATAAAACATCTGGCACACGTTTCCGCTGCTCCCACTGTCTACGAAGCCCTCTGGCTGTGTACTTATAGACGCCCACTTCTAAAACATCATCTTAGAAAAGGAGTCATGACACCCAACCACCAGATATCGTAGTCATGGTATGCAGTCGTGGCAAGTAGGATCTGGATGGACTTAAGCATAGCTTTGAAAGTCTCAACTTTTCCATGTACACCAAGTAATCTTCTCAAGATGTACTTGCTCCTGATGGGGATTTAACCCTTCAGATAAAGTAACCAAAGTCCATACTTTGTTGGTGTATAAGGATTCCATCTCAGATCGCTAAGCATCCAGCCATTCTTACAGAGTCCTACTCCTGATGGCCTGCTCGAAACTAATTGGGTCATCATCTTATGATGCATTCCTCACTCCCACTGTCATCGAGAAACCGAAGTATCTCTCAGGTGGATGAGGAACCCTACCAGATCGGCGGAGAGGCTGAGGTTCGTTGGTTACTATTGAATCCTTTGGTTCTACCAAATCATCAGCTGCAGTTTGTATAGCTGGAACCTTTCTAGTTCTACATAACAGACCTTGCCTCGAGCTTGTCCGGATTTTGCTTTTAGACATAGGCCGGACAACCCCAAATCTTAACAAACTTAAGATATGGGCTCTTCCCCTTCCATATCACATATGAAGTGGTAGGCAACTGATTTGATTTGAACCCTATTCAATAGGTTTGCAGCTTCTCAAGTGCATAACTCCCAAAAGGAAATAGGAAACTCAGTAGTACTCATCATAGAGCACACCATATCACATAGAGTGCTATTGCTCCGCCCCGATATACCATCGTGCAATGGTGTATACGGAGGAGTAATGCTGAGAGAGAATCTCATTCTCCTTTCAAATAATCCAGGGATTCCGTGCTCAAGTATTCTCCTCCCTGATCGCATCAAAGGACATAATACTTATACCTGTTTTGGTTCTCTACTTCTAACTTATATTCTGTGAATATCTCAAAAGCTTCGAACTTGTGTTTCAACAAGAACATATGTCTGAATCTTGAGAGATCATCAGAGAATGTAATGAAGTACAAAGAACCAGTCTTGGCATGTGTAGACAGGGGAGCTTCATACATCAACATGTATCATCCCAAAAGTTCACTAACTCTTTCTCTGTTTCCATTTAAACAGAGCTATGGTCATCTTATCTTTCTGACATGACCGGCAAGTTTCACAAGATGTAAATTCAAACTGATTTAAATATGCATTTATATGTAACTTCAGCTAGTCGGGTCGCATTGATATGACCTAGTCTACAATACCTCAAGAAGGATTCGTTCATATCTGAACTCTTCCTCTTGTGTGTGTTCTGTATACTAGGAACTGTAGTTTGATTTAGAACGTCAATGCTTTTAGATAACGTGCCTGAACCGATCAACTTTTGAAATGTTCAATAAAAAATTCAACAATACAAAATTATAGCCTTCTATAATAAATAAAGAGATTGATATGATTTTGTATATCAGGTTCGGTATCTAATAGCATATGTTCAGAATCAATGTATTGGTAATACAGGGTGACAGTGACCAACAGACTTGGCTGCAACGCTTGCACCGTTTTCTGTCTCATGAAACTTATCACCCGTTCTTAGTTCTTTACCTGTCTGTAGCCCATGTAACGGATTACATTTGCGGGATCCTGATCCGGTATCTAATACCTCGGACGTAAAGGATACTGAGAAACAGTTCTCTGTTATGAACACACCCGAAGAAGATGCATCATCATGCACTTTCTTCGTTTGGGCGGTACGGGAATTCTGGTAATCCCCTATTTCCTGCTCTGTCTTATAATATTTATAAGTTGGAGCGGGACCAACGTTCCCCAGCTCAGTATAACAAACGGGTTCGGTCAATACATCCGTATTATTATTTTGATTAAGGCGTGATATGGTCGCTACTTGGAGAGAGAGAGAAGAAAACACTCAGCGTGCGCTCTTGCAAGATCAGATTGGTTATTATTTTATCTAATCAGGATGTCTCCCACTGTTTTTATCAAATCATCCTTCAAACCCTAAAAGGAATGACTAGCCGGGATTAATTACACACTACAAGTTCGCCAATCTTTCAGCCAGGCCAGTGTCGGTACTTTGAGGGAGGTCCCATCATTTAAGTCACCTAAACATCACAGATGTTCAACAAGGAACACCGCTATGCAAAGCAAGAACTGTAGCTACCTGTTTTTGAAAATTCGATTCCACAACATCTTTTAGGTTTCTTTTTCTTTCATTAATCATATTAATGAAATCCCATCATTTAAGTCACCTAAACATCACAGATAAATACGACGTACACTTATGTCATCCGCATTCGCCTCGATGTCCCTTCATGCATCGTTAGGTTAGGTAACTAACGGCAGAGCGGGGCAGGGCTAGCGCGGGTGTAAAACATAAGTAACGTATATATAATATATCATATATACTATATACATTATCTATCACAGAACATCAAATGATCACATCCCAGATATCGCAGCAGAAAAAAAAATGAAATATTGGATATACTTGTACGTCCGTGTTTTATTTTGAGCCTGAATAAAACACGGATTCCACGGTCGTGATGAATAGCCAAACCCACACCCCTAGACCCCTACGAGAGCGGCAAGCAACCCTACCAATTCTAGAGTTAGGAGACCTGGACTCGACTCCTCGAGTTGGTCTCCCACTGGACCCTAGAACCCGGTCAATTGTGCTCCCCTCCTTGGGTCTATCCTAGTGTGGAAAAGAAAATAATATACAATGGTGACATCTTCCGCAACCTGGAAGTGCCCCAATAAAAGAATATTACATACAAGTTTTTACATGAATGAAAATGAAAAGCACTCATCTCACATAAAAAAATCCCTGGCTATTCAAACACGACGATCCAATATAACATATCCAGCAACACATAACATCACATGTCATCAACGTAAGTAAATATGCGCATCCCAATTGTCGTTGACATATAGCAACGAAACCGGCGATATCACATATTACACTTACGGTCGCAGAAAAGAAAGTGTAAAACTACAACAGTTGGAATCCGCAAACGCTTTAGACATCGCATGCCTAACAATTATAAACCCCGCATTTTAGTCTCAATATCGAAAACACTTTTCAATATGAAGTCGGGCAATTCAACAAGATTCCCGACATTCAGATCGAATGCTCGTCGCAAACTTTAGTAGGCGGCCGCACCCCCGATACCATCGACGAAGTGCACCAAGGCAGAACACCGCTACCGCGAGCACCCGAACGAATGCTTTCGGCGACGGGGTTCTCCTACAGTCACTTGGTCGGGGCTAAGGGGTGTAGCTGTCTATTAAGTTTATCCGGTGAGTATCCGCGTACGCTACGTGATTGCAACGGACTTTTGATCACATCAAAATTCCGTAGCAACCGATAAAGTGAGACTAAACTGCTATGTTTATAACATCCAAATTAGTTATCTCAAAACTACTTGTGGATTTCAAATATTGTATCACATTCCAGATAAATAGAAAATGTTAAACTTTCCGATCGAACAATCAAACACCCAAGTTTTCCCGAAACAGCTCAACACTTGAAATTAATTTAAAAACATTCACTTCATGCCTCAGTACCAACGGTCCAGCCGTAGAAGGGTCAAGCCAACGCCTCACATGTGGCACGCCGTACTGCCCCAAACCCTAAGGTTCAAAGGGCAGTTCAAGACGGTCATATAATCGAGTTAAGGTTTGTTGTCTTCTAGAGGGTCCATCGCGTTACTTGCACTACTTAGAATGTTATTAAACTACGGAAAAATCCAACAATTGGAAATTTCCCGGCAGGGGAAAAATTGGGTATTTATATCCGGTCGAACTTTTTAACATATTCTAAATTACCCGGAAAAACAAATAGACGCAGTTAAAGTTTCCGATCGAATCATCGAATCCCCAAAACACCCCAGATTACTCCACTCTTGAGTGCAGATTAAAATTTCTCAGAGAACAGAGGAAACTGCTATGGAGGTAACTGAAGAAAATGGAGCACCCAATCATTACATACGGCCGCGGAACCGCCGCAACAAGTAGGGTAAGGCCGCGGTTCCACGGCGGTACTGTAGAGTTAGGTTGTCGTTTTCTTCAGTTGTTCTTATAATTTCATGCTCTATTTTCTGAGCATTTTTAATTCGGAAAAATGCACAGTTTTGAAAAATGTACAGAGAAGGGGTCGGATTAGGGTTTCGTGTTTCGATCGGACTTCTAACATCGTCTACACAACGCCTAAAGCTCTAGCTAGGCTATGATACCACTGTAGGATTGCTAGGCACACCCAAGAGGTTCCACAAGGCATCTACCATGCCAAATTCAAATTTTATGTGCCGAGAAACCCTAAACTAGATCGTTAACTAGAGAATAGGCGAAACTAGAAGCTAGTAAACTACTTTACTGCTAAGTGAAAGTGACTACAACCTTTGTAGATCCGGTCCTCCACTTCTCTAGCTCCATGTTGACGTCCCTCCGCTGCGATCATCGGAATCCCGGACTCTCTTGTCGGTTTCATCGGAGAAATGATCGGGCTAGGTCATTGACTTCGATGCCGAAGATGATCTACGTCGAGGCAACTCAAACACAAGCTCCATCTTCACTTGGTCATAAAACTTGTGAAGATAACACACTCTACTACATGGAATGTCGTAGAGGATGAAGAAATAGGAAGTGGGTTCACTTTAGATTTGGATTTCTCACTTGATTTCAACACTTGAAATGTTTTTAGCAATGGTTTTCTTTCTTCTTGAAGAAGAAGAAGAAGAAAGAAAGGAATTATGAATTAATTCCCTTAGAAAATTCAAGTGATGCTTATCATTTAGCAACCATGGGTGAGTTTACTTGTGTAGAGAATAAACTACGGTTTAGGTTTAATGGTTAGGTTAAGGATAGAAACAAAATGGTCAAGACTTTTTAAAGCTTCATGAAGCTTCAAGTAAAAACCAAAAGAAGCCATCATTTTATTTCTTGCCAAAAATGAATAAAGTAAATAAATGAGACAAAATAAAACCTAACCATTAACCTAAAGATGGTTTAAATCAAATATACACCCAAGTTTGCATGTATCAGCATTCATGATACAAACAAGTGCACAAAAATATATCACATATACAACTTGTGCACATCAAGTGAGAAAATCAATCTTAATTGAACAAATACTAGTTAATGTAAAGTAATATATCAAATATATAATTATACATTAAATCATTAAATCAACACTTGATTCAATGATCCGGTCATACTGCATATAACCGACTAATATCAAGTGTATCAATGTATCGAATCAACACTTGATTCGGTAACCCGGCTATATCTCATATAACAGCCCGATGATACAAATCGCGAGAATAGAATACAGTATCACATACTGGAATTATTGTCGGTCCCGCACATATCTCATATGCGCTCCTATTTCGTTTTGCTTGAGCCAGGAAACCTCTGTGTAGGACTCTAAGGACTCGTCAATACGCCGGCAGCAGGTGATGATCATATCCATCACCCATAAGCCGCAAGAGGTCTGGTAAACGTAACGGCCACCCGGGTATTGAGCGATCAGAAGATCAACGAGCAAGCCCGCTCACACTTCTGTGAATCTAACCAGTAACACTTACCGTACAGTCCGGTCTCGTCGTCTTATATGTCGCATATCTTGCCTAGGGGTGGTAAACGTCAGACCCCGGTAGCTCGATAAGTCGTGTCGATATGAGGTCTATAAGAGTTTGAGAAACTACTATTAACACTTACCAGTAAATCTAAGCAACCCTGGCCAGGGATTTCCGGTTATAGCCAATCGAACACAGGGCAACATCAACTCCCTATACCGGGAGAGACGGATCCCCTCCTATCGCTCATTGCCTCCATGTGATTCGGGACTGTACCCAAAAACCACCATTTTGCACGCCCTCTTGGACCTGGTAAGGTGGAAATCAAAGCACGGTGGGAATCACACAAGACTCTATGACGATCTCGGGTCAACAGACTACTCTGTACCAGTGTCACCAGAGAACTGCCATCTGACGTGAGGTATAATACCATCTGGGAGTTCTCGGCGAGTTCGTCCAGTGTACCCAGTCTCCACTGAGCACCTGTTTATCATCTCTGATGTCAAACACCAATGGATATGGGATCATCCATCGCCCATCTGTATGGGTCGAGAAGGTATACGCTAGTCTACTCTGGTATATCGATGCCCCGTCTCGATACACCCACGACTAGGGACCTTGAAGAATGTACTTATGGATTACCATGTTCCCACTAGTATGATCCGCATCATAGTTCAGGTAGTCAAGTACACATCCTAAGGGCTTTACCAACATGTAACAGAGAGACAATCAGTGTACACGTTAAGGTAAAGAGTAACCAGATAGCATACTATCATGTCGAGTAAGAAAGTCCTCCCTATATATGTCCAAGCATCCACTACAATATACATCCTATGTATAGTAATGGCCCCTAGGGCATACATATAACTAACAATAAGAGCATGGGACAAAAATCACATCGGGAGTTTCAAACATAAAGCAAATTTTCCAGATATGCGCATACCTTCTGGAGTGTGATAACTTGAGTGGATTCCATCAAGTTATCATGCGATGATAGTTGGATCCTGATTCTCACTGATGAGTTGGTTTACTCTTCGGGTGATCCCGACTGATTCTTCTTTCATGTTTGGAGGAGAATTTGAGATTACAGTGGGAGGTTTTCTGATTAGATAAATTGATAACCATTCTGATCCAGGTTAGAGTGCACGCAGAGTGTTTCTTTTCTCTCTCTCTTTGGCAGCGACCTTTGACCGACCCTTGACTATGACTCAATGACCAAGTAGACCGAACCTACTTAAAATACTGGCTTTTGGATTGTCTGAGTTGCATAAGTCATTGCCGCTCCTTCTTTTACCCTTTGTATTTCTCAGAACACCCCGTATTACTACGGATATCCACTTCCATTGGATAGATCCATCGTATGGTTATATACGAACTCGAAGGTACTGCTTCAAGGATGGATCCAGGTTCAGGAGAAATAGAATTGGTTTATTCAGTTGTCTTTTATTATCACCTTCTCTCAGGTTGCGAGGGCTCCTTAGTTTAGGAGAGTACACCTATTTCGCTTATTGGATAGTCTTATTCCAAACCATAGGCTGGTGTCGAAAGGTAGGGAATGAAGAAAACCAATTAGCCTAAGTATGGTGTGCAAAAGGTAATATGTAAAGACAAGATAAAGGGATTAGAAAGAGAGCAAAGTAAATTGCGACTGTTATCATTCTCGACCAAACCGCATACTTCATCGCCACTCCTATATTCACCTTTGCTTTTCCCCAATTCGGGAGAAATAGAATAAGGTTTTATTCAGTAGTCTTTTATCATTACCTTCTCTCAAGATACAAGTACTCTTAGGTTGGGGAGGGTACACCTATTATGCTTACTGGATAGTCTTCTTCCAAACCATAGGCTAATGCCGAACGGTAGGGAAGGAAGAAAACCATTTAGCATAACGACGGTGTACAGAAGGTAACGACTAAAGACAAATAAAGGGATTTGGAAGATGGCAAAGAGATATACGGTTAAATTCATGAATTGGATTATGGAAGAGGCATTAATAGGAATACCAGAATATCCCTACGAAACATTTTCATGTTTCAGTACATTGTTAAAGGAAAACAGATTTCCCGATTAGATACTTACTCTAGGGTATGTATTTACCAGGTTTCATTCTCATATCTGTATGGTTTTACAGATGATGAGTGGGAGTAAGTTATTGGGAATTAGGAGATCATCCTCATTATATCGGAATTCGTTGTAATTGGTGATATTTGAGTAAATCACCTGGGTACAGTTTTCAACCGACGATGCACAGGTTTTGAGTTATTCAACTCAGCGGACTTATACAGAGTATTGTATGTTGTCCAGTGTCCGTCAGGACAGAGGGGTAGGTCCTCGTACTATGTTTTACTTGTAACTTCTTTAGTTTTTAGACAAGTGTTTCGTAGAAATACAATGTCTAAGTTTTGAGAAATTGTGGGTATAAGAATAAAGTAGAGAACCAGTTGTCGCAAGTATTGGGATTCTTCAAAGAGATCGAAGATGTAGATTCTTGTGATTGGTATTCAGATAAAAGTAATGGTTTTGAGAAACTCGTTTCTCTTTCAGGTTACTCATAATTGGATGGATTCCTGAGTTGAGTAATGTTGAGTAGCCTCTCTCCATTAAGTTGATATGCACTGAAGACAGCTGCATGATTTGAATCTGGTTCCAAATAAATTAGTGCCTCTGTTTCTATATTGGATATAGAATGGTTCGTATCTTAACGATGTTAAGGTACGGGGAGTTGTCCATCTTATGCTTAAAACCAGACACTGGATAACTCGAGGCACGTTTCTGTAATGGCTGTTTGTGGGTTGACCCTGGCTTTGACGAGGGTTGACTTTTCTACCATCTGGAAGATCAATAGTGATATTGTTCTTGACTCGCCACAGTTTTAGTAAAATGGATATTTTTTCAGAAAACAGTAGTGGGAGTATGGTAGAACTGGAAGTGATTCCAGAACCGCAAACGATTACGGAAAATTTAATAAGACCTATATATTCAATCAGGTTTAACATTGCAATAGCCACTCCGCAGATATGGTGGGTAACCTCAGACACCCGAGAGGTACTCAGGTAGCCTCAAGGACGGTGACAGGGAGGTTCTTGTTTACCCAGACTTGACACTACTGTTGTTCCAGACTATGAGACCTGGCAAGAGGATAAGTATAACGTCGTTCTAAACTAGCTTTAGAAGTGTACGTAGATATTATTCTGCCAGAGGGTTGTCGTTGTCAGTAGGAGCAGCAGAAGCATAATGGGCAAGTAGCTTATGTCTATTTATAGGCTTGAGCAGATATAGCGGAGATAAGATCATCTAATTTTGATGTCAAAGTCATGGCTTTGATTTCATCAGAATAGGGGATGGATCTGTTAAGGAGGTAGTTGTTGTCTTCTAGAGGGTCCATCGCGTTACTTGCACTACTTAGAACGTCGTTAAACTACGGAAAAATCCAACAATTGGAAATTTTCCGGCAGGGGAAAAAGTGGGTATTTATATCCGGTCGAACTTTTTAACATATTCTAAAATACCCGGAAAAACACACTGACAAAATTAGACAATCCGATCGATACACGGAGTTCCCAATACAACCCAGAAAATAAAACTCTGGAATAAATATTAAAATATTCCCAGGAAAACCAGCACTGCTTACTAAGAATTATGGTGCAAACTTCGATGAACAACAAGACAAAACTGCCGCGGATCCGCGGCGCCTTTAGGGAATTAGGCTATCGAATTTTGCAGTAACTCCTACAATCACCTGCTGATTTCTCTGCATATTTTTAATCTACAAAAATCCACATTTTACAGAATTGTCCAGAGAGCATTTTAAAGTCGGGGTTTTGGGTCGATCGGACTTCTAACTCCGTCAACGCATCGCCTAAGGCTCTAGCTAGGCTCTGATACCACTGTAGGGTTCCTAGACACACAAATGAAGTCTCACAAGTGATCAAACATGGCCATTTAAATTTTTACGGGTGCGTACAAACCCTAATACGGATCGTCAACTAGATATATAGGCGATGCAAGCAAGTAAACGGAAATATAGCTAAAGGGAAGGGGCTACAACCTTTGTAGATCCGGTCCTCCACCTCCTAGGCTCCGTGATGAAGTCCTCTCCGCTGTCCAAATCGAACCATGACTCTCACGGTGGTTTCATCGGAGAAAAAGGCGGGCTAGGTCGTCGACAACGTGCCGAAGATGATCTACGTCGAGGCATCACTAGATCAAGCTCCACCTTCACCAAGCCATGAAAACTTGTGAAGGAAACACCCTATACTACTTGGCAAGAGGTAGAGGATGAAGAAATAGGAAGTGGGTAGACTTTAGTTTTGGATTTCTCACTAGTTTTCATCACTTGGCATTGGAGTAGCAAGCTTTCTTCTCATGAAAGAAGAAGATGAAGAAGAAGAAGAAGATATGATAAGTGTTGAATTATTGGATAAATAAATCAATACTTATCATATATTAACCCTTGGTTAATTGTAGAGAATGGATCATGGTTAACTTGGATGGTTAGGGTTAAGCATGAGACAAGAATGGTGACTTAGTCAATGCTTCATGAAACTTCAACTAAAAACAAAAATAGCAACCATTCTTTTCTCATCTTTTCCAAAAATAAATAAATAAATAAATAAGTAAGAAAAAAGAAAACCCTAATCATAAACTTAACCATGGTTTAATTCTTTGAACTTAACCAAGTAAACATGTATCATCAAACATGATACAATCATGTGCACAAATGTATATCACATATACAACTTGCACAATCCATTTAAAGTGAACCAATACTAGTTGATGCAAAGTAATATATAAAATATATAATTCTACATTAAATCATTAAATCAACACTTGATTCAATGATCTGGTCATGTCGCATATAACCGGCTAGTATCCAATGTATCGGCTTATCGAATCAATCCTTGATTCGATAACTAGGTTATATCGCATACAACCATTCGACACATACATCGCGAGAATGAAATACGGTATCACATACACGCATTATTCTCGGTCCCGCACATATCCCATATGTGCTCCTATTTCGTTTCGCTTGAGCCAGGAAACCTCTGTGTAGGACTCTAAAGACTCGTCAATACGCCGGCAGCAGATGATGATCATATCAAACACCCACAAGCCGCAAGCGGTCTGCTAAACGTAACGGCCACCCGGGTATTGAGCGATCAGAAGATCGACGAGCAAGCCTGCTCATACTCCTGTGAATCCAACCAGTAACACTTACCGTACAGTCCGGTCTGTTCGTCTGATATGTCGCATATCTCGCCTCGGGGTGGTAAACGTCAGACCCCAATAGCTCGATAAGTCATGCCGACGTGAGGTCCATAACTTTGGTGAAACTACTGATAACTCTTACCAGTATATCACAGCAACCCTGGCCAGGGATTTGCTGTTATGGCCAGTCGTGCATTGCGCAACATCAACCCCCAATACCGGGAGAGACGAATCCCCTCCTATCGCTCATTGCCACCATGTGAATCCGGACTGTACCCAAAAACCACCTGTTTGCACGACTCAGTAGAGCCGTGGTAGGGTGGAAATCAAAGCACAGTGGGAGACACACAAGACTCTATGACGATCTCGGGTCAACAGACTAAGCTGTACAAGTGTCACCAGAGAACTGCCATCTGTCGTGAGGTATAATACCATCTGGGAGTTCTCGGCGAGTCCGTTCAGTGTACCCAGTCTCCACTGAGCACCCACATACCATCTCCGATGTCAAACACCAATGGATATGGGATCATCCATCGCCCATCACATGGCTCGAGAAGATATACGCTAGTCTACTCTGGAATATCGATGCCCCGTCTCGATATTCCCACGACTAGGAATAATGAAGGATGTACTCATTGACTACCCAGGCCCCACTAGTATGATCTTCATCATAGTCCTGGAAGTCGAGTACACATCCTAAGGGCTTTATCAACATGTAATCAGAGAGACAGAGAGTATACATGTTAAGATAAAGAGCAACCAGATAGCGTACTATCATGTCGAGCAAGAAAGTCCTACCTATCTATATCCCAGCATCCACTACAATATACATCCAATGTACAGTAATGGCCTCTAGGGCATACATACAACTAACAATCTCCCACATGCACTAAGGCCATCTGTAGCAGTAGTTGTAGTATCTAATACTCAACCATCCCCTAAAAGTCTCTCTTTGGGAAAAGGCCTTCGTGAGTGGATCTGCCGTGTTGTTCTCTGAGTCTACTCTCCTAACCTCGATCACCCTGGAGATCAACTATCTCTATGATCAGGTGATGCTGCCTCAGAATATGTCTGGGTCACTGATGGGACCAGGGTTCCAGGGCTAAAGTCACAGTTCCATTGTCATACAATGGTAGGAACCTAGTTCATCCTATGAACCAATATAAACCCAAACTGCCTCTTTGGTAGTATCTTTAATAGCGATGTTACCAGCCTTTATCTTCTAGTTTGTCACGGTATCTAGCTTGGAAATCTTCCAACATACCGTCCCTTTACTGAGGGTAAAGACAATGCCTGTGACTGATATTCAGTCGTCTTTATCACCCTGGAACACTTCAAGTGATTCTCCCCAGGATCAACTGATACTATCTCACTATAGCTAGTGAGAATCCTAAAATCTATTTAGATCTATCTCATAGATCCAAATCCCAGGATTTAGGAGGTATCACTTTGATCCTTTATGGAGAATCTATGTGATAAGAGGAGATCGACCGATCGTAGCATAGGAAATTCCTTTCCTATCAAGAGTATGTTGTCCACGTACAATACGAGGATGGCCACTTCACTCTCTACTACCGTTTTGTATATACAAGGTTCATCTACCATTTTGATGATGTCAAATTGTTTGACTAATCCATCAAAACAGATGTTCCAACTCCGCGATGCCTGCTTTATCCTATAAAGCATCTTGCACACGTTTCCGCTGCTCCCACTGTCTACGAGGCCCTCTGGCTGTGTTCTTATAGACGTTCTCTTCTAAATCAATATTTAGAAAAGTAGTCATGGCACCCAACCACTAGATATCGTAGTCATGGTATGTAGCCGTGGCAAGTAGGATCTGGATGGATTTAAACATAGTCCCTGGAAAAGGTTTCATCATTATCCGTGCCTGGTTGATGACGAAAACCTTTAACAAGTCTAGCTTTGAAATTCTCAACTTTTCCATGTACACCAAGTAATCTTCTCAAGATATACTCGCTCCTGATGGGGATTTAACCCTTCAGATATAGCAACCAAAGTCCATACTTTGTTGGTGTATAAGGATTCCATCTCAGATCACTAAGCATCCAGCCATTTTTACCGAGTTCTACCCCCGATGGCCAGCTCGAAACTAGTTGGGTCATCATCTTATGATGCAATCCTCGCTCCCACTGTCATCGAGAAATCGAAGTATCTCTCAGGTGGGTGAGGAACACTACTAGATCGGCGGAGAGGCTGAGGTTCGTTGGAATCTACTGAATCCTTTGGTTCTACCAAATTATCTGCTGTAGTTTGTATAGCTGGAACCTTTCCAGTTCTACATTACAGACCTAGCCTCGAGCTTGTCCGGATTTTGCTTTTAGACATAGGCCGGACAATCCCAAATCTTAACTAGCTTAAGACATGGGCTCTTCCCTTTCCATATCACATATGAAGCGGTAGGCAACTGATTTGATTGGAACCCTATTCAATAGGTATGCAGCTTCTCAAGCGCATAACTCCCAAAAAGGAAATAGGTAACTCAGTATTACTCATCATAGAGCACACCTTATCATATGGAGTGTGATTGCTCCGCCCCGATATACCATCGTGCTATGGTTTATACGGAGGAGTAATGCTGAGAGAGAATCTCATTTTCTTTTGGAATAGTCCAGGAATGCCATGCACAAGTATTCTCCTCCCTGATCTTATCATAGGACATAATACTTATACCCGTATTGGTTCTCTACTTCTAACTTATATTCTGTGAATATCTCAAAAGGTTCGGACTTGTGTTTCAATAGGAACATATGTCTGAATCTTGAGAGATTATCAGAGAATATAATGAAGTATAAAGAACCATTCCTGGCATGTGAAGACAGGAGACCTTACATACATCATCATGTATCAGTCCCAAGAGTTCATTAACTCTTTCTCTGTTTCCAATAAACAGGGCTATGGTCATCTAATCTTTGTGACATGACTGGCAAGTTTCATAAGATGTAAATTCAAACTGATTTAAATATGCATCTAAAATGTAACTTCAGCCAGTCGGGTCGCATTGATATGACCTAGTCTACAATGCCTCAAGAATGATTCGTTCATTTCTGAACTTTTCCTCTTGTGTGTTCTGTATACTAGGAACTGTAGTTTGATTTAGAACGTCAATGCTTTTAGATAACGTGCCTGAACCGATCAACTTTTGATATAGGAAATGTTCAAAACATTATCCATCAATACAAAATTATATCCTTTCTTTACTAATAAAGAGACCGATATGATTTTGTATATCAGGTTCGGTATCTAATAACATTTGTTCAGAATCAATATATTCGTAATACAGGGTGACAGTGACCAACAGACTTGGCTGCAACACTTGCCCCGTTTTCTGCCTCATGAAACTTATCACCCGTTCTCAGTTTTTCTACCTTTTTGTAGCCCTATGTAACAGATTACATATCTGGGATCCTGATCCGGTATCATATACCCAGGATGCAGAGGATACTGAGAAACAGTTCTTTGTAATGAACACACCCGAAGGAGATGCATCATAAGCACTTTCTTCGTTTGGGCGGCATAGGAATTCTGGTATTCCCCAATTTCCTGCTCTGTCTTATAACAATTATAAGTTGGAGCGGGACCAACGTTCCCCAGCTCAGTATAACAAGCGGGTTCAGTCAATACATCCATTTTATTATCTTGATTAAGGCGTGATATGGTCGCTACCTGGAGAGAGAGAGAAGAAAACACTCTGCGTGCGCTCTTGCAAGATCAGATTGGTTATATATTTTATCTAATCAGGATGGCTCCCACTGTTTTTATCAAATCTTCCTTCAAACCTTAAAAGGAAAGACTAGCCGGGATTAATTACACTCTACAAGTTCGCCAATCTTTCATCCAGGCCAGTGTCGGTACTTTGAGGGAGGTTCCCCGTGCTATCGCACGGACCTAATTACAGTAAACCTCGTTTTCCCAGAGGCGTAACCCCGTTGACACCTTTCTAGACACCTACTTGATCGGCTAATTGCAAAGTGCAAAACTCTCCCAGGAGTAACAATTACTCGCAGTGGGTATCGGGATCCAACTATCATATAGAAGGTATGCAATCTCATTGCAAATTTCAACACTTGAAACTCGCGATAAAGGTTTTTACCCCTAGCACTTATGACCTTAACTATGGTCAACAAATCATAAGTACTAGTCAAGTTCTACCCGTCATTTCGTGATTAATTAGACCCACCCACATGACCCTTAACTAAGGTCAACAAAGTCACGCGACTGTCCTAACTAATCGCATCATATACGGTGTAGGAAGACATCACTTAGCTACCGTACACTGTGCCTTGACTATGGTGAACAAACACAGCACGAATACTAAGTACTCTACTTCCTAAAATGACGGAGGGTTGCGAATGGTTTTTACGAAAACCTTTAACGCTTTGAACTTGATCTCGTTGCGAAATCAAATGGTTTTTAAATGGAATGTTTTTGAGGCTTTTCTAGTTTTGCTAAAGGGGTCACTCCCGGTGAAGGGATCGTCGGCCCTTTCTTCGTCGAATGAGGTGCGGGATATATCATATATATCACTGTGCAAAGCAGAAACTACAGAAGCGATCAAAAGACAAACCGAGTGTGTAGCATCTGCCAGTTATTTGCTAAAGGAGTCACTCCCAGTGAAGGGATCTCGGTCCTTTCCCCATCGAATAAGGTGCAGGATGTTCTATAATGAAAACCGCGATGCAATGCAAGAACTGTAGCTACCTGTTTTTATTTTGAAATTCGATTCCACAACATCAATTATGTTTATTTTCTTTCATTAATCTCATTAATGAATATCCCATCATTTAAGTCCACCTAAACATCACAGATAAATATAACGTACGCTTATGCCATCCGCATTCGCCTCGATGTCCCGTCTGCACCGTTAGGTTAGGTAACTAACGGCAGAGCGGGGCAGGGCTAGCGCGGGTGTAAAACATAAGCAACGTTTATATAATATATCATATATACTATATATAATATCTATCACAGAACATCACATGATCACATCACAGATAAATCACAGCAGAAGAAACATATGAAATATTGGATATACTAGGACGTCCGTGTTTTCAATACGAGCCAGTATAAAACACGGATTCCACGGTCGTGATGAATAGCCTATCCCACACCCCTAGACCCCTACGAGAGCGGCAAGCAACCCTACCAATTCTAGGGTTAGGAGACCCGGACTCGACTCCTCGAGATGGTCTCCCACTGGACCCTAGAACCCGGTTACTTGTGCTCCCTTCCTTGGGTCTATACTAGTGCAGAAGAGTAAATAATATACATCAACGGTGACATCTTCCGCAACCTAGAAGTGCCCCAATAAAATAATATTACATACAAGTTTTTACATGAATGAAAATGGAAAAACACTCATCTCACATAAAAACCCCCGGCTATTCGAACACGACGATCCAATATAACATATCCAGCAACACATAACATCACATGTCATCAACGTAAGTAAATATGCGCATCCCAATTGTCGTTGACATATAGCAACGAAACCGGCGACATCACATATTACACTTACGGTCACAGAAAAGAAAGTGTAAAACTACAACAGTTGGAATCGGCAACCACCTCAGACATCGCATGCCTGATCAAATGAATTCTTTAGACATCGCATGCCTAACAATTATAAACCCCGCATTTTAGTCTCTTTATCGAAAACACTTTTCAATATCAAGTCGGGCAATTCAACAAGATTCCCGACATTTTGATCGAATGCTCGTCGTAAACTTTAGTAGACGGTCGCACCCCCGATACCGTCGACGAAGTGCACCAAGGCGGAACACCGCTACCGCGAGCACCCGAACGGATGCTTTCGGCGACGGGGTTCTCCTACAGTCACTTGGTCGGGGCTATGGAGTGAGGCTGTCTATTAAGTTTACCCGGCGAGTATCCGCGTACGCTACGTGATTGCGACGGACTTTTGATCACATCAAAATTCCGTGGCAACCGATCAAGTGAGACTAAAGTGCTATGTTTATAACATTCATTCAGTTATCACATAACTTTTGTGAATTCCAATTGTTGTATCACATTCCGGATAAACAGAAAATGTTAAACTTTCCGATTGAACATTCGAACACCCAAGTTTTCCCGAAACAGCTCAACACATGAAATAAGTCTAACAACATTCAGTTCGTGCCTCAGTACCAACGGTCCAGCCGTAGAAGGGTCAAGCCAACGCCGATTATGTGACCGTCTTGAACTGCCCTTTGAACCTTCGAGTTTGGGGCAGTACGGCTGTAGGGTTCCTAGGCACACAAATGAAGTCTCACAAGTGATCAAACATGGCCAATTAAATTTTTACAGGTCCCTACAAACCCTAATACGGATCGTCAACTAGATATATAGGCGATGCAAGCAAGTAAACGGAAATATAGCTAAAGGGAAGGGCTACAACCTTTGTAGATCCGGTCCTCCACCTCCTAGGCTCCATGATGAAGTCCTCTCCGCTGTCCAAATCGAACCATGACTCTCACGGTGGTTTCATCGGAGAAAAAGGCGGGCTAGGTCGTCGACAACGTGCCGAAGATGATCTATGTCGAGGCATCACTAGATCAAGCTCCACCTTCACCAATCCATGAAAACTAGTGAAGGAAACACCCTATACTACTTGGCAAGAGGTAGAGGATGAAGAAATAGGAAGTGGGTAGACTTAAGATTTGGATTTCTCACACTTTTTCATCAATCACCATTGATGTAGCAAGCTCTCTTCTCATGAAAGAAGAAGATGAAGAAGAAGAAGAAGATATGATAAGTGTTGAATTATTGGATAAATAAATCAATACTTATCATATATTAACCCTTGGTTAATTGTAGAGAATGGACCATGGTTAACTTGGATTGTTAGGGTTAAGCATGAGACAAGAATGGTGACTTAGTCAATGCTTCATGAAACTTCAACTAAAAACAAAAATAGCAACCATTCTTTTCTCATCTTTTCCAAAAATAAATAAATAAGTAAGAAAAAAGAAAACCCTAATCATAAACTTAACCATGGTTTAATTCTTTGCACTTAACCAAGTAAACATGTATCATCAAACATGATACAATCATGTGCACAAATGTATATCACATATACAACTTGCACAAGCCAAGTGAGAAAATCCATTTAAAGTGAACCAATACTAGTTGATGCAAAGTAATATATCAAATATATAATTCTACATTAAATCATTAAATCAACACTTGATTCAATGATCCGGTCATGTCGCATATAACCGGCTATTATCCAATGTATCGGCTTTTCGAATCAATCCTTGATTCGATAACTAGGTTATATCGCATACAACCATTCGACACATACATCGCGAGAATGAAATACGGTATCACATACATGCATTATTCTCGATCCCGCACATATCCCATATGTGCTCCTATTTCGTTTCGCTTGAGCCAGGAAACCTCTGGGTAGGACTCTAAAGACTCGTCAATACGCCGGCAGCAGATGATGATCATATCAAACACCCACAAGCCGCAAGCGGTCTGCTAAACGTAACGGCCACCCGGGTATTGAGCGATCAGAAGATCGACGAGCAAGCCCGCTCACACTCCTGTGAATCCAACCAGTAACACTTACCGTACAGTCCGGTCTGTTCGTCTGATATGTCGCATATCTCGCCTAGGGGTGGTAAACGTCAGACCCCAATAGCTCGATAAGTCATGCCGACGTGAGGTCCATAACTTTCGTGAAACTACTGATAACTCTTACCAGTATATCACAGCAACCCTGGCCAGGGATTTCCTGTTATGGCCAGTCGTGCATTGCGCAACATCAACCCCCAATACCGGGAGAGACGAATCCCCTCCTATCGCTCATTGCCTCCATGTGAATCGGGACTGTACCCAAAAACTACCTGTTTGCACGACTCAGTAGAGCCGTGGTAGGGTGGAAATCAAAGCACAGTGGGAGACACATAAGACTCTATGACGATCTCGGGTCAACAGACTAAGCTGTACCAGTGTCACCAGAGAACTGCCATCTGTCGTGAGGTATAATACCATCTGGGAGTTCTCGGCGAGTCCGTTCAGTGTACCCAGTCTCCACTGAGCACCTGCATACCATCTCCGATGTCAAACACCAATGGATATGGGATCATCCATCGCCCATCACATGGCTCGAGAAGATATACGCTAGTCTACTCTGGAATATCGATGCCCCGTCTCGATATTCCCACGATTAGGAACAATGAAGGATGTACTCATTGACTACCCAGGCCCCACTAGTATGATCTTCATCATAGTCCTGGAAGTCGAGTACACATCCTAAGGGCTTTATCAACATGTAATCAGAGAGACAGAGAGTATACATGTTAAGATAAAGAGCAACTAGATAGCGTACTATCATGTCGAGCAAGAAAGTCCTACCTATATATGTCCCAGCATCCACTACAATATACATCCAATGTACAGTAATGGCCTCTAGGGCATACATACAACTAACAGTAGTAAGGTGTGATGTCCTGGTATTTGGATGCCATACACAGAGTTGGAAGTAAAATTCTTATACTACGATTGGTTGTACTGTGGTCGTCACACAGTTGTTTCTCCGGACAGGAAATGGATATAATATTAGACATTTTGGTTACTAGATCTATGGTTTTAGATCTAGATTTGGGTAGTTTCCCAATATGGGTACTTTGACAATATTCTAATAATATTTTAGAATAGATGACTCCTGGCATGGTGGTGTACCTGCAGGAAATGGAGTCACCCTCTATAAAGGTGTCTTAGAGACTAAAGGGAAGAGGGATGTGCATGATTGGCAGATCACTTGCTTAGGCAATTGAGTCAATCATGAGATATCAAGTACCACACCATATGTAGTTTTTGCACATGATGCAATAAGTTTATATTAATCCAATCCTGAAGAAACATAAGGAAGCAGTTTTAGAACATAAGTGCATGTTCTACGGATTTGATGACGGCAGCCTCCTTCGGGAGACGGTTATTATTCCAGGCTTCAGAGGTGACATCGATGATAGAATGATTGTCAGAGTTATAATTTTTCCTATGATGGGGGACAGTATTATGGACAGGTGATCCAAGAGGATACTGTGGGAGGCATGGTGCTAGATACTGATTAGGTTCAGTGATCGATACAGTCTAAGAAGTTTGGATTTGGAGTTTATTTATGAACTAGGTCCCATCAGATTTCCAGATATATTCTAAGACAGGAGTTACTCGATTCGGGAGATGGTTTTCTCCGCGAACTTGAGATTAAGAGAGACATAGAAACAAACTTCAAGACGGATCCACTCACTGAGGCTATTTCTCGAACACAAGAGTTTTACAAACTAGCTTTGTGAAACTGATTAGTAGAGGAGTTGGATATTCGGTATCACACAGGCTGTGAGTATGCGACATCGCAATAATTAGCCTTGAGTGTAAGTGGGAGATTGTTGGAGATAGTGCCCTCAATGTCAATTATTGGATCGCAGGTACGTGATTGCAATGATTGAGGCAGGATCGATACCGCTATGACAGTCTTGCTCGAAATGATAGTATGCTATCTGGTTTGTCTTTATCATCGTATACATCCTTTAGTTCACTATTGCATGATGATAAAGCCCATAGGATTCTTGCTTGACTGCCAGCAGTATGATGGCGATCATATACGTGGGAGCTGGGGTCTATAAGCACATCCTTAAAGTGTCCCTAGTCGAGGGAGTTTCGAGACATGGCATCGATACTCCAGAGTAGACTGGTGTATACAGTCGAGACCCCGACGAGGGGCGGTGGCAGGTCTCACAAGCCACGGGTGTCAGTTGGATCACCTAAGATGTATACAGGTGCTCATTGGGTTATGAGTACACCGGACAGGACTCGCTGGGAACATGCTAGTTGGTATTATACATATCGTCAGATAGCAGTTCCCTGGTGACATGTGTACAGGTTAGTTTGTCGACCTGAGATCGTCATTTGTCTCATGTGAGTTCCCACTGTGCTTAGATTATTACCCTACCACGCTCAAAGGAGTTGCGAAAACAGGTTTTAGTTGGGTACAGTCTCGAGCCACATGGAGGCAGTGAGCGGATCGTCGGGGATTTGTCTCTCCCGGTATTGGGGGTTGATGTCGCACAGTGCACGGGTGGCCATCACTAGAAATCCTCGGCCGAGGTAGTGGAGAATTACGGATTTGGATCAGTAGTTTCTCAGGTGGTGATGGGCTTCATGCCGACACGATTTATCGCGTTATTAGGGGTCTGACTTTATCCACCCCCCTAGACTCGATATGCGATTCTCTTTGGACGAACGGACCGGACTATATATACATTGTCACTGTTAGGCTTAGTAGGGTTTATAGATGAGTTCGCTCGTCAGCTTCCCTTCCAATCAATACAATAGGCAACCGTTACGTACAGCTTGTACCTCTGGCGTGCTAGTGGTTATACCCAGTGCCAGTGTGTTGATGAGTCATTAGAGTCCCCCACAGACACTTTCCCATGTTCGGGCGAAATGTTGTAGAGGCCATATGGGTTTATGGTAAGGTTCGGAAAATGCACGTGTGTTTTCGCACGTGTCATTTTTCGGGCAGATAATACAGGTCGGCTTTGGTTTAAGCCGGATCGGAGTATTATACTGTGTAGATATAATATTTTTATCTCGGATGCATTTGTATTCGGTCGTAATACAAATGCGGGTATGTTTATACCATTACGGGGTTATCCTGAAATTCGTTTCAGGATCGCTTTTGGAAGTTGCCAGTTTCCAGTTTTCTATCGGCCGTGTTTAACATTCGGTTAAAGACGGATTTATCTTTTCTTCTTGAGGTGAGTCGTGTTTCTAGAAGGTTCTAGAATGATGACTAGGATGGTGACTAAGCTTCATGACTCATTAGTGCATTTAATGATTCAATTAATGCTTGATGACTAGGTTAGAAAGTTCATTGTATGCATTGATTGTGTTCATACTAGGTGTCATGGTGATTCATCATCTCATTTAATCTTATGGTCACCTCCTAGCTCCTACACTCACCCCTCCCCTTTATTTATTGGCCGGCCACCCTTGGTGAGGGATTATGGCTGCTAGAAAAAGATTGATATTGTTTTGGACTCATGGAAATTAGATATGTCTCATTTCTCATTTCACCCGATTCCAAAAGGCAACTTCCATAACCGGTCGTCCATAGCCTTGGACGTAACGAGACAAAGTGTTCTACTCATTCTCTACATCATCTTGGTCGTCTTTTCTAGAAAACTTGACGACCGAGTTGCCTTCGTTCAGAGGCGGGAGCCCGTTTAAAGATCCGTCGACGTGGTGCCACCTGGACGAGAAGATTGGAGATTCAGGAGATCGGAGCAGCCGCAACAAGCGTGTGATGATGGTTGAAGACCGAAGGACTCGGATCGTTCTATATAACATTTCTACCCGCTTTGTAATTTGTTAGTTTAGCTTTAATGGCAGATCCGGGTTACGGTACACGATAGCGCCAGTTTGTAAAAAGTTTTTGTTCCGTATTTGGCGTCTGTTAGACGGCCGGGGCGCTACCGTGGACTTACAATTTGTGTATTATTTCGACCTTAGAGTCGCGCATTGTAGTATTATGGTTTTCTTGATGATTTCGAGTTTCTTTTTGAGTTTTGATACTCGCCCTTCGGCGTTGTATATTATATTGCTTGTGTGGTTGTGACCGTCGATTAACGAAGAGCTAGCTCCCGCTTGGGGATTCCTTTTATCATTGTGCAAATATTATTCATGTTGTACCCCGTTCGGGGCAAGTTTTTACAAAGGAAACTCTGCCGAAATTTTCAGAAAAGACTTGAGATTTTAAAAATGCATATTCGGCATACTTATTTAAAAATCTTGTTTTTAAAACATGTTTTCTTTACTTCTTTAAAACTAGTTTTCCCTATTTATTATTTAAAATTGTTTTAGATTTCTGGGCTTTTGGCTTACTTGAATTTGATGAGGTCATATAGACTTCATATGATTCAAGGGCCACTCAAGTGCTATTTCGGGTCGTAACAGGATCAGAACTCAAAAGAAAACTCAAAATATCAAGAAAACCATAATAATAATACAACGCGCGACTCTTTGGTCGAATGATTAAACAACTGGTTTTCTAACTCTGAATAAATTTACAAGTCTGGTTGATGGAGCTTCTAGATACAACAATGAAAATAAATAAGTACGATGGTGGTCACGATGCGAGTGAACCTACCTACCCAAGCAATCACCCAGAAAGGAAGCAGTGTGCCAGAAAGCCGCAAGAACCTGTACGGCAAAACCTGCAAGAAACTGTGGCACAACGGGGGTGAGTTGCCAACTCGTGAGTAGAAAACATCACAGAGCAAAAATCATATGTATGACTCAATCCTAGGTCAAACGATCAGTAATAATATATATATATATATATATATATCCTCAATATGATAAAGTCTGAAGCATGATTAGGTGGCAAGGGTAAACATCTATACATAAGTGTAGTACCAAGTGCTCGTGTCAGTGCCTCAGGTAGCAACATATCATAAACATGAGGTATCAACAATGAAATCAATGTCAACTATAGCATCAAGTCTATGAGTATGTGGATATCATCCAACTATATAATCAATGCCTGTATGAATGTGGATCTCATCCATGTGTCAACCAATGACATAACAACATCATGCTTGTAAAAGTCATAAAAGCATATGCATGAAAGTATGAGGATATAAATCAACGTGTTTCCCTCGCGACACATCAAAATCATGGAACCTGAGTGTCCAGCATCGACACTTGAAAATATCATGAAACCTGTGCCCCAGCATCGGCATGTAAATCATCATATATCTAGGGCTCCATCAGTCCGGATCGGCCCACGGGCTCCGTCAGTGCTGATGGGTCCGTAACATCTCTCAACTCCGGTCGGTATCCTCCGGATATCTGCCGAGCCCAAATACAATCACCGGTAGGTACTAGTCCCTCTACCAGGCTCACCTTCTGTATACAAAGCATCCCTTTCTTGCCACGGGGTACCATACCGGGCCCCACCATGTACCCGCTCATGGCCCACGACTCCTCCTCGCATGGGGTATATATATATATCAGAACCGATAAAACTCATGGTGGCTGCTGAAATATCATATTAAGAGAAACCGGGTTTTTGAAACAGTACACACTTTCTTTTGAAATACCCATGGTTCTCAAATCAAGAAATATAATGGAAACAACATATCTTAATGCGGATAATCATAAAGCATGATGTATGCGACATGTAATAGAAATGTAAGCATATCAGTATATCATGCAACATAATACAATAATATGCACATATCGAGGGAAAACCACTCCTTTAAAATGAATCCAGTTTTATGTTATATCTTGCGGTTCCCAAATCTTCAAAATCAAGCCATAATCATCTATGTATGTGCAAGTACGTATGTATGCAAGTATGGATGTACAATATGTAAGTCAATGTACAACACCCCACTACTTGCGGGGAGGCGGAATAATGAAAAACGATCTTGTTTAAAGCGTAAACATCGACTAACCGAGAATCTTTGCTTAAACAATAACTAACAAGAAACCATAGAAGTGTTAACTACTATGTTAAGTGATTATACCTAAAGAACCGAGTCCTTCGTCTTGTCGTTCTCCTCGTCCTCTCCGACCTTCTCTAAGTAGTAGAAGATCCACCCGAGAGCTTTACTACAAGCTTCGCCTCAATCTAGAGGTAACTAGGTTTCTTAAATCACTAATCTAAGCAACCTAGGTGATATAGAGAATGGTTAAGGATTAAGTAGTCTAATCTAATCCTTGTACTCAACACATGAGAGGGGAGGATTAGGGTTTGAAGAGGGAGAGCTTGAGGAGAGAGAAAGTAAACAAAAGAATGAGATGAGATAATGAGCTATCATAATATATATCAAGCATAATATTTTATCCAACAAAAGAAAATGAAGGATGAATAATCATGCTTCATAAATATCTAATGGGTGATTCATCACCATGAGTCAGTAAGCATTTATGATGCATTAATCATATGGATGAATCACTCATATGACTCACTAATCCCATTTAATGCATATGCCACCTTAACCCCCAAGTCACCATCTTCTAGAAGCTTCTCGCGCAATTAGGAGAACGCCCCTCCAATCCGTGAAAACACGGAAAAACTTTAGACTGTATAAATCCAATAACCGGATACTAGAAACTGGCTTAAGCTAAAGACGACTAGTAAAAACTGTCCGGATGTCGTACGTGCGTAAACACACGTATGCGTCCGAACCCTTGTCGTAAAACCATACGACCTCTATATCGTTTCGCCTGGAGTAGGGAAACTCTCTATGTGGGACTCTAGAGACTCGACTACTACGCTGGCAGTGGGTTTAACCACAGATCGCAAGCGGCACTAGCTGTACGTAACGGTCCCCAGGTTGATGTCGATAAGAAGGCCGATGAGGAAACCCATCCGAACTCCTACTGAGTCTGATGTGACAATCTCCATACAGTCCGGTCCGTTCGTCTAAGATTATCGCATATCGGGCCTAGGGGGCGGCAAGCGTCAGTCCCCTAATAGCGGTATAAGTCGTGTCGGAGCGAAGCCCATTACACCCTGAGAAACTACTGGAACCTACCAGTAAATCTCGCTTGCCCTGTCTAGGGACTTTGTGTAATGGCTCTCTGACACAGCACGATATCAACCCCCAATATCGGGAGAGACGAATCCTGTCTAACCGCCACTGCCTCCAAGTGCTCGGGACTGCACCCAACTGCTACCTGTTTGCACGACTCCTTTGAGCCGTGGTAGGGTAGCAATCTAGGAACAGTGGGACACACTCGAGGCGAAGTTGCAGTGTCAAGTCTGCGGACTATGCTGTACTTATGTCACTTGGGAACTGTTTACTGACGACTGGTATAAAACCAACCAACAGTTCCCTGTGAGTCCTGTCCGGTGTACCCGTAACCCAACGATCTCCTGCATACTATCTCCAGTACGACGTACTGACGGCTGTGGGATAGACCATCTCCCCAACTGGGATGAGAAGCGTACACACTAGTCTACTCCGGAGTATCGATACCCTGTCTCGATAATCCAACGACTAGGGACCTGAATAAGGATGTGCTTGTAGACTACCCAGCCCCCACTAGTGTGACTGCTATCACAACACTGGTAGTCAAGCAAGATCCTAAGAGATCTATCAATACGTATACTCACATATTAAGATAGAAAAAACCAAATAGCATACTACCATGTTTAGCAAGACTGTTATATACATGTGAATATCCCAAGCTTCCATTGAGTAATATACAAACTAGTATGATACAGTAATGGCCCCTAAGGCATATACACTAACAATCTCCCACTTGCACTAGGGCCATGTACTGGCATATCGAAGACCGATGATCTCGAGTAGCCTCTCGAACTGAATCTGAGGTAGGGCCTTTGTGAATGGATCAGCAATGTTCTCTTCAGTAGCAACTCTCCGAACCTCGATCTCCGGACGATCAATGATCTCCCTGATCTGGTGATACCACCTCAAGATGTGTCTGGACTTCTGATGGGACCTTGGTTCTTTCGCTAAAGCTATAGCTCCGTTGTTGTCGCAATACAGAGGTATTGGATCAACTTGTTAGTTATATGTATGCCCTAGAGGCCATTACTGTACATAGGATGTATATTGTAGTGGATGCTGGGACATATATAGGGAGGACTTTCTTGCTCGACATGATAGTATGCTATCTGGTTGAACTTTACCTTAACGTGTATACTGATTGTCTCTCTGTTACATGTTGGTAAAGCCCTTAGGATGTGTGCTTGACTACCTGGACTATGATGCGGATCATACTAGTGGGGACATGGTAGTCCATAAGTACATCCTTCAAAGTCCCTAGTCGAGGGTGTATCGAGACGGGGCATCGATATACCAGAGTAGACTAGCGTATACCTTCTCGACCCATACAGATGGGCGATGGATGATCCCATATCCATTGGTGTTTGACATCAGAGATGATATACGGGTGCTCATTAGAGACTGGGTACACTGGACGGACTCGCCGAGAACTCCCAGATGGTATTATACCTCACGTCAGATGGCAGTTCTCTGGTGACACTGGTACAGAGTAGTCTGTTGACCCGAGATCGTCATAGAGTCTTGTGTGGTTCCCACTGTGCTTTGATTTCCATCTTAACACATCCAAGAGGGCATGCAAAATGGTGGTTTTTGGGTACAGTCCCGAGTCACATGGAGGCAATGAGCGATAGGAGGGGATTCGTCTCTCCCGGTATAGGGGGTTGATGTTGCGCTGTGTTCGATTGGCTATAACAGGAAATCCCTGGCCAGGGTTGCTGAGATTTACTGGTAAGTGTTACCAGTAGTTTCTCGAACAGTTATAGACCTCATATCGACACGACTTATCGAGCTATTGGGGTCTGACGTAAACCACCCCTAGGCAAGATATTCGACATATCAGACGATCAGACCGGACTGTACGGTAGTGTTACTGGTCGGATTCACTGGAGTGTGAGCGGGCTTGCTCGTCGATCTTCAGATCGCTCAATACCCGGGTGGCCGTTACGTTTAGCAGACCGCTTGCGGCTTGTGGGTGTTTGATATGATCATCATCTGCTGCCGGCGTATTGACGAGTCTTTAGAGTCCTACACAGAGGTTTCCTGGCTCAAGCGAAACGAAATAGGAGCGCATATGAGATATGTGCGGGACCGAGAATAATACGTGTATGTGATACCGTATTCCATTCTCGCGATGAATGTATCGAATTGTTGTATGCGATATAACCTAGTTATCGATTCAAGCGTTGATTCGATAAGATGATACATAGTATACTAGTCGGTTGTGTGCGACATGACCGGATCATTGAATCAAGTGTTGATTTAATGATTTAATGTATAATTATATATTTGATATATTACTTTTCATTAACTAGTATCGGTTCACTTTAAATGGATTTTCTCACTCGGATTGTACACATTGTATATGTGATATACTTTTGTGCACTTCATTGTATCATGTTTGATGATACATGTTATGCTAGGGTTTTTGTGTAAAGATCAAACCATGGTTACATGATTATGGTTAGGGTTTTGTTTTTCATATCTATTTATTCATTTATTTATTTATTTTCTTTTTGGAAAATAAATGGAAAGGAGAAAAGAATGGTGGCTTAATTTGGAGTTTAGTTGAAGCTTCATGAAACTTTGATCAAGTCAACCATTCTTATCTCATCCTTAACCCTAACCATTCCCACTAACCTTGGTTCACTCTTTACAACTAACCATGGTTCACTTATGATAAGAATGGATTATTCTTTTCATTTTAAATTATTCTTATCATAATATTTATCTTCTTCTTCATCTTCTTCTTCAAGAAGAAAGCAAGGTCCATCAATGGTGATTGATGGAAATGAGTGAGAAATCCAATTCTAAATTGAACCCACTTCCTACTTCTTCATCCTCTACCTCTTGCCAAGTAGTAGAGTGTGTTTACTTCACAAGTTTCTTGACTTGGTGAAGTCGGAGCTTGATTTAGCGATGCCTCGACGTAGATCATCTTCGGCACGTCGTCGATGACCTAGCCCGTACATTCTCCGACGAAGCCGACTCTAGAGCCCGGATTCCTTTTGGACAGCGGAGATGACTTCGTTGCGGAGCTATGGAGGTGGAGCACCGGATCTACAAAGGTTGTATTTCCGTTTTCTCATTAGTTAATTGTTAACTAGTTATCTTTTCGCCTAGTTTTCTAGCAAACGATCCGTAGTCGGGTCTCTCGGCACCCATAATTTTTTATATTGGCATGTTCGATGCCTTGTGAGACCTCACTAGGGTGCCTAGGAACCCTACACAACTATGGTAGGAACCACCTGAAGTTCTATTAGGAACTTCTTCATCCAGACTGCTTTTTTTGCGGCATCGCAAACAGCAATATGCTCCGCTTCCATCGTCGAGTCAGCAACGGTGTCCTGCTTGGAGCTCTTCCAGCACACCGTCCCTCCATTGAGGGTAAAGACATAACCCGACATGGACTTGGAATCGTCCTTATCACTTTAGAAGCCAGAATCAGCAAAGGCCTCTAACTTGAGGTCTTTTTCACCGTAAACCAAGAACATCTCCTTAGTCCTTCTCAAGTACTTGAGAATGTTCTTCACTGCTATCCAGTGATTCTCCCCTGGGTCTGACTGATACTGGCTTACCACAATCAGTGCGTAAGCTACATCTGGTCTGGCGCAAAACATCGCAAACATTATAGAGCCTACCGCAGAAGCGTAGGGTATAATAGACATGTGTTCCCTTTCTAAATCAGTCTTGGGAGACATCTCTTTGGAGAGGGTGATTCCGTGACAAGCCGGTAGATTACCGCGCTTAGAATCATCCATACTGAATCTTTTCAGTATGGTGTTGATATACCTGGACTGCGAAAGTCCCAACATCCTCTTGGATCTATCACGATAGATCCGGATCCCTAGAATGTAAGAGGCATCACCCAGGTCTTTCATGGAGAACCTGTATGACAAGAATCCTTTGACAGATTGTAGCATAGGAATGTCATTTCCTATCAGTAGAATGTCATCCACGTACAAGATGAAGAATACGACACTTCTGGCCACAACTTTACTATATATACATGGTTCATCTGGATTTTTGATAAAGTCATATTCTTTGACTTTTCATCAAAACAGATGTTCCAACTCTGCGATGCTTGCTTTAGTCCATAAATGGACTTAAGCAACTTGCATACTTTCCCGCTGCTCCTACTCTGATTGAAACCCTCTGGCTGATCCATATAGAATCACTCTTCTAAATTACCATTCAGAAAAGCTGTCTTTACATCCATCTGCCAGATTTCATAATCATGGAAGGTAGCAATAGCAAGAAGGACCCGAATGGATTTGAGCATAGCCACTGGAGAAAAAGTTTCGTCATAGTCCAAACCAGGTCTTTGACGAAAACCCTTTGCAACAAGTCTAGCCTTATAGGTTTCCACCTGTCCATCTACACCAAGCTTTTTCTTGAAGATCCATTTGCATCCTATGGGTTTTACCCCATCTGGAGCAAAGTCCAAAGTCCATACTTTGTTGGTGTACATGGACTCCATTTCGGTCCGCATTGCATCTAGCCATCATACCGAGTCGCCGCTCTGGATGGCCTGCTGGAAGCTAGTAGGTTCATCATCATCTATGATGCAATCCTCTCTATCCCCATCTATGAGAAAACTGTAGTATCTCTCAGGCGGATGAGACGGCCTACTACTCCTGCGGAGGGGTGCGGGAATTTCCTGTTCTTCTTGAACTACTTGTTCTACAAAACTTTCAGTATTAGTTTGTGGTTCTGGAATTTCTTCCAGTTCTATTTCTCTCCTACTTGTTTCCTTTTCTAAAAACCGATGTTCTAGAAAATGGGCATTACGAGAAACAAATACATTTCGTTCCTCTACGTAATATAATAGATATCCCCTGGAGTTCTTTGGATATCCCACAAACTTACACTTTACTGATCGTGTCTCGAGCTTGTCCACATGCCGCTTTTTAACAAAAGCTGGACATTCCCAAATCTTTATATACTGAAGATGGGGTTTCTTCCCACTCCACATCTGATATGGAGTGGTAGGCACAGTCTTGGTAGGTACCATGTTCAAAAGATATGCCGCTAATTCTAGCGCATAACCCCAGAAAGATTGCGGTAACTCAGCATTACTCATCATGGATCGTACCATATCCAATAGGGTTCGATTCCGTCTCTCCGATACACCGTTATGCTGTGGAGTGTATGGAGGAGTAAGCTGAGAGAGAATTCCTTTCTCTTTTAGGTAACCTAGGAACTCGGCACTTAAGTATTCACCACCTCGATCAGATCTTAGTGTCTTGATACTTTTTCCGGTTTGGTTTTCTACTTCATTCTTATACTCCTGGAATTTCTCAAAAGCCTCGGATTTATGTTTCATCAGATAAATGAATCCGTACCTTGAGTAATCATCCGTGAAAGTAATGAAATAGGAAAAACCACCTCTTGCATGTGTAGACATTGGACCACATACATCGCTGTGTATGAGTCCTAAGAGCTCGCTCCCTCTTACTCCATGTCCAGTAAGTGGAGTCTTTGTCATCTTTCCTTTGAGACAAGATTGACAAGTGGCATAAGTTTGATATTCGAACGAGTCCAAATATCCTTCTCTATGTAACTTAGTCAACCTTCTCTCATTGATGTGACCCAGTCTACAATACCATAAGAAAGCATTATTTAAATCTGGAGACTTTCTTTTTAGTGTGTTCTGGACATTGAAAATCTGGATTTGGTTTAAGACATATATACCGTTATTTAGTGTACTGGACCCAATCAAACCATGATTAAGGTGGATGTTAACAACATCACTTACAAACGTGAAATCATAACCTTTATTTGATAACAAGGAAACTGATATGATATTACACGTTAAACTAGGTACACAAAAACAGTTATGTAAAACCAAAATATGTCCACTCGTCAATCCCAGGTGATAATCCCCGATGGACACAGCTCCCACGCTAGCTCCGTTAGCAACCTTTAGTGTCATATCACTTTCCTTCAGCACTCTACGGTTTCTCAGTGCCTGCAATGAATTGCATATATGAGATCCTGATCCGGTATCCAATACCCAGGAAGTAGAGTTGATTGACAAACAATTCTCAATTACAAACACACCTGAAGTCGAAGCCACAGCTTGCTTCGGTCCTTGGTTCTTTGCGTTCCACGCCTTGCAATCCTTCTTCCAGTGCCTTTTCCTGTGACAATGGAAGCACTCATCCTGTGCCACTACTGGCACTGCAATCTTTTTCTTTCCCTTCCCTCCCACATTACTAACACCTCCTCTAGGTTTGGTGGCGGCCTTCTTCTTCCTTCCTTTGGCCCTTGACTTGGACCCGGAAGAAGATGCACCGCTAACAAACATAGCGGGTGTTTCCCTTGCCTTCTGCAAGGTGCCCTCTGCACTCCTCAACATGTTAAGGAGTTCCGGAAGTTCAACTTCTTTTCTTTGAATGTTGAAGTTCAGAATAAACTGGGCGTAGGTGGAAGGAAGGGACTGGAGAATAAGGTCTGTATAGAGCTCATTATCCAAAGTCGTCCCAAGGTCTGCGAGCTCTTCTATATAGCCGATCATCTTTAGGACATGTTCTCCTACCGATGACCCGACAGCCAACCTCGCTCAGAACAAGTTCTTAGAGGTCTCATATCTTGCTATACGAAATTGCTCTCCATTAAGTTCCTTTGTATGGAGAAATATGGCATCTAGTTCCATATCCTCGTACCTCCTCTGATGTTCATTGTTCATCGAGGCAAGCACGATGCACTTGGCTTTCGCGCAATCGAAATCCCAGGTTTTGCGGATTTCCTTATCCGCATTACTGGATTTGGGACCAGGGACAGCAGGTGCCTTAGCGGTGAGGACGTACCCCAATTTGTCATAGGTCAAAGCCATTTTGACATTCCGCAGCCAATCTTTATAGTTTGGCCCGGTTAGTATATTTTTCTCTAAAAGTAACTTAAGTCCAGTCATTTTCAGGGTCGCTGCAATTAGGAGGGAGAGAAGAAAACTCTTTAGCATGATGCTCTTGCAAGTTTAGAGTGGTTTTTATTTTATCTAAACTGGATGGCTCCCACTGTTTCTCGAATCCTTCCCCAAACCATAAAAGAAGAATTAGCCAGGACTATTCTCACCGTACAATACTTGCTTAACCGCTCAGCCAGCTAGTGTCGATACTTCGAGGGAGGTTTTCCAACGCTTTCGCGAAGTTCCTTAATTAAATAACCTCTTCTCTCTAGGGGCGTAACCCCGCTGACACCTTTCTTGACACCTACTTGGTTTATAGCACTGATCGTTAAGTGACGAATCTCCTGATAAGTAGCATATACTCACAATAGGATCGGGATCCAAATATCATCGTATGATAATCTTGAAGGAATCCTACCAACATTCATCAAACTCCAAATGGTATGCATCACCTTGAAAATTTCAGTTTCTTTAGAAATTCCCGATATATATTTTTTCCCCATTCTCTTATGACCATGGCATTAGGTCAAAATGTCATAAGTCACATGTCAAGTTCTACCCATCATTATCTTGTTAATTTGAACCATTCCGTATATATCCTTGACGTTCGGCCAAAATGATAATACGACTGTCCCAAACTAACTCATCTATCTGTGCAACAAATGAATACCCAGCAGCTACCAAACACTATGCCTTGGCGTTAGGTCAAAATACATAGCTTGAATACTACTGAATACCCAAATGAAATGACGGAGGGCTACGAATGGTTTTGGCGAAACCGTGAACGTAGTGAACTTGATATGACCGAAGGAACCTGATAGCTTTTAAAATGAGTGGTTAAAGCTCCGCAATTTAAAAAATATCATCTGTTTTAAAATAACCGAGTGGTTTCTTTTAAATTGTTCCAACGATTCATCTTTTTGGTTTATTTTCTTTGCATTATAAATAATGCGTCCCATCATTAACCTATCATTGCCGAAAACAACGAAAATACAACGTCCTCTTATGCCATCCGCATTCGCCACTGGGTCTCGTCATCACCCGTTAGGTTACTTAACTAATGACAGAGCGGGGGCTGGGCTAGTGCAGGTGTAAAACATAAGTGACGTCTAAATAGCTATCATATATAGATATTGTACATTCGTCAGACGCAATAATAGGCTTTCCAGATCTCATATGAACTTTATTGGATTTGCAAGCAATCCGCGTTTGTTTAGAGCCTGCAACAAAAAACGGATTACACAGTTGTGATGAATAGCCATTACCCCACCCTAGACCCCTACGGATACGACAAACTACTCGCCAAATACCCGAAGTGAAGCGGTCTCCCTCAACAAAGTGAGTGGGCCACTAAACACTTCAAAGTACCCGGTTGTTTGTGCACCCCACCGTGAGTCTATCCTAGGAGCAAAAACAGTAAAATGAAATAATACAACGGTGGCTACAACCGCAACCTGGATGTGCCCCGCAAAAATAATATTACAACATATTACAATTACATCGAATGAATTAAAATAATAACCCATCACAGACCCCGGCTAATCATCACAACAGTCCAATACAGTTCACATCCACAAACAGTAAAAACCATTACAGAAATGTGCAACCCCCTGCCAACCGACATACTAGCAGTTAGGGGAGGTTTACGAACACATTATACAAACACAGATATAATCAAATTAGCAAGTATCGTAAAATTTCGATCGAGCAAAACACTTTAGATTCTACTGCAAAACTTCTCTGTGCACCTGAGATCTTAGCAGAAAATAAAATATCCAGAAATATCACTGTTAACACCAAAAGGTTACTAAAGAAATTTGGGCCGACTCAGCCTTAACTCGGCCACGGATCCGCGGCGGATCGCATGGAGCCGCCGCGGTTCCGCGGCAAGATAGCCGAGTTACGCTACCAAATTTCTGCAGTACACCTATTATTTCCTTCTTGTTATTCTGCAGGTCCCTGAAAAATTTTTAGGGCCTGTTTTAATTTCGACAGAAACTGTGTAAAACGATGATCTTTCCGGTTCTTTTTGCGTTCGAAATACTTACGACTTTGCTAATGAGTTAATTATTGTTTAGCGAGGCTCTGATACCACTGTAAGTCGATGTACAACACCCCACTACTTGCGGGGAGGCGGAATAATGAAAAATGATCTTGTTTAAAGCGTAAACATCGACTAACCGAGAATCTTTGCTTAAACAATAACTAACAAGAAACCATAGAAGTGTTAACTACTATGTTAAGTGATTATACCTAAAGAACCGAGTACTTCGTCTTGTCGTTCTCCTCGTCCTCTCCGGCCTTCTCTAAGTAGTAGAAGATCCACCCGAGAACTTTACTACAAGCTTCACCTCAAACTAGAGGTAACTAGGTTTCTTAGATCGCTAATCTAAGCAACCTAGGTGATATAGAGAATGGTTAAGGATTAAGTAGTATAATCTAATCCTTGTACTCAACACATGAGAGGGGAGGATTAGGGTTTGAAGAGGGAGAGCTTGAGGAGAGAGAAAGTGAACAAATGAATAAGATGAGATAATGAGCTATCATAATATATATCAAGCATAATATTTTATCCAACAAAAGAAAATGAAGGATGAATAATCATGCTTCATAAATATCTAATGGGTGATTCATCTCCATGAGTCATTAAGCATTTATGATGCATTAATGACATGGATGAATCACTCATATGACTCACTAATCCCATTTAATGCATATGCAACCTTAACCCCCAAGTCACCATCTTCTAGAAGCTTCTTGCGCAATTACGAGAACGCCCCTCCAATCCGTGAAAACACGGAAAAACTTTAGACTGTATAAATCCAATAACCGGATACTAGAAACTGGCTTAAACCAAAGCCGACTAGTAAAAACTGTCCGGATGTTGTACGTGCGCAAACACACGTATGCATCCGAACCCTTGTCGTAAAACCATACGACCTCTATACCGTTTCGCCTGGAGTAGGGAAACTCTCTTTGTGGGACTCTAGAGACTCGACTACTATGCTGGCAGTGGGTTTAACCACAGACCGCAAGTGGCACTAGCTGTACGTAATGGTCCCCAGGTAGATGTCGATAAGAAGGCCCATGAGGAAACCCATCCGAACTCCTACTGAGTCTGATATGACAATCTACATACAGTCCGGTCCGTTCGTCTAAGACTATCGCATATCGGGCCTAGGGGGTCAGCAAGCATCAATCCCCTAATAGCGGTATAAGTCGTGTCGGAGCGAAGCCCATTACACCTTGAGAAACTACTGGAACCTACCAGTAAATCACGCTTGCCCTGGCCAGGGACTTTACGTAATGGCTCTCGGACACAGCGCGATATCAACCCCCAATACCGGGAGAGACGAATCCTGTCTAACTGCCACTGCCTCCAAGTGCTCGGGACTGCACCCAACTGCTACCTGTTTGCACGACTCCTTTGAGCCGTGGTAGGGTAGCAATCTAAGAACAGTGGGACACACTCGAGGCGAAGTAGTAGTGTCAAGTCTGCGGACTATGCTGTACTCATGTCACCTGGGAACTGTTAACTGACGACTGGTATAAAACCAACCAACAGTTCCCTGTGAGTCCTGTCCGGTGTACCCGTAACCCAACGATCACCTACATACTATCTCCAGTACGACGTACTGACGGCTGTGGGACAGACCATCTCCCCAACTGGGATGAGAAGCGTACACACTAGTCTACTCCGTAGTATCGATGCCCTGTCTCGATAATCCAACGACTAGGGACCTGAATAGGGATGTGCTTGTAGACTACCCAGCCCCCACTAGTGTGATTGCCATCACAACGCTGGTAGTCAAGCAAGATCCTAAGAGCTCTATCAATACGTATACTCACATATTAAGATAGAAAAAACCAAGTAGCATACTACCATGTTTAGCAAGACTATTATATACATGTGAATATCCCAAACTTCCATTGAGTAATATACAAACTAGTATGATACAATAATGGCCCCTAGGGCATATACACTAACACAATATGTATGTACGCAAGTATGAGAGTACAATATGTATGTACGCTAGTATGGGTGCACAATATGTGTGTACGCAAGTATGGGTGCACAATATGTATGTACGCAAGTATGGGTGCACAATATGTATGTACGCAAGTATGGGTGCACAATATGTATGTACGCAAGTATGGGTGTACAATATGTATGTACGCAAGTATGGGTGTACAATGTATGTACGCAAGTATGGGTGTACAATATGTATGTACGCAAGTATGGGTGTACAATATGTATGTACGCAAGTATGCGTGTACAATATGTATTTACGCAAGTATGTCATGCAAGCAGTCATATCCTGATGTAACAGTCCTACTGTATAGTGACATGGCAATTATCGATGATGAAGTGTGTGAGCTGGCAAGCAGGTGTACGTGGAACATACGCATCATCGATAATGGTGCTGGTGTCCTGACAGCATGGATTTAATATAACAAATAACACATTTAAATATGCAATGCGATGCGAATAGCAAGAATATGCGGAAAATGAATAATAAACACAATAGTGAAAAATCTACATCAATATATATATGTCATACAGTTTTGCCATTTGAAATAACACGATTCGTGGTGTTTAGAAAAATAAGGGCTATGGTGTTTTTAAGAAAAGATGCGTCTTTTGGAAATATCCGTAGAATCCCTTGACCTGTCTTTAAAATACTCACGATTCGTTAGTTTTGAAATAGCTATGACTCGGGTCTAGTCTAACATCTACTAAGTAATCTACAGATCTATCTAACAAGCTAATCGAAAGGATATGGAAACCACCTAAATCTGAGTCGATATACACACACACACACACACATATAATAGTCGGTGATCTCGCCTCAATAGTATCACATACGATACAATAAATAACATGACATTCTCGAGTCAAGAGTGCGGATCAATCATCAATATATAGCTCGTACGTAAATTCATCGTACGGCATCCCAATCTGGGTACGGGTCAAATATCACATCCATCTCATCATTTATCTGGTATCCTTGTCATCATATCTCATGAACTGGGGCACTGATCTAAGTCTAGTACAAACTGATACCATCTGAATATATATGCATGTATGAGAACACACGCCTAAAGGACCGCTAAAATCTCATGTCGTATCTCTTAATACGAACCACATTATATCATCAATCTCGTGGCACCATGCCCAATCTCATCGACTCATCTCCAAATACCATGTAGAATCCTCATCATCCATGTGTGTGTGTGTGTATGTGTAGTCCCATACCTATGTGTGTGTGTATATACACATATCTCCATATACTCACAAGTTTAACAAGTAAGCATGTGTGTGCGTGTGGGTGTAAACCTTATTCTAGGGCTCGCGACTAAACTAACTAGCGACACCATCATACAACTACACTAAACTTATCCATGACTCCCAAAGTCTATCTAGATAATCATAACCTCACAATACCATATAAATATATCCGTATAATATATATATATATATATACCATACACTATGCTACGAACTGCGGGGGTGCTATACGCCATCCACCCGACTTCCTCCGTAGATATAATCTACTCACCTTTCTCTACGCTTGCCATTGCCGACGTTGCCACGCGCTTGCTTGTCGTCTCAAAGTCCGAGTGGGGTACCTACACATCATAACGTATCATGCCGCATTAAAATCCAAATCAAAACCAAAAAGCCTATAGGTTAGAACCTATGGACTACGCCTTTCAAAACCACCAAATAACACTCGATTTCGACGTACAAACGTCAAGTGATCGAATACAACACAAATTACAAAAATCCAGAATTCACAATACGTAAAACGAAACCCCGAATCAAAACAGCAACTCTTAAAAATAGCCCCAGATTCTACCCTAAGTGAAATTAGCCAATTTTGCATATAAGGAGAGTCTAATTTACTGGAGATAAAGCCACAGAACAAATACAAACACCAATGGTCCTACCCTGGCCGCAATTTGAGGCTATACTGATTAAAATTGCGGCCAGAACATAGAGGGGGTGGCTCAGGTATTGGGGTTAGCATCTAGGTTGCCTGCATGCATCACTGTCTTCGCTAAATAATTTTCAGGTCACCCGGGTGTTAGAAGATTTCAATATACATCACAATTTCCACAAAATCTGCCGATGTCGGGGTTTCTAAGTTTGGGTTTAGGGTCTATTCTCTGGTTTCAGCCCATCTAACAATCCCTACAGGGGTTTCAAGGCCACTACAACACTCAATTATGCTTTTGAAATCAATTCAAACCCTAATCCTTTTCTAGGAATTTCCAAACCGCACTAAATATCGCCTAATCATTTCTAAATATGCATGGAAGCTAAAGTAAACCAAATTCTACACTAATGGTTCAGAATTTACCTCACTCGGCACTTATGAATCCCCTAGAGCACCAAAATGCAAACTTTCTTGGTCCAATGTGTTTGTATTGAGCTTGTGCAAGTTTTTTGTGAAGGGATGTATGTGTTTTGATGTTGATTTGGGGGTGAAGTGAGGTGTAGGAGCTGGTGGAGGGAGAGGGCAGCAGCTCTTGAGAGGGGAGAGGAGATATGAAGAGGAAATAATGAAGGGATAATGGCCATGGTCCAAGGTTGACCCCCTCACCTCACTCTCTCGCATGCCCATGCTTCATATAATAATGCTTTCCTTATTCTTTTCTTTTCTTTTCCTTTTATTATCTTCTCATTCTAAAACACAAACAAAGCATGAAGAGAAAAAAGAAAAGCCATGGTAGAAATTGAAACAAGTGTTAAAAAATGACATGTGCATGCCATGTCATGTGCACAAAACAAGCTTAATGCGCGATTAGCGATATTTAATCATGATTAGCACTAAATGGTGTATAATTAATCATAAAAGCATATAATTTGCATAAATCACATAAAGAACTCTCATTTCAGTAATTTTGCAAATTTTTCCCAATTTATCGGTATTTAATTGTACCGCCTTATTAAAATATTCAATTTAATATTATTTAATTATAAAAAAACCAAAAAATAATATTTTATTTTTTTGAAATGTTACAAATCCAGAATCCAAAATACGAAAAATATAACCCCGAATCAAAACAGCAACTCATGAATTTAGTCCCAGATTTTACCCTACATGAAATTAGCCAATTTTGCATATGTGTAGGGTCTAGTTTACTGGTAATAGAGCCATGAAGCAAGATTGACACCAGAACTCCAAGGGCTGGCCGCAATTTGTGACAAGAATGATATTATTTGCAGCCTAGTGTGGGTAGTTGGGTCTCGGGTTTTTAGGGTATGCTCTATATCACCTGCACATCTCTCTGTATTTGCTAAATAATTTTCTAGGTCTCCGGGTGTTAGCAGATAACCAAAAACCATCACAATTCCCACAATTTCCGTATCTACAGAATTTCAAAGTTCGTATTTAGGGGTTAAGTCTCAGGTTTTAGTCCAATATGGTATCACTAAGGGGGTTTAAGCTCACTAATAACTCAATTACACTATCACAATTTAATTCAAACCCTAACCCTAAAGTTAGAATTTCCAAACCTCAATAAATATCGCCTAATCACTTCTAAACATACATGGAAGCTAAGGTAAACCAAATACTGTTGGAGATAGTGCCCTCAGAGTCAATTATTAGGTCACAGGTACGTGATTGTAATGATTGAGGGAGGACCTATCCCGGTAGGACAGTCTTACTCGAGATGATAGTATGCTATCTGGTTTACCTTTATCATCGTGTGCTGTTTTAGGTGACATGACACGTCGCTATTACACGTTGATAGAGCCCCTAGGATTCTTGCTTGACCACCAGCAGTATGAGGGCGATCATATAAGTGGGAGCTGGGGGTCTACAAGCATATCCTTAAAAGGTCCCTAGTCGTGGGAGTTTCGAGACCGGGCATCGATACTCCATTAGTAGACTAGTGTATACAGTCGAGACCCCGACGAGGGGCGGTGGCCGGTCTCACAAGCCACTGGTGTCAGTTGGATCACCTAAGATGTATACAGGTGCTCATTGGGTTATGAGTACACCGGACAGGACTCGCCGGGAACATGCTAGTTGGTCATATACCAGACGTCAGATGGCAGTTCCCTGGTGACATGTGTGCAGGTTAGTTCATCGACCTGGGGATCGTCATTTGTCTCGTGTGAGTTCCCACTGTACTTTGATTACTACCCTACCACGGCTCAAAGGAGTCGTGCAAACAGGTTTTAGTTGGGTACAGTCCCGAGCCACATGGAGGCAGTGAGCGTATCTTCAGGGGTTCGTCTCTCCCGGTATTGGGGGTGAGGTCGTGCTGTGTCTAGGAGAGCCATTACACAAAGTCCTTGGCCAAGGCAAGGAGATTTACTGGTAGGTATTCCAGTAGTATCTCAGGGTGTTCTGGGCTACACTCCGACACGACTTGTACCGCTTTTGGGGGTCTGACTTTTACCAACCCCCTAGGCCCGCCATGCGATGCTCATAGACGAACGGACCGGACTGCACGGATATTGTCACTGACAGGCTCAGTAGGGTGTCAGGATGAGTTCGCTCATCGACGTCCCTTTTAGTCAATAGCTGGTGGCCCGTCACGTATTGGCTTATACCTCTGACGTGCTAGTGGTTAAATCCACAACCATAGTATTGACGAGTCTTTAGAGTCCACCACACTTTCAGTTACTCAAGCTTTCGGGCGAAACGCTGTAGAGGCCGTATGGAGATATGGCAGGGTCCGATCAGATACGTGCGGTATTGCACGGATCAGGATCGGACGGTTTGTACTAGTAGCCGTATAGGTATATGGCAGGGTTCGATCAGATAAGTGCGGTATTGCACGGATCAGGATCGAACGGATATTACTAGCCGGCTTTGGTTTAAGCCGGTCCTAGTTTAGTACAGTGTAGATTTTGTCTCATTGCATTTGTATCCGGACGGAATACAGATGCGGGTGTGTATGCACAGTATTGGGGTTTTCCTGTAATTTATTACGGGACCAGTTTTCTGGAGTTGCCAGTTTGCATTCCGTTCCGGCCGGTTTTCCTTTGTTCTTTCCCGGCCGGACTTTTTCGATGGAGGGGGTTATTTGCAGTTTTACAAATAACACTTTGTGGGGGGGTTTCTTGCAATTGTATTGATTATGATGGCTTTCATATCTTGCACCATTGACTTGCTTTTTATTGTGATTGAAAGGGTATGGGTTGAATAGTAGAACAAGCATGGTTCATGTTTGTTTGTGGTCACCTCTTCACTTCTCCTACACTCACCTCCCTTCTAGCTTCATATGGTTTTTTTTCTCCACCCTTTATTCTCACTTGATGATAAGTCTTTCATGGTTGTGAGAAGAAGAGAAGGAGAGAGCTTCATCTTTGAGAGGGTTTATCATTCTTGATCTCTTTTCATGCCAAGAAAAATGCAAGCACCATTTTTCTTCTTGATTCCTCCATCATCTACAAATGGCAACAAACCCCAAAGTGAGACATCCACTCTACACTACACTTCCTACAGCAAATCTTGGACGCGTCGATTCGCCAGCTTCGCGCCCGAGTTGCCTCGGTATTGAGGTGGGAGCCCGTAAAAGCTACAGGCGATGTGGTGCCCTTTCCGACGAGGAGGAGACGGACGGAGATCCCGCGAGGAGATTGGAGTGGAGATGAAGACCGGAGGACTTGGATCGTCGGTATACATCTCTTCCCTTTCTTATTAGTAGCGTAGACTTGTTAATGGTTACGATCCGGAGTTTAGTGCGCGGTGGTGCCGGTTTGCAAAGTCCGCAAAATTTAAGTTTTTCACCGCTTCCGCATTCCGGCGTCGGATTGACGGCCGGGGCGCCGCCGTGCACTTACAGTGGTATCAGAGCCTCGCCATTAACTTAGTCTAACTTTGTGTAATGTGTTTGCATTTCCGATCGATCAAAAAGTTCCAAAACTGCATTTTAGTTCGCATCAGTTTCTGTTGAAAATTTTTGGTCTCGAAAAATTTTTCAGGTTATAAAATATTGATGTACTTGAAAATCTAAGAGTTCTGTAAAAATTTGACGAAGTAACTCCACAGTTGGAGCGCGGAACCGCCGCGAAAACCACCATTGTGCGGCCCTTCCGCCGCGCACTATTCACATCACTTCACCATTTTTTTACAGAGGCCTTCTGGGATTAAAATATGGGCTTTGGAATATTAAAGTTGGGCCAATTGTTTCTGTGAGTGCTACAGTTTTCTTTGGGGCCCACTTGTTAATTGTTTGATCAATCGGAAATTTTTTAAACACATTTTTCACAGTATTTACATTATATCTGCGACCGTGAATGTCACTCGATCGGTAAATCCGGTCTAACTGCTATAGCCCGGTTAGACGGATTTGCGAACGTGACTTTCACGTTGATGTTCTATGTATTTGCTGTGATGTTGCGGATCGGTCGTGGGGGATAGCCTGGATGCAATGCTAGTACAGTTTTGTTGTATTATGTACATTTGATATTGCGGGGCGAGCGTCCGACATGTGGACTGCCGTCACTGCCTGACTGTATTATTATTTTGGGGCACGACCTGGTTGCGGTCGATGTACCCGGTGTATGTATATTTTACTTTCTGTACTAGGATTGCCCCGCGGAGGGGTGCACGGATAGCCGGGTTCTGGAGGGCAACAAGCCCGCATCTCATGGCATTGAGACGGAGGGGGCTTCACTCTAGGATTGGCGGGCTATTCGCCGCACTCGTAGGGGGTACAGGTTGACCCAGGAGGGGTGCCCAAGTTGCCAGATTCCGTGAAGTGCTGGGTGGTCCATTCACGGCGCTGAAGGGGGCTGCCTCGCTTCAGGTTTTGGCGGGTGACTTGCCGCGCCCGTAGGGGTCTAGGATTTCATTGCACAGGCTATCCACACGACCAAGGGAACGTCGGGTTTCAGTAGTGGCTCTGTGAAACCCGGGGATCCCAGATATCTGTATTGTTTCTGTGATGCTGTTCATTCTCTGTGATGTTGCATTTTGTTCACGCCTTGAGCGAAATATAATATATTGGTATATATATTAGTAGATGTTGTATATGTTTTGCATCCGCGCTAGTCCAGTCCCCGCTCTGTCGTTAGTAAGCTAACCTAACGGGTAATGACGGGACCCAGTGGCGAATGCGGATGGCATATACGTACATCAGTATATTTTCGTTCTTTTTGGTGTGTTCAATTGATGGGACTGCATTGATTCGGATCAATGCAAGTTAAAAACAAACCTAATCTGATGTTGTTGGAACACTTTTTCAAAAGCTGTTATTGCAAGGACGTTTACTTTTGTTTTGCATCGTGGTATTCATTTGGAATATCCTGCTCCTCAGTCGACGAGGCAAGGGCCGAGATCCCTTCACCGGGAGTGACCCCTTGGACAGAAGTTTGCGTCAGGGCATTAACTTCACTATAGCCGATTACTTTTGCTTTGCACCGTGGTATTCATTTGGAATATCCTGCACCTTATTCTACGGGGAAAGAGCCGAGATCCCTTCACAGGGAGTGACCTCTTTAGCAACGGTTTTCGTCACTATATTTTTTAAAAGCTATCCGTTCCTTCGACGATATCAAGTTCTTTACGTTAAAGGTTTTCGCCAGAAACCATTCGTAGCCCTCCGTCGTTTCATATGGGTGGTCAATAGTATTCAAGCTGTGTATGTTGGCCAAAGTCAAGGCACAGTGATTGGTAGCTATTGGGGTATTCATATGCAGCATAGATAGATGCGTTGGTTTGGGACAGTCGTGCTGCCATTTTGGCCAAAGTCAAGGGTATGTACGGGTGGATTCAAATTAACCTGGAGAATGACGGGTAGAACTTGACATGTGACTTATGATATGTTGGCCAAAGTCAAGGTCATAAGAGCATGGGGCAGAAATCACATCGGGAGTTTCAAAAGAACTGAAACTTGCCAGATATGCGCATACCTTCTGGAGTGTGATACCGTGAGCGGATTCCGTCACGTTATCATGCGATGATAGTTGGATCCCGATTCCCACTGATGAGTTAGTTTACTCCTCGGGTGACCCCGACTAATTCTTCTTTCAGGTTTGGAGGAGAATTTGAGGTACAGTGGGAGGATTCCAGATTAGATAAATTGGTGACCATTCTGATCTAGGTTAGAGTGCACGCTGAGTGTTTCTTTTCTCTCTCTCTTTGGCAGCGACCATTGACCCGACCCTAAGACTTTGACTCAGTGACCAAGTTGACCGAACCTTCTTAAACACCGACCTTTGGATTGTCAGAGTTGCAAACCTCATTGCCACTCCTACTTTTACCCTTTTCTCCAGGACACCCCGTTTTACTACGAACGTCCACTTCCATTGGACAAAACCATCGTATGGTTAGATACGAACTCGAAGGGATTCGAGGATGGTTTCCGGTTCTGGAGAAAACGGATAGGATTATTCAGTTGTCTTTTCTTTTCACCCTCTCTCAGGTTGCGAGTACTCCTTAGTTTAGGAGTAGTACACCTATTATGCAAATTGGATAGTCTTCTTCCAAACCATAGGCTGGTGCCGACTGGTAGGGAATAAAGAAAACCAGTTAGCTTAAACGGTGTACAGAAGGTATTAAGTTCAGACAAAGCAAGGGATTAGTAAGAGGGCAAAGTAAATTGCGACTGCTATTCACGACCAAACCAAGTATTTCTTCGCCAATCCTAAATCACCTTTGTATTTCTCCAGGACACTCCGTATCACTACGAAGATCCCATTTTATTGGATAATCCATCGTATGGTTATATACGAACTCGAAAGGAACTTGTTCCAGTTCGGGGATGGATCCTGGTTCAGGAGAAATAGGAATAAAGTACATTCAGGTGTCTTTTATCTTCACCTTCTCTCGTGTTGCGAGTGTTCCTAGGATTAGGACAGTACACCCTTTGTGCTTATTGGATAGTCCTCTTCCAAACCATAGGCTGGTGCCGAACGGTAGGGAAGGAAGAAAACCATTTGGCCTAATGGGTGTGCAGAAGGTAATGACTAAAGACATATGAAGGGATTTGGAGAGGTGGCAAAGAACTATACGGTTACAGTCGTGAATCTGGAAGAGGCATTACTAGGAATACCAGGATACCCCATCGAAACATTTCAATGTTTCAGTTTCACTGTGTACTGTTAATAGAAAACTGATTTCCCGATTAGATACTTACTCCAGGGTATGTATTTACCAGATACGATTCTCACATCTGTATGGTTTTACAGATGATGAGTGGGAGTAAGTTATTGGGAATTGGGTGATCATCCTCATTATATCGGGATTCGTTGTAATCGGTGATATTTGAGGAAGTCACCTGGGTTGTTTGCCGGTTGGCAAATATTTGGTTTTGAATATCCGCTGTTATGCACCAATTTCAAATTGATATATCTGTACGTCTATTTTCATAGAGTGAGATATACCTTTATGAAATTATGTCTACGATATTTACCTATATCAGTGGATGGTTAGGTAAGGAGCATTAAACATCGGTGTAATTCTTCTTAACCATAAGTACAGTTTTCAACCTACGACACACAGTGAATGAGTTATCAGACTCAAGGGACTTATACAGAGTATTGTATGTTGTCCAGGGTCCATCAGGACAGAAGGGTTGGTCCTCGTACTACATTCAGTTTACTTATGACTTCTCTAGTTTTTAGACAGGTGTTTCGTGGAAACGCAGGGTCCGAATTTGGAGAAGTTATTGGTATTTGAATAGAGTGGAGAACCAGGTGTCACAAGTATCGGGATTCTTCAAAGTGATCGAAGATGTAGATACTTGTGTATGGTGTTCAGTTGATAGTAATGATTGAGAGAACTTGCTTATCTTTCAGGTTACTCATAATTGGAAATGCTTCCTAAGTTGAGTAACGCTGATCGGCCTCGTTCCATTTAGTTGACATGCGCTGGGGACAGCTGCATGATTTGAGTCTGGTTCAATTATATCAGTGCCTCTGTTTCTATATTGGATATAGAACAGTTCATATCTTAACGATGTTAAGGTACGGGGAGTTGTCCGGTTCATGATTGAAACCAGACACTGGACAACTCAAGGCACGTTTCTGTAATGGCTGTTTGTGGGTTGACCCAGGCTATGACGTGGGTTGACTTTCTACCATCTGGATGAACAATAGCGATATTGTTCTAGACTCGCCACAGTTTTAATAAAAATGGATTTTTTCAGAAAACAGTAGTGGGAGTATGGTAGAACTGGAAGTGATTCCAGAACCACAAACGATTACTGAAGATTTGATAAGGAACCTAAAGATTCAATCTGGATTGACATTCCATTGGCCACTCCGCAGATAAAGTGGGTAACTTCAGGCACCCGAGAGGTACTACAGTAGCCTCAAGGACGGTTACAGGGAAGTTCTTGTTTACCCATAATTACCATTGCTGTTGTTCCAGGCTGCGAGACCCGGCAGGAGGATGAGTATAGCGTCGTTCTAAACTTGCTTTAGAAGTGTACGTCTATATGACTCTGCCAGAGGGTTGTCGTAGTCAATGGGAGCAGCGGAAGCATTGGTGGACAAGTAGCTTATGTCTATTTATAGACTAAAGCAGATGTAGCGGAGATAGATCATCTATTTCTGACGTGACAGTCATGGGTTTGACTTCATCAGAATAGGGGATGGATCTGTTGAGAAGGTAGTAGGGTGTGATATCCTGGTATTTGGATGATATACACAGAGTAGGAAAAGAAACTCCTACACTACGATCGGTTATACTTTGGTCGTCACACAGTGGTTTCTCCACAAAGGACATGGATTTTATATCAGACATACTGGTTACTAGATCTATGGTTTTAGATCTAGATTTGGGTGGTTTCCCAATCAGGGTACTTGACAGCATTCTAAGAGTATTTAGGATGGACGACTCCTGGCACGGTAGTGTACCTGCAGGTAATGGAGTCACCCTTTCCAAAGGTGTCTTACAGACTAAAGGGGAGAGGGACGTGCATGATTGGCAGATCACTTGCTTAGGCAATTGAGTCAATCATGAGATGTCAAGTACCACACCAGATGTTGTTCTTGCACTAGATGCAACAAGTTGACATTAATCCAATCCTGGAGAAACAGTCGGAAGCAGTTTTAGAACATAAGTAGATGTTCTAGGGATATGATAACGACAGCCTCATTCAGGAGACGGTTATCATTCCAGGCTTCCAAGGTGACATGGACGACAAGGAGGTTGTCAGAGTTATAGTTTTCCCTCTAACGAGGGGCAGTATTTTGGACAGGTGATCCAAGGCAATACTGAGGGAGGCATGGCGCGCAGGATACTGATTAAGTTCAGTTGACGATACAGTCTAAGAAGTTTGGATTTGGAGTTCATTTATGAGCTAGGTCCCATCAGACATCCAGACATATTCTGAGACAGGTATTACTCTTTTCGGGAGATGGGTTTCTCCGCGAACTTGAGATATAGAGAGGCATAGAAAGAAACTACTAAGCGGATCCACTCACTGAGGCTATTCCTCGAACGCAATAGTTCCGCAAACGAGCTTTGTGAGACTGACTAGTAGAGGAGTTGGATGTTCGGTATCACACGGGCTGTGAGTATGCGACATCGCAATAATTAGCCTTGAGTGCAAGTGGGAGATTGTTGGAGATAGTGCCCTCAGAGTCAATTATTAGGTCACAGGTACGTGATTGTAATGATTGAGGGAGGACCTATCCCGGTAGGACAGTCTTACTCGAGATGATAGTATGCTATCTGGTTTACCTTTATCATCGTGTGCTGTTTTAGGTGACATGACACGTCGCTATTACACGTTGATAGAGCCCCTAGGATTCTTGCTTGACCACCAGCAGTATGAGGGCGATCATATAAGTGGGAGCTGGGGGTCTACAAGCATATCCTTAAAAGGTCCCTAGTCGTGGGAGTTTCGAGACCGGGCATCGATACTCCATTAGTAGACTAGTGTATACAGTCGAGACCCCGACGAGGGGCGGTGGCCGGTCTCACAAGCCACTGGTGTCAGTTGGATCACCTAAGATGTATACAGGTGCTCATTGGGTTATGAGTACACCGGACAGGACTCGCCGGGAACATGCTAGTTGGTCATATACCAGACGTCAGATGGCAGTTCCCTGGTGACATGTGTGCAGGTTAGTTCATCGACCTGGGGATCGTCATTTGTCTCGTGTGAGTTCCCACTGTACTTTGATTACTACCCTACCACGGCTCAAAGGAGTCGTGCAAACAGGTTTTAGTTGGGTACAGTCCCGAGCCACATGGAGGCAGTGAGCGTATCTTCAGGGGTTCGTCTCTCCCGGTATTGGGGGTGAGGTCGTGCTGTGTCTAGGAGAGCCATTACACAAAGTCCTTGGCCAAGGCAAGGAGATTTACTGGTAGGTATTCCAGTAGTATCTCAGGGTGTTCTGGGCTACACTCCGACACGACTTGTACCGCTTTTGGGGGTCTGACTTTTACCAACCCCCTAGGCCCGCCATGCGATGCTCATAGACGAACGGACCGGACTGCACGGATATTGTCACTGACAGGCTCAGTAGGGTGTCAGGATGAGTTCGCTCATCGACGTCCCTTTTAGTCAATAGCTGGTGGCCCGTCACGTATTGGCTTATACCTCTGACGTGCTAGTGGTTAAATCCACAACCATAGTATTGACGAGTCTTTAGAGTCCACCACACTTTCAGTTACTCAAGCTTTCGGGCGAAACGCTGTAGAGGCCGTATGGAGATATGGCAGGGTCCGATCAGATACGTGCGGTATTGCACGGATCAGGATCGGACGGTTTGTACTAGTAGCCGTATAGGTATATGGCAGGGTTCGATCAGATAAGTGCGGTATTGCACGGATCAGGATCGAACGGATATTACTAGCCGGCTTTGGTTTAAGCCGGTCCTAGTTTAGTACAGTGTAGATTTTGTCTCATTGCATTTGTATCCGGACGGAATACAGATGCGGGTGTGTATGCACAGTATTGGGGTTTTCCTGTAATTTATTACGGGACCAGTTTTCTGGAGTTGCCAGTTTGCATTCCGTTCCGGCCGGTTTTCCTTTGTTCTTTCCCGGCCGGACTTTTTCGATGGAGGGGGTTATTTGCAGTTTTACAAATAACACTTTGTGGGGGGGTTTCTTGCAATTGTATTGATTATGATGGCTTTCATATCTTGCACCATTGACTTGCTTTTTATTGTGATTGAAAGGGTATGGGTTGAATAGTAGAACAAGCATGGTTCATGTTTGTTTGTGGTCACCTCTTCACTTCTCCTACACTCACCTCCCTTCTAGCTTCATATGGTTTTTTTTCTCCACCCTTTATTCTCACTTGATGATAAGTCTTTCATGGTTGTGAGAAGAAGAGAAGGAGAGAGCTTCATCTTTGAGAGGGTTTATCATTCTTGATCTCTTTTCATGCCAAGAAAAATGCAAGCACCATTTTTCTTCTTGATTCCTCCATCATCTACAAATGGCAACAAACCCCAAAGTGAGACATCCACTCTACACTACACTTCCTACAGCAAATCTTGGACGCGTCGATTCGCCAGCTTCGCGCCCGAGTTGCCTCGGTATTGAGGTGGGAGCCCGTAAAAGCTACAGGCGATGTGGTGCCCTTTCCGACGAGGAGGAGACGGACGGAGATCCCGCGAGGAGATTGGAGTGGAGATGAAGACCGGAGGACTTGGATCGTCGGTATACATCTCTTCCCTTTCTTATTAGTAGCGTAGACTTGTTAATGGTTACGATCCGGAGTTTAGTGCGCGGTGGTGCCGGTTTGCAAAGTCCGCAAAATTTAAGTTTTTCACCGCTTCCGCATTCCGGCGTCGGATTGACGGCCGGGACACCGCCGTGCACTTACAAATACTACACTAATGGTTCAGAAAATTACCTCACTTGGCAACTCAAGAATTTTCTTGAATTGTCCCAAGTGTCCATAATCCTTGCTTTCTTGGTCCAAAGTGTAGCTAGAGGGCTTGTGCACACTTTTAATGAAAGGAGTGAGGTGTTTTGAGGCGGGAAATGAGGTGTTTTGAGGATGAAGAGGAAGAGGGAGAGGGAGAGGCAGCCATGGAGTGAAAGGGAGAGAGAAACAGATAAAGAAAATGAGGGGGTCAAATGGGTATGGTTCTCTCTTGACCCCTCACACTCTCTCACTTGCCCATGCTTCATCATTCTATTCTTTTCTTTTCGTTTCTTCTCTCTCATTTTAAAACAAAGAAATGCATGAAGAAAATAAAGAGAAGACCATGTTAAGAAAATGTAACAAGTAAAATTTGACATGGTGCATGTCATGCACAAAACAAGCTTAATGCGCAATTAGCAATATTTAATCGCGATTAGCATTAAAATTGAATATAATAAATCATAAAATTTCACAATTTGCTTATATCCAATAAAACACCCTCTTTCTAGTAATTTCTATAAGTTTCCAAATTCTTCCCAATTTATAGGTATTTAATTATACCGCAATATTAAAATATTCAATATATTTATTATTTAATTATAAAATTCCGAAAAATAATATTTTATTTTTTTGAAATGTTACAATCTTCCCCCCTTAAAGAAATTCGGTCCCCGAATTTAAATTTTAACCTCTCAAATACTAAATATTTCAGTAAAAGACTAAGTCGTTGGGGTCCCGAAATCATATATACATAAAGCACCTCGTAGCGCAATGCATGCACAAGAAAAACGGGTATATAATACAAATAAAAAACTCCATCAAACATCCCGCAATCATTGGAGTTATGGCGAAGACAACAATATCAAGCCCAAAACGAAAACCAATATGATATACTCAAAACTATAATCTGTACATAGCACGCATCTTTGTAACTCGTCAAAACATCTAAAGAAATGCATGCCAAAACCTTTTTAAGTAATTGTGCGATGCGCGTAACACTGCACAGTGGCGGACGTCTATTGTAAGAAAAGAATCATATATGTATATATCTTTTGTTTAATATGTACGTCCCACAGTTTTGAAAACAATTTAGAAGGATTTCCTTGTTTTAAACGTTTCGTGTCATATCAGACACATAGGTAAATACTAAGACTATATCTCCCTTTTGGAAATCTCTTCGATAACTATCAATGCATGTAAAATATATGCAGGAACTGTCCTCTGACTAGTCCTGCTCAGTATGAAAACAAATAGCAAATATCATAAAAACATACTGCTCCATAAGAAATCAATCCCAAAATATGCATATGAATGCTACGTGCGTCTGGTGCGCACGGAAATCAAAACCCATGAATGTGCCATACATGTGCACAGAAACAACATCTAAGTGCATCCGGTATGCACGAAACATCTGTCAAGGGCAACGGGTGTGCCTGACAGCAATATCAGGTGCACCTGATATACACGAACAATCTCGATTTAATGCATCTGGTGTGCACCAAAATCGCATCAAGCGCCCAAGCATGCGCAAGAATCCAAATCAAGTGTACAAAAACAAATATCGAATATAAAAATCGAAATCAACGGTATACGACACATTCAATCCAAATCCAAATCAGGTATACCGTGGTACATAATCTCACAATCATGTGCATCAGCGTGCCCAAAATCAAATCAAATACTAAAAGTTCATGAAAACTATGCTGAAAGTACAAGTTAAATCATAAGCATAACATAGACATGAAATCAAAATCAATATCTCGAATGACATCAATCGAAGTGAAGTGCAACCGTAGTTTACAAAAGTCTCAATCATGCAAAAAAATCGTCAAAAATACCGAAATCCAAAAATGACGGATACGTGATAATAGAATCACCAAATCACAAATCATAAATACCGTCTTCGATATGTCCTCCTTCAAAGTCGAGAAGGTGTCGGAGCATCCAATGCTAGCAGAGTGTTCACTTGATAAAACTGCACATTTAATATGACATTTTTTCTACTATTTCTATATAATAAAAGGTGTTTATTATAATATATGATACATGTGAGGGTTTATCTGTAAAAATACTATTTTCATGTGTTTATATATTATAATTAATATTTGGTAGGAAAAAGTAAGCATATAATATCCATGTAACATTTGGCCCATTTAAATATGCTTACCTTAATAAATACCTTTAACCAATTCTTAATGGTTAAGTTAATATCTCACTAAAACAAACTCTACTAATATTATTTATTGAGTTGTTGTGCAGAATTTTCAGGGCTGAAATCAAGGAAATCAAAGTTGTTAGAACAAACCTGCCTAATTAAGAAAGTAAACTTAAGAAATCAAGTCTGGCAGTGACGTAGAAAAGATTTTCAGTTTTCAGAGATTAAAAAGATCACCACGTGTCATAAATATAAAGCTCCAGAAGACCAAATCAAGCGATCCCCCTATAAGGCCGCGGATCCGAGGCCAAACCCACCTATTGGCCACGGATCCGCCGCGGTCTAGATGTATTGGGAGTTGGGATTTTGTTATAGAGATCGTAACTACTGGTTTCCAAATTAGAAAGCTAGGGTTCTAGCTCTAGGACTATAAATAAGGACCCAGAGCCTCTTGGAAAAATCATCAAGCTGAAGAGATAACGAAGTCCAAGACGGCTCACGCATCCAGGCTGATCATTAACGGTTCATCTACCTCCTTAGAAGAGATCGAAAAGCAAACTAGGTTTTTGTAATCATTTTCTACGGGAAAAAACTGTAATTGATCTTGTTGATTAATAAAGATAGTTGTTTTCTTATTTTATTTCTTTGTAGTTTTTCAATATGATTTCCCTCTCTATCTTTCCTTATCCCAACATGCGCGAGTAATTCTCCGCTTGCTAGGGTTTGTAAGATTAGGGTAGATTAATGGATGATAAAGATCCTTAAACTCTTTTTAAATCCTATAAAGTTTATAAACTTTATTAAAAGAATCATTAACATCCTAATCGGACGCGTTGTCAATTCATTGGTAGTCTTGGCCGCGATTAGAGATTAGATTAATGATTATTTTGGTAAAGGCTAGATATGAACGGAGTTCCATGTCAAGATAGGGGTTAAGAGTGGGAACCCTTTTCCCTCCAGAAACCCTAATCTACATGCATCACTATCATTTTAGTTTTAAATCTATTAAAGGATAAAAAGAGTAATCTTTAATTAATCATCCATAACTACTAAATCCTAATGAACCCTACAAGCCCCCTTTTAATATTAAACTTACATCCGTAGTTAATCTAGATCTATATTTTGCATCCGTGCTTGACGTAGATCTAGAATCTACAACCATTCTTTATTCTTCGTACTTTCTTACTCAACACGCCTAAGGTAAGAATAAAATATTCCACGTTTCCCAGAGGACGACCCGTACTCATCTCGGTCTAGCTACACGCGACACCGTTATTGATTGCGGTTAACTACTACACATATAAATACAGATCAATCAAATGGCGCCATTGCCGGGGATCCGTGCGTAATTTTTTATTCTTACTATTTGTGTTGAATTCTTATTCGATCATTATCATAAACAAAACAAAACTGCAAATTGTATATTTAACGATTATTATGTGAATTTTGCGAGGGGATTTGGAGTCGCAAACTTGAAGAAACAGAGAGCCAGAGACATTCATCAAGATCCAGAGGACCACAGGAGGCCACATAGCAAAAATCATCAAAAGATTCCTTCAAACCACGGCGGAAGCGCGTCAGAAAGGCTATTTTAGCGGCGGATCCGCGGCTTAAGTGAGGAATTAGGGTTCCAAACTTCTCTGGTGAAATTTTCAACTCATTCTCTCTCCTCTGATATCCAATAAAATATCTTTTGTGCAGGATTCTTTGCAAAATATCGCCGCTCAAAATCTTTTTGCAAAGTTTTGTTATTGGTTTGTTATTTCATATTTTAATACGGATTTTATGGGGCAAGACCAAAATTCATATTAGGTGGGGATTTCATCACCCTTTCTAAGCCCCACAAATCACAAAACGAGCATCTGCATCAACCCTACATTAATTTAAAAAATATCTAGACAAGACTCTAAGGACTGTCGCGCTCACTAAGGACAGAGGAAGGTCGTGGGTAATCTATCGCTTATCCGCATTACTTTTGTGGTGCCTAGGCAAGTGTGTCTAAGGCAAGTGGTTACTTAATTAGGCCCGCTATTTTTGGTGATTCGTATAGCGGATACCTCCCACTTACCTGGCACTTACATGGCCACAAGAGTAGTAAAGAGGTGGTAGAGGATTGATCCTATGGCTTGTCCTTTGGAAGTATAGGAGCGGTCTAGAGACTTGACCTAGGTAACATTAGTTCTAGGATTGTTTGTGCATTTTTGTGTCATTTGTCTAAGTCCGACACACTTTTCAAAACAAACCATTTTTAAAGGTACACACGCTACCACTTGCGCTAAACCCGCTATGTGCATGCTTGGCTGGACACGGGATTCTAGTGCACGTCTTGTCAACGTACCTGCTATCGACTCCGAAGTCGGTGCTTCTTCATCTTCTTTTCCCCCACCACACACTACATCGACCAAGATGGATGGTACTCCATCAGATTATAACACCACGCTGCCACCGACCGTAGGTGCGCAGAATCCACCGTGCATCTCTCTCTAAGAGAGATGCTATCCTATCCGTGGTCCACTTCCCACTTGCTTATCTATTCCACCAACCAACGTGGATAATTTTGAAATTAAACCTCACTACATCAATCTGTTGCCTAAATTTCATGGGCTTGAATCTGAAGACACGTACGTTTTCATCACTAAATTCGAAAACGTTTGCGCAATGATGGGTACGTCACAACTGTCTGTGGATGCTATGCGCTTGCGTCTTCTCCCATTCACTCTGTGCGACCTGGCAGAATAATGGCTTTATAATACTGCCGCACACTCTATCACTAATTGGGATGAATTCGTAATAGCATTTCTTAAGAAGTTTTATCCAAACCATAAGACCGCCCGTGTTAGGAGCGAGATCAACCAGTTTACCCAGCTTCTTAATGAACCATTTTGGAAGTGCTTTGAACGTTTCAAGGATCTGCTTGTCCAATGTCCTCATCATGGAATCAATAGATGGGATTTGTGCCGAATTATATATGAGGGCATTAATCCAGCGACAAAGCAGATGCTTGAAGCAATGTGTCGATGCAATTTCATGTCCAAAGACGATGGTGAAGCTTGAAAATATCTGGAAGATCTCGCTGAAAATACTTTGCAGTGGGAAAGCGTAAGACCACCTTCATCTAGGGGAGGTATTCATCAGCTCGATATTTCCATCGCAGTAAAACCCGAAATGGCAGCGATGCATAAGAAACTTGACGCTATTGAGAACAAATTCTTATCAGTCTCCCTAAATCAGGTGGCGCTTCCCAAGACCGTGTGTGGTTGCTGTTCAGATCCTTCACACTTGACGGAAGAATGTCCTATGAATGCATCATTTCAAGGTCAAGGGCAAACTAATGCTGCCTTTCAGCAGCGACCTAGAAATGATCCTTATTCTTCCACGTATAATCAAGGATGGAGGAATCATCCTAACTTTGCTTGGAACCAAAACCAACCCCAAAATCAAAACCAGTTCCAAAGCAATTATCAAAGACCTCCTCCACAGCAACCACAGCCACAAAGTCAGCACCCCTTTCAGTCACAAAATTTCAAAATCCGGCCAACTCCTCGGCACCGCAACTAGCCGGTACTGATAACTCTTCACTCGCACAAACTTTCGATTTGTTTATGAAACATTCCATTCAAATGTCGGCTGATATGAAGTCTTCTATTGATACCATAAAGAAAGACTTTGCCTCCCACGGTGAGAGTATTAAATCAATAGAAAACCAACTTCCACAATTGAACGCCGCGATGAGTGCGAGAGAAAAAGGGAAACTCCCATCTCAACCCCTACCAAATCATGGCCACTCACAAAATCATAATGTGAATGCCGTCACTATGTTGAGATCGGGGAGAGTGCTGAATAACCGAGTGGTTTAGCAATTTGATGATGTTAGTGATACCATTGATACCCCGGTTTCTACTTCTTCCCTTAATTCGTCTAGTCTCCCACTTTCATCCGAGCCTATTCTCCGTTTTCCTCAAGGCTCGAACACTTCGTCCAATCTATTTAAGACGATCCCCATTCCAATTTTGGGATCGAATCCGTCCCCACAATCTTCTCCACAAATGTTGGACCCAAAACTTATCGGTCAATCACCTTATCCAAACAGGTTAAGGGGCAACAGACCAAGTCCACAAATGGAGAAGATTGTGGAAATTTTTAAGCAAGTTAAAATAAACATTCCTCTCCTAGATGCTATTCAACAAGTTCCGTCTTATACGAAAATCCTAAAGGACTTATGCACTAGGAAGAAAAAAGTTCAAATACCTAAAAAGTTTTCCTTGCGAGTAATATGAGCACTGCTTTTACACAACAACTACCCAAGAAAAGAAAGGACCCCGGAAGTCCTACAATTTCTATTTCTATTGGGGGTAAAAGTATCAACCGTGCTCTACTTGATTTAGGTGCCAGTGTTAACTTGCTTCCGTATTCTGTTTATGAGCAATTAGGGATCGGAGAGTTAAAACTGGCGCATTGCACTCTTCAGATGGCCGATCGATCTATCACCCAACCTAGGGGTGAGCTATAGGTTGTGTTAATCAAAGTCGGGGAATTTATATTTCCTGTGGACTTTATCATTATAGATACACAACCTGTAGCGAACCCACGAAACCAAATTCCGGTGATTTTAGGTCGACCTTTTCTTGCGACTTCCAATGCTGTAATCAATTGCCGAAACGGCTCTATGACCCTATCCTTTCGGAAGAAGTCAATTGAGCTTAACATTTACAAGTTGGGAAGTGAACCCTCCGAACCCTATGCTCATGGGTGTTCTGTCGAAACAATAGAATCTGACAACAGCGAAATAGAAGAGCTTCACGATACTGATCTCGACTCCGCTATTACATTGTTGTCCGGGTCAACATCTAACTCTGAATATGGACCTTTTATGGAGTCCGAGTATCGTCCCGTTCTTTCCGATGAGATTATTATTCGGGATATCGATGAATGTTTTGAAGAAATTTTCGCTGACGAACTCGCATTCTTAGAAAATATGGGTGTTGTGATGAATCAACCTCAACACAAGGAAGTTGAACCATCACCACTTCTTCCTATCAACAACAATAATGCAAGTAATCCACCTTCATTGTTTCGTCTCTATCAATCGAGACGTAAACCTTTTCCATTACACCTCTTACCTCCTTTCCACTTCTTCACGTCAATTGGCGACATGTTCTTCCACCATCCGTGGTGCTTTAGCGATAAAATTTTTGAATGGTTGGTTTTGACTTTTAGTCTTTGCAAGGCTTTACTTTGACCAATAACTTTTTCCCTCCCCAATGATTTTAATTGCTTAAAACTATTTTACTCAAGTTTGGGAATGGGGATATTTTGGCTCTTGAAAGAAAATGGTTTTTACAAAATTGTGAGCCAAAAATAAGTTTGGGGGAGGATTTTCACTTTCAATTTTTGTTGCTCCATTAATAACCTTTCCTCCCAAGTCTTCAGGTTTTTGAGATTTAAAAGAAACAACAGTGAGGACACTGCTGCAAACAGGTTTGGGGGAGGGTTGTGCTTATTTACGCATTACTTTGCATTATACCATACATAAGCACACACACAAAAAAATTTATAATAAAAGAGTAGAAAGTGAAAAATTATATTTAAAAGATAAGAATAGTTCAAGAAAAACAAGAAAGTTAGATGTTTTCTTAAATGAAACTACTAATAAGTAGTTATGAGCTGTTGTTTCAAGGGTTAGTAAGATGAAGGAAATTACTAATCTGAGGATAGAAATAAGCATGAAAAATAGTTCCTATTCTTGAAGCCAAACTTTTGAACGTTGATACCCTACTATACACACTTACACACGTCTTGAAGCTCGGGATAGTAGAGGATACCTTGAAATGCTGTTGTCTAAAAACCAAAGTATGAAGAAAATTATAAATGAATAAAATATAAAATGGGGAAGAAAAATGAACACTGGTTTTGTTATCACCAAGGCAGCAATAAAAAAATGTAGCGAGGGTGCTTTATCACCTAGTGCCTTAGACCAACTGGTTTAGGAGCCACTGCTAAGCCTTAGGTGTTGCAAGACGAGAAAAATCACCTAATTAGCAAGCATATGAGTAATCGGTCGGTTAGTACCTCAAGAAGTATTAACGGTCGCATGAAAAATGTGTGAGCATATTCCATATAAATATCGATTAAAAAGTACAAAGGTAGATGGACAAGAGTATGATTGCTTGAATTGAATTCTCCGAGTGTAGGGATGTCCAGTACACACACGTAGGGGTATATGATCAATGTTTGGAAGAAAGATAGGGAGGAAAACTAAAGGCGTTATTTTATTGAGGGATAATGTGATTTCTAACATTTTTTCATGACCATTAAGATAGGGCTCATAGCAACTGAAAAACTGGTGTAGTTGAAAACTCTTATTTTCAAGTTCTTTCTTTTATAATTCTTATCTTTATATGTAACTTTCACCATCTCTCTTTTATTATAGGATTTTGTGGGTGTAATCCATTGAAAACTCTCAGGAGACAACACTCCTCTTACTAGGGATACCTAAAGTTTTAACGGCTTGTTGCATGTGCTCGGTGCAATCGTGTTGCCTAAGAAAGTGTGCTTAGATTTCTCCTTTCCTTTTCACCTTCTCTTGAATAAACTAGTTTGCTCGGGACGATCAAAGATAAGTTTGGGGGTATTTGTTCAGTTGATAAAACTGCACATTTAATATGACATTTTTCCTACTATTTCTTTATAATAAAAGGTGTTTATTATAATATATGATACATGTGAGGGTTTATCTATAAAAATATTATTTTCATGTGTTTATATATTAATATTAACATTTGGTAGGAAAAAGTAAGCATATAATATCCATGTAACATTTGGCCAATTTAAATATGCTTACCTTATTAAATACCTTTGACCAATTCTTAATGGTTAAGTTAATATCTTAATAAAACAAACTTTACTAATATTATTTGTTGAGTTGTTGTGCAGAATTTTCAGGGCTGAAATCAAGGAAATCAAAGTTGTTAGAACAAACCTGCCTAATTAAGAAAGTAAACTAAAGAAATCAAGTCTAGCAGTGACGTAGAAAAGATTTTCAGTTTCCAGAGATCAAAAAGATCACAACGTGTCATAAAGATAAAGCTCCAGAAGACCAAATCAAGCGAACTCCTTATAAGGCCGCGGATCCGCGGCCAAACCCACCTATTGGCCGCGGATCCGCCGCGGTCTAGATGTATTGGAAGTTGGGATTTTGTTGTTGAGATCGTAACCACTAGTTTCCAAATTAGGAAGCTAGGGTTCTGGCTCTGGGACTATAAATAAAGACCGAGAGCCTCTTGGAAAAATCATGAAGCTGAAGAGATCATGAATTCCAAGACGGCGTATGCATCCAGGCTAATCATCAACGGTTCATCTAGCTCCTTAGAAGAGATCGAGAAGCAAACTAGGTTTTTGTAATCATTTTCTAAGGGAACAAAGTGTAATTGATCTTTTTGATTAATAAAGGTAGTTGTTTTCTTATTTTATTTCTTTGTAGTTTTTCAATATGATTTCCCTCTCTATCTTTTCTTATCCCAACATGCGTGAGTAATTCTCCGCTTGCTAGGGTTCTTAGGATTAGGGTAGATTAATGGATGATAAAGATCCTTAAACTCTTTTTAAATCTTATAAAGTTTATAAACTTTATCAAAAGAATCATTAATATCCTAATCGGGAGCGCTATCAATTCATTCCTATTCTTGACCGCGATTAGAGATTAGATTAATGATTTTTTTAGTAAAGGCTAGATATGAACGGAGTTCCATGTCGAGACAGGGGTTAAGAGTGGGAACCCTTTTCCCTCTAGAAACCCTAACCTACATGCATCACTGTTGTTTTAGTTTTAAATCTATTAAAGGATAAAAAGAGTAATTTTTAATTAATCATCTATAACTACTAAATCCTAATGAACCCTACAAGCCCCCTTTTAATATTAAACTTACATCCGTTGTTAATCTAGATCTATATTTTGCATCCGTGTTTGACGTAGATCTAGAACCTACAACTATTCTTTATTCTTCCTCCTTTCTTTCTCAACACGCCTAAGGTAAGAATAAAATATTCCACGTTTCCTAGAGGACGACCCGTACTCATCTCGGTCTAGCTACACGTGACACCGTTATTGATTGCGGTTAACTACTACACATATAAATTCAGATCAATCACAGAGCAAGATATCTACTTGCCTACTATTCGTGGCTTGTCGTCTGGTGCCCTCAGGCTCTCATCTCTCACTGCAAATTGCTCAGTGCATAGCTTCTCGGCTCAACGGTTCAACATGGAAACGATAATGGAAGCATTCCGCTCTGGCACATCCTCTAAAGATCTCTGGCCAACTATCATGGTCACTCATTACATGTCTCGTCGACAATGCCGAATGCTGGCCTGCTTGGTGTGCACAATATGACCTCTCCTGGGTCCAAATCTTCTCGTATAGTATTCCACAAAGGTTTCGTCGAAGACTCTGCCAAATCTCGTTTCTGCCGAACTTCCCGGAAGCCATCTCTTTTACGAAATCAATTCCTTGTTCCGGAACGGCTGCATACTCATCGCGACTCCTTCTGGAAGGTATATCCATATACAACGTCTCTGTATGTGTATCACATCTCTGATGTCTGCGGAGTGGAACGTCATCTCATCAAGATCTCGTACAAACCTCTTACTCCACTTTTCTTTAATGTCGACTGCTTCGGACTCGTCTCTTCGTGGCTGCATGGACTGCGCTCCAACGGCTATACTCGTATCTAGAGTCTCCAAAGCAATGTATCCCATCACATGATATCCGAATGATGCCGAATCTTTCGATCGATTCGTCAAAGTTCCATAATCCCCCAAGAGCTCAACATCTTAGGTACAGTTTAATAGTATTCTAGTACATGCCACAGTACCTTTAGACCAACCGTAGAAGGGCAAACCCAAGACTCACTAACGGCACCGCTGAACTGCCGCAAACCCTAAGGTTTCAAAGCATTCTCATGGTCATTATGTCGAGTTAGGGTTTCATTCTTCTAGAGGGTCCATAGCATTACTTGCATTTGTCTCTGAATACTTTAAACTTGGAAAATGGGCTTCTGACATTCGATCATCTCTATCAACTCCCAACGTACCTGCGTGAAGTCATCTCTAGTTGGATTCAATCAATCTGATGACCCCGCATCGGGGTAGGCAATGAATCACATGTCCTAGTCCTTCCTCTATGGGTGACTAGCGATCTTCTATCATATCTCTAAGTACATCTCGTGCGGCAATAGCTCCAAACATCTGGGAAATATCTCGTCATTCGCAGCAACAACTGGCTCATTCGTCCGCACGCTAAACAGTGCCTCAATCACCAAGTATAATCGGTGCATCGACGGTCATCATATTCTGGCTGGCCTCTAGCAGTAGCCTGATCCTCTGGTGCTGATCTGCACGTCCGAGAAATCTCATAAAAGCGATCCATCAAATGCTCCTGGCATGAAAACACAAAAAAACGACGCCTCTATACAATCGTATGTCCCTAGAATCACGCCCTGGTCAGTCCTTGTCCGTGAGGAGCTCGTGCTGATGCAACTCTAGCCGTAGCTCCCTCTCTGCCCGTGCAATCGTGACAGCAAAACCATAAACAGATATCGATGAAGATAGTTCATGAATGAATATAATGCTGTGCAAGGAAATGTACATCCTAAGGCTCCCTAAGCGGAGTAGCGTATCGTAAGTATGCCGCGGAACACGGTACATCACTCTAGTGAAGTTACCTACTCCATCAACCAAGGTCAACCAACGCGACGAAAGTTCAGGTATAATACCCTCTCGACTAAGTTTAAGTTCCGTAAGGTCAAGCCTAAGTTCCGAATATATATGAACGCTCTAGGCACCGCATAGTCAAACTTAGATTCGAACCAAGGTTAATCTAGAGCTCTGATACCAACTTAGTCACGACCCGAAATGGTACGCGACTGGAACTTGAATCATATGAAGTCTATCAGACCCCATCTAATTCAAGTAAGCCAAGAAATCCCAGAATTCTAAACCATTTAAAGAAAGAAGTGAAGAAAACATGTTTTAAAATAAGGGGTTTTTAAATAACAAAAGCCGAATATGCATTTTAAAATCTCAAGTCTTTTCGGAAAATTTCGGTAGAGTTTCCTTTGTAAATACTGGCCCCAAACGGCGTACAACATGAATAATACATGCACAATGATAAAAGGCATCCCCAAGCGGGAGCTAGCTCTTCCTCAATCGACGGTCACAACCACGCAAGCAATATAATATACAACGCCGAAGGGCGAGGATCAAAACTCAAAAGGAAAACTCAAAATCATCAAGAAAACCATACTAATACAACGCGTGACTCTAAGGTCGAAAGAATATACAATTGGTTTTCTAAGTCTGAAATAATATACAAGTCTGGTTGATGGAATTTTTCTAGATACAACTGAAAATAAATAAGTAAAATGGTGGCCACAATTCGAGTGAACCCACCTACCAAAGCAATCATCCGGAATGGGAGCAGTGTGCCAGAAAGCCGCAATGAAACCTGTACGGCAAAACCTGCAAGAAACTGTGGCACAACGGGGGTGAGTTGCCAACTCGTGAGTAGAAAACATCACGGAGCATAAATCATATGTATGACTAAATCCTAGGTCAAACGATCTCTAATATATATATATATATATATACATATATATATATCCTCAATATTCTTAAGTCTGAAGCAAAATAAAAATGCAAGGATAAACATCTAAACATAAGTGTAATTCCATGTGCTTGTGTCAGTGCCTCAGGTAGCAAAATATCGTAAATATGAGGTTTGAAGGCGGAAAAATGAAAACAGAAGACATCATCAATGAGAAAACTGTTTTCTTAATATAGTGAGATTTTTGAATAAACATTCAAGTATCATCAATGAAATCATCAGAAAATCAGTGTCAAGCATCGACACAAAATATATATCTCAATATCCCAATATCAAATAAATCTCATATATCCAATATTCAATATCGAGCCCATAGGCCCCGAGCATATCGAGCACATAGGCCCCGAGCACATAGGCCCCTCGCATCGACCACATAGGCCCCTCACTTCGAGCATATAGGCCCCAAGCACATAGGCCCCTCACATAGAGCACATAGGCCCTTCTCATCGACCATATAGGCCCACACATATAATGAATAAGTATATTTGCATATATCATTCTGATGATATATATATATATCAGCGTCCCATACCACTGATATATATATATATATATATATATATACGATGGGTATACATATATATATCAGTGTCCCATACCAATGATATATATACGCAGGAGTAAAACAATCCAGAAAACAACATATGAAAACCATATCTCAATGCGAAACCCATGAATATAATATATGCAACATGAAACAATGATATGAGCATATAAGGAAAAATCGCTATTTAACTACAAAAAGTTATAAAATATATCATTCGGTTCCTAAATTCTCCAAATTCATACAACATCATATAAAGGTGAACATGTAACTATGTAAAGGCACATGTGTAAGCATGTAGGTATACAGGTATGCTATATGTCATATGCACAATGGAATATGAATCAATAACATATAAGCATGCAATGCAATGCGAGCAGTAGAATAAATGGTAAATGAATAATAATGCAGCAATAAAGAAATATACATTCCTATATACGTGTCATACAATTTTGGGTATTTGAAAGTTGCACGAATCGTAGTGTTTAGAAAATAGGGCAATGGTGTTTTTATGAAAAAGTACATCCTTTGAAAATATCCGTAGTATACCTTGGCCTGTTTTTAAAATACTCACGATTCGTTAGTTTTTGAAATAGGTATGACTCGAGTCTTGTCTAACATCTACAAGTAAACTACAGGACTAATCGACAGGTAAGAAAATCACCTAAATCTGAGTCGATACATATAAATATAATAGTCGGTGATCTTGCCTCAATAGTATCACATACGATACAATATATATTATGACATCCTCAAGTCAAGAGTGTGGATCTCTTATCAATATATAGCTCGTACGTAAATCCGTCTACGGCATCCCAAATCTGGGTATGGGTCAAATATTACATTCATCCCATTATTCATCTGGTATCCATTATCATCATATCCTGTATTATGGGTACTGATCTAAGTCTAGTACATACTGATACCATCTATATATGTCCACGTGTATGAAAACACACGCCTAAAGGCCCGCTAAAATCTCATGTCGTATCTCACAATACGAACCAAAACATATCACTGATCTCACGGCATCAAGCCTAATCTCATAAACTCATCTCCAAATATCATCCACTATCCTCATTATCCAAGTATAGGTATACGTATATATATACATAGTCCCATACCTATGTGTGTCTGTATATATATATATATACGTATCGCCATATACGCACAAGTAATAATAATAATGCATGCAAGGGTGTGTGTGCGTGTGTGCAAACCTATTCTATGGTTCGCGACTAAGAAATCAACCACGACACTATCATCCAAACTCACAACACAAATGTAAATATATAACATATCATCAACTACAATACGAACTGCAGGGGTTCTATACGCCATCCACCCAACTTCCCCCGTCGATATAAATCTACTCACTTTACGCTTCGCTTGCCGATGCCGACGTCGCTACGCGCTTGCTTGTCGTCCCGAAGTCCACATGGGGGTACCTACATGTCACAACATATCGTATCGCATTAAAATCCAAATCAAAACCAAAATGACACGCTAAAAGCCTATAGGTTAGAACTTACGAACTACGCCTTTCAAACCACCAAATAACCCTCGAAATCGTCGTACAAACGTCAAGTGATCGAGGTAAAATAGAAATACTAAAATCCAGAATCCAAAATACAAAATTTATAACCCCGAATCAAAACAGCAACTAATGAATTTAGTCCCAGATTTTACTCTTGGTGAAATTAGACAAATTTGCATATGTGTAGGGTCTAGTTTACAGGTAACAGAGCCATGAAGAAAGAATGACACCAGAACTCTAAGGTCTGGCCGCAATTTGCGGCTAGAATGAAATTATTTGCAGCCTGGTGTGGGTAGTTGGGTCTCGGTTCTTTAGGTTATGCTCTATATCACCTACACATCTCTCTGTTTTTGCTAAATAATTTTCTAGGTTTTCGGGTGTTAGCAGATAACCAAAAACAATCACAATTCCCACAATTTCCGTATCTGCAGAATTTCAAAGTTCGTATTTGGGGGTTAGTCTCAGGTTTTAGTCCAATATGATATCACTAAGGTGGTTTAAGGTCATTAATAACTCAACTACACCATCACAATTCAATTAAAACCCTAACCCTAAACTTAGAATTTCCAAACCTCAATAAACATCGCCTAATCACTTCTAAATATGCATGGAAGCTAAGGTAAACCAAATACTACACTAATGGTTCAGAAAATTACCTCACTTGGCAACTCAAGAATTTTCTTGAGTTGCCCTAAGTATCCAAAATCCTTGCTTTCTTGGTCCAAAGTGTAGCTAGAGGGCTTGTGCACACTTTTAATGAAAAGAGTGAGGTGTTTTGAGGTGGGAAATAAGGTGTTTTGAGGATGAAGAGGAAGGGAGAGGGAGAGGCAGCCATGGAGTGAAAGGGAGAGAGAAAGAGATGAAGAAAATGAGGGGGACAAATGGGTATGGTTCTCTCTTGACCCCTCACACTCTCTCACTTGCCCAAACTTCATTATTCTATTCTTTTCTTTTGTTTTCTTTTCTTTTCTTCTCTCTCATTTTAAAACAAAGAAATGTATGAAGAAAATAAAGAGAAGACCATGTTAAGAAAATGTAACAAGTAAAATTTGACATGGTGCATGTCATGCACAAAACAAGCTTAATGCGCGATTAGCAATATTTAATCGCGATTAGCATTAAAATTGAATATAATAAGTCATAAAATTTCATAATTTACTTAAATCCAATAAAACACCCTTTTTCTAGTAATTTCTATAATTTTCTAAATTCTTCCCAATTTATCGGTATTTAATTATACCGCAATATTAAAATATTCAATATATTTATTATTTAATTATAAAAATTCCCAAAAATAATATTTTATTTTTCGGAAATGTTACAGTTTGTCCGGATTGTTCCTTTTGACATAGGCGGGACAACCCCATATCTTAACATAATTAAGACATGGTCTCTTCACCTTCCATATCTCATATGGTTGTTGGATATAGTGTCCTCAAAGTCAATTATTGGATCGCAGGTACGGGATTGCAATGATTGAGGAGGACCTATACCAGTAGGACAGTCTTACTCGAGATGATAGTATCCTATCTGGTTTGCCTTTATCAGTCGTGTATAGGTTCAGGTGACTGATCACATTTATACGTTGATAGAGCCCTTAGGATCTTGCTTGACTACCAACAGTATGATGGCGATCATATACGTGAGACTTGGGTAGTCTATAAGCACATCCTTAATAGTGGTCCCTAGTCGTGGGAGTACCGATACAGGGCATCGATACTCCGGAGTAGACTATTGTATACAGTCGAGACCCCGACGAGGGGCGGCGGCCGGTCTCACAAGCCACTGGTGTCAATTGGATCACCTAAGATGTATACAGGTGCTCATTGGGTTATGAGTACACCGGACAGGACTCGCCGGGAACCTGCTAGTTGGTATTATACCTATCATCAGATAGCAGTTCCCTGATGACATGTGTACAGGTTAGTTCATCGACCTGAGGTCGTCATTTGTCTCGTGTGAGTTACCACTGTGCTTTAATTTCTACCCTAACACAGCTCAAAGGAGTCGTGCAAACAGGTATTTTTTGGGTACAGTCCCGAGCCACATGGAGGCAAGTGAGCGGATCGGCAGGGGATTCGTCTCTCCCGGTATTGGGGGTGAGATCGCGCTGTGTTTAGGAAAACCATTACACCAAGTCCTTAGCCAAGGCATGTGAGATTTACTGGTAGGTACTCCAGTAGTATCTCAGGGTGTTCCGGGCTGCACTCCGACACGACTTATACCGCTATTGGGGGTCTGACGTTACCAGCCCCCTAGGCCCGATATGCGATACTCATAGACGAACAGACCGGACTGTATGTATATTCTCTCTGTTAGGCTCAGTAGGGTTCCAGGATGAGTTCGCTCATCGGCTTTCCTTGAGGTCAGTACATGGGCAGCCGTTACGCACAGCTAGTGCTGCTGACGTGCTTGTGGTTAAACCCACTGCCAGGGTACTGATGAGTCATTAGAGTTCCCCACAGATAGTTTCCCAAGTTCGGGCGAAACGTTGTAGAGGCCGTATGGTTTTATGGCAGGGTTCGGAAAATGCACGTGCGTTTACGCACGTGTCATATTTCGGGCAGATAATACTGGTGGGCTTTTATTTAAGCCGAATCCATGTATTATACTGTGTAGATATAATATCTTCTCAGTTGCATTTGTATTCGGTCGTAATACAAATGCGGGTATATTTATACAGTTACGGGGTTATCCTGAAATTCGTTTCGGGATTGCTTTTGGATGTTTCCAGTTTTCTATCACCCGTATTAAACATTCGGTTTAATACGGATTTATCTTTTCATGAGGTGAGTCATGAGTGTGGAAGATTCAAGAAGCTTCTTGTTTTGGTGACTAGGTTCATGAATCATTCATTTTCATTAATTGAATGGATGACTAGGTTAATGACTCATTAGGTTGCATTTAATGTTATGCAAGGTGTCATTAGAGATTCATTCTTTTTCCTTTAATGAAGTGATAAGGATTCATGCTTATGGTCACCCCCTCTCTTGTTCCTACACTCACCCCCCACCCCACCTTATATTGTGGCCGGCCAATTCTTTTGGAGGCTATGGAATGATTGGAACAAATTGAGATGATAGTTTTGTTCATGGAAATTTCATATAGCTCATTTTCTCATTTACCCGATTCAAAAACTTCATTAACCATTCATCCATGGCTTTGGATGAAGCGAGACAAAGTGTTCTACTCATTCTCTACATCAATCATGGTCATCTCTTTTAGCAAACTTGATGATCGAGTTGCCTCAATATAGAGGCGGGAGCCCGTTTAAAGATCGGTAGATGTGGTGCCACCTCGACGAGGAGCCAGGAGATCGGAGCAGCCGCAACGGAGCGTGGGATGATGGTTAAAGAACGAAGGACTCGGATCGTTCGGTATAACCTTTCTACCCACTTTGTAGTTTGTTAGTTTAGCGTTAATGGCAGATCTGGGTTATAGTATGCGATAACGCCAGTTATAAAAGTTTTTGTTCCGCATTTGGCGTCTGAAAGACGGCCGGGGCGCTACCGTAGACTTACATGGTATCAAAACCACGCCATTAAGCTTTACTAACTTGTTCTAACGCGTTTAAAATATCGATCGAACGGAATTTCGAAAACTACAATTTTCTATGTTAAAGTTTTGTCGATTTTAAAACAGGCCTTAAAATTATTTGGAGCATCTCAGAAAATCGAGCAGGCTTTTTAAAGCAAACTGGTGAAATTTGGTCATGTGATCCCACAGTACTGCCGCGGATCCGCGATCCAAACTAGGGTTTGGCCGCGGATCCGCCTGCCAGTTTGTGAGAACAGTGAGCCAAATTTCTACAGTGTGTTCTCCATGGTAAATTGCGGTTTCTGGAATTTTTCTTTTGGGCCCAGATTTTGTTACTGTACAACAGATGTACGTGGGGCCCACTTCGGGAAGTTTTTTCGATCGAAATTTTAAACTTGTTAGTTTACAGTACCTACATTATATCATCGACCATGAATGTCATTCGAGCGGTAAATTGTGTCCGATTTCTATAGTCCTTTTAGACGGATTTGCGAACGTGACATTCGTGTGGATGTTCTGTGCTGTGCTGTGATGTTGCGGATTTGTCGTGGTGGATAGCAGTGTGCAATGGTAGTGCAGTTTGAATTTATTTGTACATTTGATATTGCGGGGCGAGCGTCCAACATGTGCACTGCCGTCACTGCCTGTTTGTATAATATTCTTTTGGGGCACGACCGGGCTGAGGTTGATGTACCCGTTGTACATATTTTTCATTTCTGTACTAGATTTACCCCGCGACGGAGTGCACGGATAGCCGGGTTCTGGAGGGCAACGGGTCCGCATCCCATGGCTTTGAGAGGCAGAGGGGCCTCACTGTAGAATTGGCAGACTATTCGCTGCACTCGTAGGGGGTACAGGTTGACCCAAGGAGGGGTGCTCAAGTTACCGGATTCCATGAAGTGCAGGGTGGTCCATTCACTTTGCTGTAGGGGGCTGCCTCGCTTCAGGTTTTGGCGGGTAACTTGCCGCACCCGTAGGGCTCTAGGTTTCATTGCACAGCTATCCACACGACCAGCGGAACGTCGGGTTTCTGTAGCGGCTCTGTAAAACCCAGGGATCCCAGATTATCTGTATTGTTCTGTGATGCTTATTACATTTCTGTAATGTTGCATATTATCACGCCTGGAGCGATTATTGTATATTGGTATATATACTAGTAGATGTTGTATATGTTTTACACCCGTGCTAGTTCAGTCCCCGCTCTGTCGTTAGTTAAGTAACCTAACGGGTGATGATGGGACCCAGTGACGAATGCGGATGGCATATACGTACATTTTATTTTCGTTCTTTTCTGGTGTGATTAATTGATGGGACTGAGTTGATTTTGATCAATGCAAGGAAAACAAACCTGTTTGGATGTTGTTAGAACAGTTTTAAAAAGTGTTATTACAAAGACGTTTTCTTTTGTCATGCATAGTGGTATTCGGCTCGAATATCCTGCACCTCATTCGATGAGGCAAGGGCCGATATCCCTTCACCGGGAGTGACCCCTTGGGCAGAAGTTTGCGTCAGGATAATAACTTCACTATAGTCGATTACAAGTTGCTTTGCATCACGGTATTCAGTTGGAATATCCTGCACCTCATTCCACGAGGAAAGAGCCGAGATCCCTTCACCGGGAGTGACCTCTTTAGCAAAGGTTTTCGCCACTATATTTTTATAAAAAGCTATCTGGTTCCTTCAACGAGATCAAGTTCATTACGTTAAAGGTTTTTCGCCAAAAACCAGCCGTAGCCCTCCGTCATGTCTTATGGATGGCCAATAGTATTCAAGCTATGTTTATTGGTTTTCGTCAAGGCATAGTGTTTGGTAGCTGCTGGGGTATTCATTTGTTTCATAGATAGATGTGTTGGTTTGGGACAGTCGTATTACCTTGTTGGCTTTCATCAAGGGTATGTACGGGTGGGTTCAAATTGACAAGAATATGACGGGTAGAACTTGACATATGACTTATGATTTGTTGGCTTTCGTCAAGGTCATAAGAACATGGGGTAAAAATCATATCGGGAGTTTCTAAAGAAACTGAAACTTTCCAGGCATGCGCATACCTTCTGGAGTGTGAAAATGTGAGTGGATTCCGTCACGTTATCATGCGATGAAAGTTGGATCCCGATTCCCACAGATGAGTTGGTTTACTCTTCGGGTGATCCCGATTGATTCTTCTTTTAGGTTTGGAGGAGAATTTGACAGTACAGTGGGAGGTTTCCGGATTAGATAAAGTGATAACCATTCTGATCTAGGTTAAAGTGCACGCAGAGTGTTTCTTTTCTCTCTCTCTTTGGCAGCGACCTTTGACCGACCCTAGACTATGACTCAGTAACCAAGTTGACCGAACCTTCTTAAAATACTGGCTTTTGGATTGTCTAAGTTGTATAAGTCATTGCCGCTCCTTCTTTTACCCTTTGAATTTCTCAGAACACCCCGTATTACTACGGACATCCACTTCCATTGGATAGATCCATCGTATGGTTATATACGAACTCGAAGGGACTTCTTCGAGGATGGATCCAGGTTCAGGAGAAATAGAATTGGTTTATTCAGTTGTCTTTTATTATCACCTTCTCTCAGGTTGCGAGGGCTCCTTGGTTTAGGAGAGTACACTTATTACGCTTATTTGATAGTCTTCTTCCAAACCATAGGCATGTGCCGAAAGGTAGGGAATGAAGAAAACCAATTAGCCTAAGAAGGGTGTACAAAAGGTAATATGTAAAGACAAAATAAAGGGATTAGAAAAAGGGAAAAGTAAATTGCGACTGCTATCATTCACGACCAAACCGTGTACTTCATCGCCACTCCTATTTCACCTTTGCTTTTTTCCCCAGTTCGGGAGAAATAGAATAAGGTATTATTCAGTTGTCTTTTATCATCACCTTCTCTCAGGTTGCGAGTACTCCTTGGTTTAGGAGGGTACACCTATTATGCTTACAGGATAGTCTTCTTCCAAACCATAGGCTGGTACCGAACGGTAGGGAAGGAAGAAAACCACTTAGCCTAACGAGGGTGTGCAGAAGGTAACGACTAAAGACAATTAAAGGGATTTGGAGAGATGGCAATAAAATATACGGTTATAGTCATGAATTGGATTATGGAAGAGACATTACTATGAATACCAGGATACCCCTACGAAACATTTTCATGTTTCAGTTTCACTGTGGATTGTTAAAGGAAAACTGATTTCCCGATTAGATACTTGCTCCAGGGTATGTATTTACCAGGTATAATTCTCACATCTGTATGGTTTTACAGATGATGAGTGGGAGTAGGTTATTGGGAATAAGGTGATCACCCTCATTATATTGGAATTCGTTGTAATTGGTGATATTTGAAGAAATCGCCTGGGTTTTTGCGGGACGGCATGTATTTGGTTTTGAGTATCCGTTGTTGTGCACCAATTTCAAAATGATATATCTGTACGTTTATATTTATAAAGAGAGATATAACTTTTTGATATTATGTCGGCGACATTTACCTATATCAGTTGGTGATTGGGTAAGGAGCATTAAACAACGGAGTAGTTCTTAACAATATGTACAGTTTTCAACCTACGACGCACAGGTTTTGAGTTATTCAACTCAACGGACTTATACAGAGTATTGTATGTTGTCCAGTGTCCATCAGGACAAAGGGGTTGGTCCTCGTACTATGTTCTGTTTACATATGACTTCTCTAGTTTTTAGACAAGTGTTTCGTAGAAATACAAGGTCTAAGTTTTGAGAAGTTGTGGGTATAGGAATAAAGTAGAGAACCAGATGTCGCAAGTATCGGGATTCTTCAAAGAGATCGAAGATGTAGATACTTGTGATAGGTATTTAGTTGATAGTAATGGTTTTGAGAAACTTGTTTCTCTTTAAGGTTACTCATAATTGGATGCATTCCGAACTTGAGTAATGCTGATTAGCCTCTCTCCATTAAGTTGATATGCACTGGAGACAGTTGCATGATTTGGATCTGGTTCCAATTAAATAAGTGCCAAAGTTTCTATATTGGATATAGAATGTTTCATATCTTAACGATGTTAAGGTACGGGGAGTTGTCCGGCTTATGCTTAAAACCAGACTCTGGATAACTCAAGGCACGTTTCTGTAATGGCAGTTTGTGGGTTGGCCCAGGCTATGACGAGGGTTGACTTTCTACCATCTAGAAGATCAATGGTTATATTGTTCTTGACACGCCACAGTTTTAGTAAAATGGATTTTTTCAGAAAACAGTAGTGGGAGTATGGTAGAACTGGAAGTGATTCCAGAACCGCAAACGATTACGGAAAATTTAATAGGACCTAAAAATTCAATCAGGTTTGACATTCTAATAGCCACTCCGTAGATATGGTGGGTAAGCTCAGACACCCGAGAGGTACACCGGTAGCCTCAAGGACGGTGACAGGGAGGTTCTTGTTTACCCAGACTTGACACTACTGTTGTTCCAGACTATGAGACCCGGCAGGAGGTTAAGTATAGCGTCGTTCTAAACTCGCTTTAGAAGTGCACGTGTATATTATTCTTCTAGAGGGTTGTTGTGGTCAGTGGGAGCAGCGGAAGCATAGTGGGCAAGTAGCTTATGTCTATTTATAGACTTGATCAGATATAGCGGAGATAGATCATCTAATTTTGATGTGACAGTCATGGGTTTGACTTCATCAGAATAATGGATGGATCTGTTAAGAAGGTAGTAGGGTGTGATGTCTTGGTATTTGGATGACATACATAGAGTAGGAAGTAAAATTCCTATAATACGATCGGTTGTACTGTGGTCGTCATACAGTTGTTTCTTTAGACAGGATATGGATATAATATCAGACATTCTGGTTTCTAGATCTATGGTTTTAGATCTGGATTTAGGCAGTTTCCCAATGTGGGTACTTTGACAGAATTCTAATGGTTTTTAGAATAGATGACTCCTGGCATGGTGGTGTACCTACAGGTGATGGAGTCACCCTCTCTAAAGGTGTCTTACAGACTAAAGGGGAGAGGGATGGGCATGATTGGCAGATCACTTGCTTAGACAATTGAGTCAATCGTGAGATGTCAAGTACCACACCAAATATTGTTTTTGCACTAGATGCGATAAGTTTGTACTATTCCAATCTTGGAGAAACATAAGGAAGCGGTTTTAGAACATAAGTGAATGTTCTACGGATTTGATGACGGCAGCCTCCTTCGGGAGACGGTTATCATTCCAGGCTTCAAAGGTGACATGGATGACTGGGTGATTGTCAGAGTTATAGTTTTCCCTCTGACGAAGGGGGCTGTATTATGGACAAGTAGTCCAAGTGGATACTGTGGGAGGCATGGTGGTGGACACTAATTAGGTTCAGTTGTCGATTGTCACGACCGGAAATAGGCACGTGGCGGCCCTAATACTATGCAACGTCTATAGGCGTAACGCAGTAAAAGAAAACCAAAACCCAGAAAACTAAACCATTAAAAGACAAGAAAAGATATGAAACATTGTTTAAAAGTCTTTGAAATCACAACCCAAGTTCTTTAAAAGTCCAACTTTATTTCCTTCAAAATTTTGGCAGCACCTCCTTTGTAAAAGCTAGCCCCAAAAATGGGTACAACATAAATATAAAGTAAAGCATCCCCAAATGGGAGCAAATACACGCCCAAAGGCGGAAAACAACTACCACAACAAATATAGGATGCCGTAGCGAAGAAATAAAAGACGGTAGAAAGGAAACTGTATAAAAGACAACAAGTCACAAATAATATACAATATCGTCCTCACCAAGTCTCTAAGTCAATATGAAAATAGTAGATGGAGAGTACAGGGATACAACGAATATACAATACAACGAATAACCACAAAACCCACCTAAGCAAACTGCACTCTGTGAGCTGATGCGGTATCCGTAGCAAAAGATGATAAGATAAGTGATAATAGCCTTCCACTGACTATCCTGAGGAACACCTGCAAACACTGTGGCACAACGGGGGTGAGTTGCCAACTCGTGAATAGTAAATAACATATGCAGGTAATCGCGAGTATGCACGTACAGCGCGAATCTAACATGTGCAATTAATAGCAATAAAAAGTCATATGAATGCAATGATCATGAAAGGTACGCTAGAAGCTACAACTAATACATGAAGCAATGTATATAAATAAAGGTATGTAAATGCAACAATCATGAAAGGTACTCTAACTGGTACTATTAATACATGAAGCAGTGCATAAACAATAAATGTGAAGTATGGAATGAAATATGTCATTTCCACGGAATCCTGACATCGTGGTTGGATCACAATCCATCAAGACAAATCCAAATCCCAATTCCTTAAATCAGCCCCCAAATTGGCTCTCATATCATATAAGTCTCACAAATCCTCAATGTACAATATCGAATAAATCTCACATATTCTGAATGTACAAATCAGCAATCTCATAAATATCCTATATCGAATATCAAATGAATCACCTATATCCCAAATCAAATTATCAAGTAAAAATCTAACATCCTAAATATATTTGCATGAATAAATATGATGATGTATATAATTTAATGTCAATACACATATATTAGCGTCCCATTCCACTAATATTGGTGTAAGGGCTTATATAACAGCGGCCTAAACCCCTGTTATATATACAAAGGAGTGAAAAAGAAATATCATGAAACCAATGTGTCAAGTATCGACACAGAAATGCAGGTTTATCAGGTGCTGTCACCACGACTGGCACCCTGATAGGTACGTATCATACGCTATCCCGAAAGCTCGAGTGTCTAGCTCTGACCCTCGCCTCTTGACGTATCTATACGTACATGACTCCCATCGGTATCCCCAAGATAACCGCTGAGTCATTGGTAATTTCACCGGAAAGTATGGTTCCCCCACTAACTCATCTCCTCACTGAGATTCTTGCCCCGGGGTACCTCCGGGCCCCACCATGTACCCGCACATGGACCCCTCCATTCCACGCCTGGGGTATATATATATCCGAACCAATAAATCTCATGATGGCTGCTGAAATATCATATCAAGGAAAACCGGGTTTTTCAAATAATGCATAATTTCATGAACTCCCACGGTTCCCAAATCCAGAAAACATCATGAAAAATCCATATCTCAATACGAAAATCCATGAATATAATATACGCATCATAAATCTGAAATACGTGCATATAAAGGAAAAGCAGCAATTAACTGTAATAAGTTAATATAATATCATGTGGTTCCTAATCTTTCCAATTCTAAAATAACATCAAGGAAAGGTAAACATGTAGCTATAACCAGATATATGTGCAACATAAAGGTATAGCAAGATATATGTATCTACCTATAAGTAATGATGTAGTATACCCCCTGGGTATAAGTGAAGTATGTGTGCAAAGTATACCTGTAGCATGACATAAAGTGTGTATGTACCTATCACTAATGGTACGATACTCTATAGGTATACATGTATCTAACACGTAAGTATGTGAAGGTATATATGTAAGCATATGGATATACAGGTATGCTAAATGTCATATGCGATAAGAAATATGAATCATTGTCTCAATGTTCCTAACCAAACAATAGCATTTCTATATGTGGGTTGTGCATGACATGGAAATTATTGACGGTGTGTGTAGCATACAATTAGTGCTCGTGCAATATGAATCGTCAATAATATGTGCAGTTTCCTAAGGATACTAGTCCAAGCACAGCAATATCTAAGTAATAGGGTAAATGCGCAATTCTAAATAAGACATAGAATATGAGACAGAAATAACATCTCTAGCCCAGACGCATAACTCCATGCGGGCGATTCCCCTGTAGATGTTAAATCTACTCACCAATGCTCCTGGCTAAGTGAAGCCTACCACCTGTTTTTCCCTGTCGTAGCGTCCGAAGTCCCCGCTTGCGAACCTAAAATTTCACAAACACATCACATAAGCAAAAATCCTACAATGACGAAAAGACAACGAAACACGATGAAAACGCCCGAAAAATTACACTGCGCGCTTAGCGCATCTATCACGCACGACATCGGCCAAAAACCCTAATTGGGGTCGCTAAACTACAAAACACCAAGTCTGGACCCCGATCGTCCCGATCGTGCAACACAACACAAAAATTACGAGGAATACAATAGATATAATCTCGCAACGACCAATCGAACCCACGTCGGAAAAACCCCGAAATCTAGTAAGCAACCTATCGCAATATTTCGCACTAGTTTCAAGCTAACGCATATCTAGCGATTACAAACACCTTAAAATAGCTTAACTAAACTATCTAAACCATTCCTATATTTTTCACACTTGCTAAATAAATTTAGGAAAAACCTAGTAAGCAAAATTGCATAATTAAAGAAAGTGTTCATTAGCAAAAATTAACATTTTCTACTAGGTTAATCTTCTCCAAAACACAAATTAACACATCAAATGAACACTAAACACTTAAACAAAAAATTTAACCCTAACATGAATTTCCTAAACCAAATATAAGTGAATTAATCATAATTTAAAAACTAAACTAAACACATAATTAGCTAACTAAATTAGCTAGAATAAGATTAAAGCAAATATAAAAGGATTAAGATAAGAATTATACCTCCCCAAGAACACAAAATGAAACTTAATCTCTCATCATAGCATAAAAAAAACCCATCCTTTATTGAAGATCCAAGAAAAATTAGTGAAGGAAATGAAGGAAAATGATTATATTTGAATTTTTGTGATTTTATTTGGATTTTTCATGATTTATTTGATGCAAAATGAGTTGAAAAAGAGTGGGAATGATGGAGGGCAGCAAGGGGAAGGGAAGGGCCGGCCATGGGGGTGAGGGGGGTATTTTTGTGAATTTTTGTGAAGAAATTGGTAGGAAAAAGAGTAACAAATGCTTAATAAATGCACTTTGCCACCTTTACACATTTTCTTTTCTTTTTAAAATAAAACTTTTTGCACTCCAAAAAATATCTAGATATTTAAAAATAAGTTACCAAAATATTCTAGTGACAAAAAAATAATTTATTCTTAAGAAAAGAAATTTCCCGATTTACGTGCACCAAATACCGCTTAAAATAATAATTTATTTGGGAAAAATTCTATCTGAACCAAAACCTCCCAAATACCCCTAAAGTTCGCGCACAAGCTTTATTTTAGCTAAAAAAGGTGCCGGCAAGTTTATACAGACGTTTAATCGAAATCGGGTTAAACCGGAAAATACCGACAATTTTGCCCTAAAACGGAAAAATACGCAAAACGATTTCTAAAACGTTACAATCTTCCCCTCTTAAAGAAATACAGTCCCCGAATTATAATTCATCTATGCGTACCTTCAAGAAGTTGAGTACAAAACTCCCAAATCTCGCTCGCAGCTTGCCAAGTGATCACCTCACTATACAGCTACGCCAAAGAACCCTCACTGACGGCAAGACCCTTGACCGAAGTTCCTCCACCTGCTGATCCACTATAACTAGCGGCTGCTGGTGAACGAAAGATCACGTCTAAGCTAATTGGTCTGATACCGAATCAAGTGAGAAAGGTCATGAAGGTAATTGCAAAGTATCGACACAAGGAATACGGGGTGAATACTCAATAATCTGGGCGGAAGTGCCAAATTAAAGGCAACGGAACTAACTCGCTTTAAGGATCTCGAAAATACCTACAATTGTGGGTAAGCTTCCCAAAACTCAACACGTCATTCATCAGAAAAATCCGTAGGAATACATGATCTCCCACTGCGAACTCGAGCCTGCGATCACCATGGTCGGCATAAGACCTCTGTCCGCACAGGACTGTCATCATCCTCACCTGAAACAGCTGGATCATTTTCGAAGTCTCTAGACTAGCTAGGGTCCAAAAATCCTACTACGCAGAGTCAGAAAAACAGATAGGAGATCGACACCACCTAACAAACAAAACTTAAAGGTTGCCAATTGGAATGTCTCCTGATAACTGCTATCAAAGGAGAGTCCTAACAATGGCAAGTGAAGATCCCAACTGCCGACAACAATTAGTACGTATGCACGAGTATAACCTCTAGAGTCGGTATAGCCCGCTCTCACAAAACCATCATCCTGCGGATGGAAAGACGGAGCTAAAGCTCAACCAGTACCCAAGGCTTCCTGAAGCTCCTGCCCAAGACGGCAAGCGAACATGGTGCCTTCATTGGATACGACCCTCGAAGAAACTCCATGCAACACACAAACTTAACAAAGAACAACTGAGCAGACTGAGATAAACCGGACAACAAGCATCCGAATGGAGTCACACCCTGACTAAACCTGGGTAGACACCATAACGAATTTCATGGATATTTGCTCCCATTCCCACTTCGGAACAGTTAAAGATTGCAACTCTCCAGCCGGTCTCAGATGCTCAACCTTAGCTCACAACAACACAGACACCTTGAAACGAAACCCGAAACTGCTCTTTACATCCCGGTCCACCCGTAACTATCTCACAAGTCACGTCAAATGCTGGTGGAACTTGAATGAGTACAGAGAATTGTCAAATGTGCCTGCTCTAGGATTTCACGTCTCTACCAAATAGTATTAGGTACACAAACGCATCCCTAAACTCAGCACACCCTTGTTATAAATCAAGGACTCCGCATCATTACCCAGCCGAGTATGCTCAAGTATTTCTGACGAACGAGCATCGGCGGGCAGTGTCTCGCCAAAGCGATTAAGGAAAAGTGGTCGGGCGTGGACATGAGAAAGCTGTCCCCTCAGTAGAGGCGAACCTAAGCTGTACTCCATGATCGCACAAGAACTGTAAATCTGTAGAAGACTGTCTCTGACTGCGCACAACTGGAACAAACTAACTCCGGGCCTACGACTCCAGCATCAGCTACCACAATCGCCTTGCCAAGGGTAATAAAGGATCTCACAAACACAATCCTCGACACGTTCCATCCAACGGCGCTGTCTCAACAATCAAAACCCGTTGTATGAAGATGTACATTAAGCTCTGGTGGTCCGTGAAAATCTGACACGACTCTCGAACAAGTAGTGTCTCCAATCCCCAACGCACTACAACCGCGGCCATCTCCAGATCATGATTGGGATATCCTGCTCATACTTCCTCCAAATGTAGGGAAGCAAAAGCGATAACTATATAGTGTCACCTCAGTACACAATCGAGCCCCACTCGCGAAACATCACAGTTAAAACAACAAAGTCCCCCGAATCAAAAAGCAAGAAAGAACTGGTGCAGTTGTTAACCGAATCTCCAACTTCTGAAAAACTCCGCACGCATGCCTCAGTCCAAAGAAAAGAAACCTCCTTTCAGGTCAGTCCAGTTAACGGTGCAGCACTACACTAGCAATCCTGCACGAAACGGCGGTAAAAACCTGCTAAGCCTAAAAATCTGCGGACTTCCGTCCGAACATAAGCCTGGGACTAAGCTGTATGGCCACGATCTTCCTCGGGACCATACGAAAAACCATCTCCCGTAACTACAAGACCTAGGAGTCAACACAAACAAGCCTGACGGAACACTCCGAGAATCTAACAAACAGCTGGCACTCTCCCAGCATCTGCATAACAAATCCTCATGTGCTACTCCTGTCCCTCAAGACACATTAGAATAGATCAGAATGTCATGAATAACACAACAATAACTGGTCGAGGAACGGCCTGAAGAAATCCGGTTCATCATATCTACGAATGCTGCTAGGGAATTGGTGAGTCCGACGACACCACCAAAACACACAAAGCCCGTAGCACGCACAAGGCAGTCTTCGGAATGTCAACACTCCGAACCCGCAGCAATGATGACCTGATCCCGAACAAACTTAGAAAATGTCTCACACTCTGGAGCCGATCGAAGAAATCGTCAATGCGAGGTAAAGCATACCTATCCGCACCGTAAGCCGGCTCAATTGGCGATCCATCAATACACAACCTAAACTGCCGTCTTCCTCCTTGACGAACAGAAATATGAGCTCCTCAATGTGAAACACTCAGACGCACTAGCCCCCCAACAAACAACTCTGCAGCTGATCCTTAAGCTCCTTAAGCTCCGCCGGCTCATCTGGAACAACGTCGGAAAACTCTCACACGATAAGAACCCGGTCCAACAAACCCACTGTGGCTCCGGTATCGTGAATGAACGCCAAGAATCCTCGACATCCTCTCCTCAAAAGCCGACTAGCGAAAAAAGCTGAATTCGAGCTGTGAGAGGCGGCACCACTGTCCACCTGCACAACAAGAACTGACTCGCCGGGGAAAACAACACCTGACTGTTTTCCCACGGTAGTCCATAGACGCCTAGCACGTAACTAACCAGTCTGTGCCCAGGAGAACGTCAAATCCAACATCTCTAGAAGGATCAAGTGACGGATGAATCTCCTAACCAATTGGCATACGACTGAAATACGTGTCGTGCAACAAAAGAATCGCTGACAGAAGTTAACACAACAAACGGCTGATCTAGCTAACACGAATCCCATCATCCCAAACCTCTGCTACTCCCGCAACGGTCACGAAAGCTGTCTCGACGGCTAAGCCTCTGTCTCTGAGCTGATACCCCGGTACGAGTCCTCCATGGTCCCAGAACTCCCGATGTCTCTGGAATACGTGTCTCGTCAACTAGGGCTGCATCTACTGGTGCTATGTAAGTGACGGAAAGCTGTGTGCTGATCGCAAGGAACAACTGGGTAACAGGGATGACAACCTCCAGTCGCTGCGCTCGAATGGTCTCCACCAAAGAACTCATCATCTGGCGCATGTCCTGCATCTCTGCCATAATCCTAGCGATACTATCTGTCAAAGGCAAATCCGTCTACACCTGTGCAACGAGCGAGCCATCCTGGTCAGTCCTTGACCCACCCGAGTCAACTCGGACCTCGGCCCTCGCTGCACCTCACTGAGTCCCCATAGTCGTCGGCGGCAAAGGCTATAAATAGGGATAGGATTCGATATCAACACGGAAATTGAATCACAAGGATATGAATCATCAAGGAAGGAATTTCAAGTAATTGTACTTAGGTCACTTTAGGCGGAGTACTGCATCGTGAGTATGCTGCAGACATACACACACTACGTTACTCTGCTTAAGCTACCTACTCCATCATATCAAGGTCATCCTATACTCCGTAAGGTAAAACCTATCGCTCTGATACCAACTTTGTCACGACCCGAAATTGGCACGTGACGGCCCTAATACTACGCAACGTCTATAGGCGTAACGCAGTAAAAGAAAGCTAAAACCCAGAAATCTAAACCATTAAAAGACAAGAAAAGATAAGAAACATTGTTTAAAAGTCTTTGAAATCACAACCCAAGTTCTTTAAAAGTCCAACTTTATTTCCTTCAAAATTTTGGCAGCACCTCCTTTGTAAAAGCTAGCCCCAAAAATGGGTACAACATAAATATAAAGTAAAGCATCCCCAAACGGGAGTAAATACACGCCCAAAGGCGGAAAACAACTACCACAACAAATATAGGATGCCGTAGCGAAGAAATAAAAGACGGTAGAAAGGAAACTGTATAAAAGACAACAAGTCACAAATAATATACAACATCGTCCTCACCAAGTCTCTAAGTCAATATGAAAATAGTAGATGGAGAGTACAGGGATACAACGAATATACAATACAACGAATAACCACAAAACCCACCTAAGCAAACTGCACTCTGTGAGCTGATGCGGTATCCGTAGCAAAAGATGATAAGATAAGTGATAATAGCCTGCCTCTGACTATCCTGAGGAACACCTGCAAACACTGTGGCACAACGGGGGTGAGTTGCCAACTCGTGAATAGTAAATAACATATGAAGGTAATCGCGAGTATGCACGTACAGCGCGAATCTAACATGTGCAATTAATAGCAATAAAAAGTCATATGAATGCAATAATCATGAAAGGTACGCTAGCAGGTACAACTAATACATGAAGCAATGCATATAAATATAGGTATGTAAATGCAACAATCATGAAAGGTACTACTAATACATGAAGCAGTGCATAAACAATAAATGTGAAGTATGGAATGAAATAAGTCATTTCCACGGAATCCTGACATCATGGTAGGATCACAATCCATCAAGACAAATCCAAATCCCAATTCCTCAAATCAGCCCCCAAATTGGCTCTCATATCATATAAGTCTCACAAATTCTGAATGTACAATATCGAATAAATCTCACATATCCTGAATGTACAAATCAGCAATCTCATAAATATCCTGTATCCAATATCAAATGAATCACCTATATCCCAAATCAAATTATCAAGTAAAAATCTAACATCCTAAATATATTTGCATGAATAAATATGATGATGTATATAATTTAATGTCAATACACATATATTAGCGACCCATTACACTAATATTGGTGTAAGGGTATATATAACAGCGGCCTAAACCCTTGTTATATATACAAAGGATTAAAAAAGAAATATCATGAAACCAATGTGTCAAGTATCGACACAGAAATGCAGGTCTATCAGGTGCTGTCACCACGACTGGCACCCTGATAGGTACGTATCATACGCTATCCCGAAAGCTCGAGTGCCTAGCTCTGACCCTCGCCTCTTGACGTATCTATACGTACATGACTCCTGTCACGTCCCGCTTCCCAGTGTACGGCGAAGTGGACGCGACGAGGCCCGCTACGTATATACTCAGAAGTACATACGCTAAGCGTAACTAAGCAATATAAAGTAAATCACAAGAGATAAAATATATAGAAATAATAGCAACTTTTATTAATAACATTCTTTGTACAATGCATGGAAGGAAAATACAACTGAAATGAAAAGCAATGCCTAAACAGTGGCATAACAGTAAATGAAAATACTGGAAAGAACAAGGTACAATATCTAGAGCTCGGGGTCTTCGTGGAACTGCTCCTAGTCTTCACTGGTGTGCTCGATCTCAGCTTGGTCCAACGCACCTGACGACATTCAAAAAAGAGAGAAACAGAATGTCGTCAACGAACAGGTTGCTCGGTAAGTCCCAAAGATAAGGAAGAATTAGACAGAGAGTAAGAGAGAGAGAGAGAGAGTAGCTTTTAATGTTGTATTGTATTGTCATATTATAGTAGTATGGTGTTAACGCTGTTGTTGTAGCTTGGTACAGAAGAATGCCAGTGTATACGAGAGGGGTCTCAGTATGCTAGAGACCAGGGCAAATGGAAGTACAAGGCTCCGTTATACAACCCGGAACAACGGCAATTGGATTCAGGTTAGGTGTCTTAATCTTACAATCTCGTGCCACCTTTAACACCTTCCGTACCAATCTACCCCTTAAACCCCGCGATGTCTTGTTTGTATTGTTATCTTGTAAAATTGTAATGATTGCATGATTGACTTGATTGACTGACCGAAACCATGATATCAGGAAACGGTTATAACCGTAGAGTCATGGAATACTGGGAAACATGTAAAAGGAATATCCATGGTTTGGTTCAGTCAAGTAGATCGTTAACTGGATTCTGGGATTCATGTATTCAAATTGTGTTGTAATATAAAAGAATATAGATTGACTTGAATCATATTCAAGTCAGAAATAGTCAGACTCTAACCCGAGTCAGACTAAAAGAAAGATAATTTGAAGTTCAATATTAGTTAGGGGTCTTATTGTAATTTGTAAAATTTGAGGGTGCTTTATGTAAAAAGTACTTTTGTATAGTTTTCAAAATACACGTCAAGTATTTAATAATCGTCTTTATTGTTATAATGAATGTGAATTTTATTTGTGTTATTCTAGTGAATATATCCTAATAAAAGTATTAATTGTTTTATCTGAAATTCATGGTATTTTAATGTAAATTTTAATCTTGTAATTTTTTTAGGAAAATGTGGAAACTTTATATTATAATAAAATAGGTGTTTAAATGATAATTATATATATATAAACACATGAATAATTTTTAAATGAATATTTTATTTTCGAAAAATTTCATTTTCCTTAAATATCGTATTTTAAACCTTTCGAGACCGAATGCTCCTTGCGGAGGTCTGAATCTCGCACTACTAGCCTACGGGTGCACGATGAACCGTACTATCCCTAACAGGTTCCCCAAAAGTGGGTTGTAGCGGCACTTTGCTTATGTTTTATAAACACTTCTCATTTAGGAAAACGGTTTTATAAATATAAGGTATTTATTTGCAAAAGAGTTTAGTTTTCCGTATTTTAGTTATTAGGGTTTCCTAAGCCAACTAGCCTATTTCTAAGGTCTAAACGATGAGTCATTAGAAGCCTCAAATCGTCTCTTCACCGTCAATTGCGGCCAGGTAAGTGCCAGGTAAGTGGGAAGGAACCACAGTCGTTGGCCTAATTAAAAACCACTAGCCTTAGACACACTTGCCTAGTCACCACAAGACAGTTTAGATAAACGATCGATGTTCATGACCAATCGTGCTTTCATTTTTATAAAAGATTTTATTTAGAAATGTTTACAACTTAAAGCTTTAAATAAAGGTTATAAAGATTATGGTATTTTAGTGAAAAGTCCTGTACTGTCGTATTCTATGTTTTGATATTTATCAATTAGGGTTATATTTGAGTGTGTGTAGAGGTAGGTCATTACCTCGTAACTTATTTTAAGTTTTAGTGAAGATTAGAGGTTAAACATGTTATGTTAAACTTGAAGGTATTAAAGCGCAAGAATACGGTATTAGAAAACGTTATCATTTCATGTGTGAAATTTCATTCAAATTGGGTTCTACAAGTTTAGTGATCAAGATAAACATATTTAGGAGTGAGCTAATTGATTAAACTAAGAAAAATGAACTTCATGGTATTTTTATGAAAGGAATACGGTTTTGCAAAGAAGCTATCATTTCATGTGAAAAAGTTTGTTTAAATTGGTTTATGGGTGATTAATAGTCAACATGAATATGGGTAGATATTATGTATTAGGTGACAAGTGGAAATTTATAGAAAAGCCGAATCGGAAATCGGTTTGTCCGATTTCCGTCGGGTTCCAAAAAGTCGTATTTTTATACTTATAGAAAAGAGAGATAGAGGGGATAGGACTTACAGTTCGGACAAGCTAAGGAAGCTAATGGACGTGGTGGTTGTTGATTCGTCGAAAACGTCGCGAAGGTTCTGATCCGGTCGCCGGAATCCGTCGTCGATTTCGGCAGCGCTTCGCTTCTCGCTCTTCGTACCGAGTTTTCGAGAATTTAGGAGAGTAGACTTAGAGTGGTCAGGTGAAATGGTAGAGGGTAGGGGTCTTTATATAGGGCTAGACTAGGGTTAGGGTTAGGATAAAAAATATTGAAAGAAAATATAAAAAACATTAAAAATTCATTAAAAATCATTAAACCTAGGAGTAAAAGGGATTTATTGGCCAAATCAAAACCGATCCAGGTATAATAAGTGTGCAAGTGGGTTGACCAAGTCAAGAGCCAACTTTTCTCAGTTGGTGACTCGGCCGTCCGGCCAAGTCCGGCCGGCGGCGCCGGGCCGAGTCGGCCGAGTCGCCGGCCGGCGGCGCCGAGTCGGGCTGAGTCAAGGGTCCAATGGCCAGGGGTTTTCCTGAGGAACAACTTGGTATTTTTACTTTTTGTTGTCCAGTTTATATTTTGGGAGTTATGGCCTTTTTACCGTTGACTTCCAAAAAAAAATAAAACAAAATAAATACAAAAATAATGTGGGGCATGGGATTTGAACTCCGGTGGCTTGGTTCAGCAGTGCAAAGTATTACCAATGAGCTACAAACTCTTTCTTGTAATTATTGTGGTTTTTAATTACTTAAACTGATAGCAGCAAGAATAAATACTTCTAGTATTCATTAAATTTAAAGTAATTTCTTGTACATTAAAAAAAGACTTATTTCATTCTTGTAGCTTGTAATTAAAAACAAAAATAATTACCTAAATCTTGTGCTCAGGCTTAAATACCCTTTTGTGGATTTTAAAAATATTTTGAAAAAAATTTGTATAGGAAAAGGTGTATAAGAAAATTAGAGTTGTTACATTCTACCCTCATTATAAAAATTTCGTTCTCGAAATTTGTAAAAGGAAAGTGTAACAGTACAAAAAAGTTTGGTGGTTGTGGTATAGATAGTGTATAAATAACAAAGAGATATAAGGGCGAAAAAGGCTTACCGGTGTTACCTTGACCTACAGTCTCGGCTTCTACGGCTTTTAATGTGAAGGTCTGTCGCCGTGGTATATTCCTTCTAGCTGGAGGCACATTCTGCCTTTGAGGCCTATTTCTCTGCCCTCTAGGCATGGCCCTCATTGCCTGTTGGAATTGGCGAGTAGGCTGTGCAGGTGGTGGAGCAGGTAGTGCAGGACGACTTGCAGGAGCCTGGATGGTCGGCCGCTGCGGGTGGTTGATGTGTGTGTGAGATGAGTTGCTATTGTAAGGACAGTTACCAATTCCGTGGTTGGATGCGCCACAAATTAGACACAGGCCTTTTGCGCGCCTACAGTCCTTCCACAAATGTCCCTTTCTATGGCAGTAATGGCAAATTTCTTCAGTCCTCCTGGGTTCAAACAATAGCCTGGAAGAGGCTCCACCAGCCATCTGGTTGGCAGGGCGCTTGACGCCTGCAGACTGAGGTCTGCCCTTCTCTTTTATTACTGCCTCATAACTGCGGGCAGCTTCTAGGGCTTCCTCATGAGTCAAAAATTTTCCTGTGGCTAGAGCAGCCTTGATCTCTGTGTCCAAACCTTGCTGAAAACGACGGTCTCTGATCTCGTCCGTCGGTATCAGGTGTGCCGCGAATCTGTTTAAAAATTGCTATCCGGAAAGCTCGAGTGCCTAGCTCTGACCCTTGCCTCTTGACGTATCTATACGTACATGACTCCCGTCGGTATCCCCATGATAACCGCCGAGTCATTGGTAATGTCACCGGAAAGTATGGTTCCCCCACTAACTCATTTCCTCACTGAGATTCTTGCCTCGGGGTACCTCCGGGCCCCACCATGTACCCTCACACGGACCCCTCCATTCCTTGCGTGGGGTATATATATATCCAAACCAATAAATCTCATGGTGGCTGCTGAAATATCATATCAAGGAAAACCGGGTTTTTCAAATAATGTATAATTTCATGAACTCCCACGGTTCCCAAATCCAGAAAACATCATAAAAAATCCATATCTCAATGCGAAAATCCATGAATATAATATACGCATCATAAATCTGAAATACGAGCATATAAAGGAAAAGCAGCAATTAACTGTAACAAGTTAATATAATATCATGTGGTTCCTAATCTTTCCAATTCTAAAATAACATCAAGTAAAGGTAAACATGTAGCTATAACCAGATATATGTGCAACATAAAGGTATAGCAAGATATATGTATCTACCTATATGTAATGATGTAGTATACCCCCTGGGTATAAGTGAAGTATGTGTGCAAAGTATACCTGCAGCTATGACATAAAGTGTGTATGTACCTATCACTAATGGTACGATACTCTATAGGTATACATGTATCTAACTCGTAAGTATGTGAAGGTATATGTGTAAGCATATGGATATACAGGTATGCTAAATGTCATATGCGATAAGAAATATGAATCATTGTCTCAATGTTCCTAACCAAACGATAGCATTTCTATATGTGGGTTGTGCATGACATGGCAATTATTGACGGTGTGTGTAGCATACAATTAGTGCTCGTGCAACATGAATCGTCAATAATATGTGCAGTGTCCTAAGGATACTAGTCCAAGCACAACAATTACTAAGTATTAGGGTAAATGCCCAATTCTAAATATGATATAGAATATGCGACAGAAATAACATCTCTAGCCCAGACGCATAACGCCATGCGGGCGATTCTTCTGTAGATGTTAAATCTACTCACCAACGCTCTTGGCTAAATGAAGCCTACCGCCTGTTTTCCCCTGTCGTTGCGTCCGAAGTCCCCGTTTGCGAACCTAAAATTTCACAAACATATCACATAAGCAAAAATCCTACAATGACGAAAAGACAACGAAACGCGATGAAAACGCCCAGAAAATTACACTGCGCGCTTAGCGCATCTATCGCGCACGACATCGGCCAAAAACCCTAATTGGGGTCGCTAAACTACAAAACACCAAGTCTGGACCCCGATCGTCCCGATCGCGCAACACAACACAAAAATTACGAGGAATACAATAGATATAAGCTCGCAACGACCAATTGAACCCACGTCGGAAAAACCCCGAAATCTAGTAAGCAACCTATCGCAATATTTCGCACTAGTTTCAAGCTAAAGCATATCTAGCGATTACAAACACCTTAAAATAGCTTAACTAAACTATCTAAACCATTCCTATATTTTTCACACTTGCTAAAAAAATTTTAGGAAAAACCTAGTAAGCAAAATTCATAATTAAAGAAAGTGTTCATTAGAAAAAATTAACATTTTCTACTAGGTTAATCTTCTCCAAAACATAAATTAACACATCAAATGAACACTAAACACTTAAAAAAAAAATTTAACCCTAACATGAATTTCTTAAACCAAATATAAGTGAATTAATCATTGTTTAAAAACTAAACTAAACACATAATTAGCTAACTAAATTAGCTAGAATAAGATTAAAGCAAATATGAAAGGATTAAGATAAGAATTATACCTCCCCAAGAACACAAAATGAAACTTAATCTCTCATCATAGCATCAAAAAAAACCATGCTTTGTTGAAGGTCCAAGAAGAATTAGTTAAGGAAATGAAGGAAAATGATTATATTTGATTTTTTGTGATTTTATTTGGATTTTTCATGATTTATTTGATGCAAAATGAGTTGAAAAAGAGTGGGGATGATGGAGTGCAGCAAGGGGAAGGGAAGGGCCGGCCAAGGGGGTGAGGGGGGTATTTTTGTGAATTTTTGCGAAGAAATTGCTAGGAAAAACAGTAATAAATGCTTAATAAATGCACTTTGCCATCTTTACACATTTTCTTTTCTTTTTAAAATAAAACCTTTTGCACTCCAAAAAATATCTAGATGTTTAAAAAGAAGTTTCCAAAATATTCTAGTGACAAAAAAATAATTTATTCTTAAGAAAAGAAATTTCCTGATTTACATGCAACAAATACCGCTTAAAATAATATTTTATTTGGGAAAAATTCTATCTGAACCAAAACCTCCCAAATACCCTTAAAGTTCGCGCACAAGATTTATTTTAGCTAAAAAAGGTGCCGGCAAGCTTATACGGACGTTTGATCGAAATCGGGTTAAAACGGAAAATACCGACAATTTTGCCCTAAAACGGAAAAATACGCAAAACGATTTCTAAAACGTTACATCGATACAGTCTAAGAAGTTTGGATTTGGAGTTCATTTATGAACTAGGTCCCATCAGATATCCAGACATATTCTAAGACAGGTATTACTCAGTTCGGGAGATGGCTTGCTTCGCGAACTTGAGATTAAGGGAGACATAGAAAGAAACATCGAGGCGGATCTACTTATTGAGGCTATTTCTCGAACACAAGAGTTTTACAAACGGGCTTTGTGAAACTGATTAGTAGAGGAGTTGGGTGCTCGGTATCACACGGGCTGTGAGTATGCGACATCGCAATAATTAGCCTTAAGTGCAAGTGGAAGATTGTTTTATATAGTGCCCTCAAAGTCAATTATTGGATCGCAGGTACGTGATTGCAATGATTGAGGAGGACCTATACCAGTAGGTCAGTCTTACTCGAGATGATAGTATGCTATCTGGTTTGCCTTTATCAGTCGTGTATAGGTTCAGGTGACTGATCACGATTACACGTTGATAGAGCCCTTAGGATCTTGCTTGACTACCAACAGTATGATGGTGATCATATACGTAAGAGTTGGGTAGTCTATAAGCACATCCTTAATAGTGGTCCCTAGTCGTGGGAGTACCGAGACAGGGCGTCGATACTCCAGAGTAGACTAGTGTGTATACAGTCGAGACCCCGACGAGGGGCGGTGGCCGGTCTCACAAGCCACTGGTGTCAGTTGGATCACCTAAGATGTATACAGGCGCTCATTGGGTTATGAGTACACCGGACAGGACTTGCCGGGAACCTGCTAGTTGGTATTATACTTATCGTCAGATAGCAGTTCCCTGGTGACATGTGTACAGGTTAGTTCATCGACCTGAGGTCGTCATTTTTCTCGTGTGAGTTCCCACTGTGCTTTGATAACAAGTATTTTTTGGGTATAGTCCCGAGCCACATAGAGGCAAGTGAGCGGATCGGCAGGGGATTCGTCTCTCACGGTATTGGGGGTGAGATCGCGCTGTTTCCAGGAAAGCCATTACACTAAGTCCTTGGCCAAGGCAGGTGAGATTTACTGGTAGGTACTCCAGTAGTATCTCAGGGTGTTCTGGGCTACACTCCGACACGACTTATACCGCTATTGGGGGTCTGACGTTACCAGCCCCATAGGCCCGATATGCGATACTCATAGACGAACGGACCGGACTGTATGTATATTGTCACTGTTAGGCTCAGTAGGGTTCCAGGATGAGTTTTCTCATCGACTTCCCTTGAGGTCAGTACATGGGCAGCCGTTACGCACAGCTAGTACCGCTGACGTTCTGGTGGTTAAACCCACTGCCAGGGTACTAACGAGTCATTAGAGTCCCCCACAGATAGTTTCCCAAGATCGGGCGAAACGTTGTAGAGGCCGTATGGTTTGATGGCAGAGTTCAGAAAATGCACGTGCGTTTACGCACATGTCATATTTCGGGCAGATAATACTGGTGGGCTTTGGTTTAAGTCAGATCCATGTATTATACTGTGTAGATATAATATCTTTGTCTCAGTTGCATTTGTATTCGGTCGTAATACAAATGCGGGTATATTTATACAGTTACGGGGTTATCCTGAAATTCGTTTCGCGATCGCTTTGGGAAGTTGCAACTTTTCTATCACCCGTATTAAACATTCAATTTAATACGGAATTATATTTTCTTGAGGTGAGTCATGAGTGTGGAAGATTCTAGAAACTTCTTGTTTTGGTGACTAGGTTCATGAATCATTCATTTGCATTAATTGAATGGATGACTAGGTTAATGACTCATTAGGTTGCATTTAATGTTATGCAAGGTGTCATTAGTGATTCATTCTTTTTCCTTTAATGAAGTGATAAGGATTCATGCTTATGGTCACCCCCTAACTTATTCCTACACTCACCCCCCCACCTTATATTGTGGCCGGCCAATTCTTTTGGAGGCTAAGGAATGATTGGAAAAAATTGAGATGATTGTTTTGTTCATGGAAATTTCATATAGCTCATTTTCTCATTTACCCGATTCAAAAAGGCAACTTCATTAACCGTTCATCCATGACCTTGGATGAAGCGAGATAAAGTGTTCTACTCATTCTCTACATCAATCTTGGTCATCTCTTTTAGAAAACTTGATGATCGAGTTGTCTCGGTATAGAGGCGGGAGCCCGTTTAAAGATCCGTAGATGTGGTGCCACCACGACGAGGAGGCAGGAGATCGGTGAAGGGTTTCCTACAGCACCACTACAAGGGTTTGGAGGCAACACACATGCCATATTTTAAATTTTATATGGTGCTAAAGAAACTATCTTAAGGATCATGCTAGAAAGTTTAGGGCAACATAAACACAAGTAGTAAAAGCTAGGGTTTTAAGAGTACAACCTTTGTAGCTCCCTACGCTAGACACCTTGGCTACTTGAAAGTTGGGAAAAAGGTTCTCTTGAGATCCTCTAGGTCTATGACGATCCACCCGGAGTCCTCTTTGTCCAAGCTTGAAGCTCCACTAGATCAAGAGAAGAAATGGAAGCTAACACTCTACACTAATGGGCAAGACTAGTGTAGACTGGTGATGTGGTTTGTTTTCTAACTTCAAAATCCTAACTTGGTGACTCTTTTGCTCACTTGAGAAAACTAGAGAGCAAGAGAGAAAGGAGAAAGAAGATGATGGCTTGTAAAGAGCTCAAGATAATGATAAACTTGTGAATAAAAATGAGAAATGAAAATATATATATTTTCACTTCCTCATTCTTAACCATAGTTATAAAATATCTAGATATTTTAGTTTGGAACAAAAATGGCCATAGAAAATGAATCATGGTTAAACCAAAGGGTTAGTGCAAGAATAAAATATTAAACCATGATAACAATTTCCATTTCCAATTTTCTTTTCCAAAAATAATATCTATATATTTATATATGGTGTGAGCCTTATATTGCCACCATCCACTATATCAACAACCATGATAGATTATGTATGCATGTATGTGTGCATGCACATCCTATGTGCATGAATGAGAATGAATGCATACATGCATGCATACAACAAAAAGACAAGAAACGGTTTAATGTGAGAAACTAATGGTCAATGATAAATAACCACTTGATTTAGCAAACCGGTCATATCGCATACGACCTGACCAAAAGCAAACTACCCGATTAATATAAGGTATCTCATACACGCATTTTAACCGGGTCCACGCGCATATCTCATTAGCGCACCACATCATTTCTCCTGGACTAGGCAACTCCATTGTGGGACTCTAAGACTCGTCAATACATCGGCAGTGGGTGATGATCATATCAAGCACCCCCAAGCCGCAAGCGGTCAGCTAAACGTAACGGCCACCCGGGTATTGAGCGATCAGAAAAAAACAAGCGAACCTGTCACAACTCCCGTCGAGCCAACCGGCAACACTACCGTACAGTCCGGTCTCTTCATCAGATATGCTGCATATGGAGTCTAGGGATGGTAACGTCGACCCCAATAACTTAATAAGTCGTGCCGATGAATGGTCTATAACAGATCGAGAAACTACTAATAACACTTATCAGTAAATCTCAACAGCCCTGGCCAGGGACTTACTGATATAGCCAATCGAGCACAGCACATCATCCACTCCCAATACCGAGAGAGACGAAACCCCTCCTATCGCTCATCGGCTTCGTGTGTCTCGGGACTGTACCCAACGGCCACCTGTTTGCACGACTCAGTAGAGCCGTGGTAGGGTGGTAATCAAAGTACAGTGGGAGAACACATAAGACTCTATGACGATCTTGGGTCTACAGACTAACCTGTACCAGTGTCACCTGAGAACTGCTATCCCACGATAGATATAATTCCATATAGGAGTTCGCGGTGAGTCCGTCCTGTGTACCCAGTCACCAATGAGCACCCGTATACGATCTCGATGTCAAACATCGATGAATGTGGGAACATCCAACATCCATTATATGGGTCTAGTATCATATACACTAGTTTACTCTGGTATGTCGATGCCCCGTCTCGATACACCTACGACTAGGGACATTCCAAGATATGCTTATAAACTACAGATGTCCCACTAGTATGATCTCTATCATAATCACAGTAGTCAAGCCTATATCCTCAGGGCTTTATCAACATGTGTGAAAGAATAAAAGCATGAACAAATCAACATATCAGATAAAGAAGAACCAGATAGCATACTATCATGTCGAGCAAGAATGTACACTGAATATATATATATATATACATGTATAAACACATCCACTATCAAATAATGGCCTCTAGGGCATACATATATCCAACAATCTCCCACTTGCACTAAGTCCAGTTATTGGCGTATCTCATACCCAACATCTCAAAAAGTCGCTCATGCTGCGGCTAAGGGAGGGCCTTGGTTAGTGGATCCGCGGCGTTATTCTTTGTGTATACTCTCCTAATCTCGATCTTGCGGTGATCTAGAATCTCCCGGATCAAATGAAAGTGCCTCAAGATGTGTCTGGACCGCTGATGGGACCTGGGCTCCTTGGCTAACGCCATAGCCCCATTATTATCACAATATAATGGTTTTGGATCAATAATGGTTGGAACTACTCCTATCTCCGAGACGAACTTCCTTATCCAGACGGCTTCCTTGGCGGCATCATTCGCAGCAATGTACTCATCCTCCATCGTAGAGTTTGCAACGGTATCCTGTTTGGAACTCTTCCAACTTACCGCCCCTCTATTGAGGGTAAATACAAACCAGGAGATAGATTTGCTGTCGTCCTTATCGCTCTGGAAGCTCGAATCGGTAAAGGCCTCCATTTGGAGATCTCCTTTACTATACACGAAGAACAATTCTTTAGTCCTTCGCAAGTACTTAAGAATGTTCTTCACAGCTATCCAGTGATTCTCCCCTGGGTTGGATTGATACCTGCTTACAGCACTAAGTGCATAAGCTACATCTGGGCGTGTACATAACATCGCATACATTATAGATCCTACTGCCGAAGCATAGGGTATAATGCTCATGCGAGCTCTCTCTTCATCGGTCTTTGGGCAAGAGTCCTTAGAGAGAGTGACCCAATGGCAACTGGGTAAGGCACCCCACTTGGAGTCTTCCATACTAAACCTTTTAAGGATGGTGTTGATGTACCTGGTTTGGGACAATCCCAATAACCTCTTGGATCTATCCCTATAGATCCTAATGCCCAGAATGTATGTGGCATCACCCAGGTCCTTCATGGAGAACCTTAGTGATAAGAAGGATTTGACCGACTGTAGCATAGGAATATCATTTCCTATCAGAAGAATGTCATCCACGTACAATACGAGGAATGTGACAGCTCTCCCTATAGCCTTCTTATAAACACAAGGTTCATCTGGATTTTTGATGAAATCAAACTCTTTGATAACATCATCGAAACAGATGTTCAACTCCGTGATGCCTGCTTTAACCCATAAATGGATTTAAGCAATCTACATGCTTTCCCGCTGCTCTCACTGTCAATGAAGCCCTCTGGCTGATTCATATAAACGCACTCTTCTAAATCTCCATTTAGAAATGCCGTTTTAACGTTCATCTGCCAGATTTCAAAGTCGTAGTGAGCAGCAATAGCAAGTAGGATCCTAATGGATTTAAGCATGGCTATGGGAGAAAAAGTCTCGTTATAGTCCGAACTTGGTCTTTGACGAAAACCTTTCGCCACTAGTCTTGCCTTATAGGTCTCTACCTGCCCATCTACACCAATCTTTCTTTTAAAGATCCATTTGCACCCAACAGGTTTTACCCCAGGGGGTACAACGTTCAAAGTCCATACTTTGTTGGTGTACATAGACTCCATTTCGGATCTCATGGCATCCAGCCACTTCACAGAGTCTCCACTCGTGATAGCTTGCTAAAAGCTGGTAGGATCATCATACTCCATGATGCAGCCTTCTCTGTCACCATCAATGAGGAAACCATAGTACCTCTCCGGTGGGCGAGAAGTCCTACCAGACCTACAGAGAGGCCGAGGTTCCTAAATTTCTATTGCAACAGCCAGTTCAACCAAGTCGTCATTTGTAGTTTGTGTCTCTAGAACCTCTTCTAGATCCACCACATTGCCATCAGTTTCATTTGTGAAAAACTCTTTTTCCAAGAATGTGGCATGCTGAGAAACAAACACCTTTTGTTCCACCTTGTAGTAGAAAAGATATCCATAAGAATTCCTTGGATATCCCACAAGTTACACATGACCGACCGTGTCTTGAGTTTGTCCGGATTCTGCTTTTTAACATAGGCTGGGGAACCCCAAATCTTAATTCTCTTAAGAGATGGTCTTTTCCCATGCCATATCTCATATGGCGTGGTAGATACGGTTTTGGTTGGAACCCTGTTTAGTAGAAATGCTGCAGTCTCCAATGCATGCCCCCAAAATGAGACGGGTAACTCAGCATCACTCATCATGGAAAGGACCATATCTAATAGGGTCCGATTCTGTCGTTTTGACAAACCGTTATGCTGTGGTGTGTAAGGAGGAGTGAGCTGAGAGAGAATCCCATTCTCTTTTAGGAAGTATGCAAATTCTGTACTGAGATACTCTCCACCTAGATCTGATTGAAGCATTTTGATACTCAAGACGGTTTGTTTTTCTACTTCGAGTTTATATTCAGTGAATTTCTCGAAAACTTCGGATTTGTGCTTTAATAAAAATACATGACCGAATCTTGAGAAATCGTCAGTGAAAGTAATGAAGTATGAAAAACCGCCTCTAACCTGTGTAGACATTGGCCCACATACATCACTATGTATGAGGCCTAGGAGCTCAGTAGCTCTTTCTCCGTGTCTGGTAAACGGAGTTTTGGTCATTTTACCCTTGATACAAGACTGGCAAGTCGCATAAGATTTATATTCAAAAGGGTTTAAATATCCATCTTTGTGTAACTTGTTTTGTTTTGTTTTGTTAATATGACCAAGTCTACAGTGCCAAAGAAAAGCTTTATTTATTTCTGAAAGTTTTCTTTTACTAGTGTGTTGTATGCTGAAAACTGTGTGTTGATTTAGGACGTATATCCCGTTATTAAGCGTACCATACCCAACCAACATTTGACTCAGGTGAATGTTCATAACATTGTTCTGCAATACAAAATTATATCCTTTATTGTCTAAACAAGAAACGGATATTATATTACAAAGCATACTAGGTACAAAATAACATGGGTTCAAAACCAATATACTCCCAGACGGCAACCCTAAATGATACTCTCCCACTGCAACTGTATGTACATTGGAACCATTTCCAACAAGGAGAGTATGGTCACCTGTCTTCAAAACCTTGCTTTTTCTCTGTCCCTGCATAGAATTGCAAATGTGAGAGCCTGAACCGGTATCTAATACCCAGGAAGCAAAGTTTATTGAAAAACAGTTTTCTGTCACAAACACACCTGAAGCGGAAGCATCCCCATGCTTCTTCTTGAGATTTAAGTACTCCCCGCAGTTGCGCTTCCAATGTCCTGTTTTGTGGCAGCGATAACATTCCCCTTTCCCCGATTCTCCAGCTTTGGACTTGTTCTTCCCCTTAACCTTTTTAACTCCACCCCTAGGATTGGTGGGCTTCTTCTTCATCTTTCCCTTGGCCTTAGCCTTTGGACGAGAAGAGGAAGATTGCCCAACACTCAAAATAGGAGTTTTCACTGATTTCAGTGTGCTCTCTGCACTCCTTAACATATTAAGGAGTTCAGGTAGTTCCTTCTCCATGTTGTGCATGTTGAAGTTAACTATAAATTGAGCAAGGGTGGAGGGGAGGGACTGCAGAATAATATCCGTATATTGTTCATTGTCCATCGTCCATCCAAGGTCCTCAAGCTCTTCTATGAGAGCTATCATCTTCAGAACATGGTCTCCTACTGGTGTGCCAGGGGCCATTCGCATCTGAAACAGTTTCCTTGATGCTTCGTATCATAATACGCGGGATTGCTCTCCATACAACTCCTTTGTATGGAGGAATATGGCGTGAACGTCCATATTCTCGTGCTGCTTTTGATGTGTGTTATCCATCGATGCAAGCGCGAGGCATTTGGCCGTGGCACAGTCAGCGTCCCATGTCTTGCGGACTTCAATATCCGCAACTGAGGATTCTGGACCTGGGACGGGCGGGTCTGGAGCCATGAGGACATATGATACCTTATCATAAGTCAAGGCAATGTTAAGATTCCTTAGCCAATATTTATAATTGGTCCCATTCGGTTTATTTTTATCTAGTAGAAGCTTGAGTCCTGTCATTGGTATCTGCCATTAAGAGAGAGAAAAGAATACACTCAGCGAAAGCTCTTGAAAAGATCAGCTTGGTTATTATCTTATCTAATCGATGTCTCCCACGGCTTTAATCAAGTTTTTCTTTCAAACCTTAAAAAGAAAACTAGCCAGTATTAATTACAGTCTACAACTTCGCTAACCGTTCAGCCAGGCCAGTGTCGGTACTTGAGGGAGGTTCCCCGTACTTTCGCACGGACCTAATTAAAGTAAACCTCGTCTTCCCAGAGGCATAGCCCCGTTAACACCTTTCTCGACACCTAATGGATTAGCTAATTGTAAACTGCAAAACTCTCCTGGGAAAAAGTATTTCCCACAGTGGGATCGGGATCCAACCATCATATGGAAGGTATGCAATCTCATTGCAAATTTCAACTATTGAAATTCCCGATGTGGTTTTTACCCCTAGTACCCATGACCTTGGCTATGGTCAACAAATCACAAGCACTAGTCAAGTTCAACCCGTCATTTCTTGATTAATTAGACCCGTTCACATGACCCTTGGCTAAGGTCAACAAAGTCACATGCATGTTCCAATTAATCTGCATCATATGCATTGTAGGAAGACATCACTTAGCTACCGTACACTACGCCTTGGCTAAGGTCAACAAACGTAGCACGAAAACTAAGTACTCTACTTCCTAAAATGATGGACGGTTGCGAATGATTTTTAAGAAATTTTTTAACGCTTTGAACTTGATATCGTCGTAGAATCAAATGGTTTTCAAAAGGAGTGGCTTGAGCTCCGCAGTTTTGAAATGCAGCTTTTTCATAAAGAGCCGAGTGGTTTTCAAATCCGATTCTACAACATCTTTTTAGGTTTATTTTCTTTATATTAATCATATTAATGTAGCCCCATCATTTAAGTCCTTATGCCAATCACAGAAAAGAAACGAAAATACAACGTACGCTTATGCCATCCGCTTTCGCCTCAATGTTCCGTTATGTACCGTTAGGTTACTTAACTAACGGCATACCGGGACGGGACTAGCGCGGGTGTAAAAGATAAGCAACGTCTACGATATATCTTATATATAATATATCATTCGTCTCAGATATCACATCACAGAATACAGACAGCAGAAACACAGATATGATAATATAGGATATACTAGGACGTCCGTATTTAGTATTTAGCCAATAATAGAAAATACGGATTCTACAGTCACGATGAATAGCCAAGCCCACACCCCTAGACCCCTATGAGAGCGACAAGCGACCCTACCAATTCTGGAGTTTAGGAGACCCGGTCTCGACTCTTCGAGATGGCCTCACATTGAACCTCAGAACCCGGTCACTTGTGCTCCCCTCCTTGGGTCTATCCTAATGCGGAAAAGTAAATAATATACAAGACTGGTGACATCAATCTCAACCCGGAAGTGCCCCAAATAAAAGAATATTACATTACATTTGAATTTTACATGAATGAAAAGAAAACTCTCATCTCACATAAAAAAAAACCCGGCTATTCAATCGCGACAATCCTGCACATCATATCTCAGCAACACATAATATCATATATCATCAACGTAAGTAAGTATGTGTACCCCGATTGTCGTTGATAAATAGCAACGAAACCGGCGATATGCGACATACTACACTTACGGTCATAGAAAAGAAAGTGTAAAACTATAACATTTGGAATCCACAATCATTTTAGACATCGTAAATCCGAAATATCACATAATTCGCATTTCTTGCCTAACTATATGAATTCCACATATTGTATCACATTCCAGATAAATAGACAGTATTAAACTTTCCAATCGAATAATCAAATACCCAAGATTTCCTTAATAGCTCAACACTTGAGCGGAGTTCAAAAATCCCGGAACAAGTCAGAGTTGCAGCGGTCAAGCCGTAGAAGGGTCAAGCCAACGCCTCACATGAGGCATACCGTACTGCCCCAAAACCTAAGGTTTAGAGGCAGTTCAGACGGCCACATAATCGAGTTAAGGTTTGTGTTCTTCTAGAGGGTCCACCACGTTACTTGCACGTATTTCCGAATGATTTAAACTTGAGAAAAATTCAACATTTAAAAGTTTTTCGTGCTGGGAAAAAGTGAGTTAATGATATCCGTTCGAACTTTTTAATACTTTCTAAATTATCCGAAAACAACACGAAATTAAATTTTTCGATCGAATCAACGAATCCAAAATAATCCCCAGAACACTCAACACTTGAGTCAGATTAAAAATACCCAAAAATATGTAGAAGCAGCTACTGACATTACTGTACAAAATCGATGCCATAATACTTCTGTCCGGCCGCGGATCCGCGGCCCAAGCAAGGTATGGCCGCGGTTCCGCGGCGATATGTACGGATGATGGTGTCGTTTTCTACAGTATTGCTTATATTTACCTGCTGAATTTTTTAAGTATTTTTAATTCAGAAAAAAAAACACAGTTTTAAAAAATGTCCAGAGAAGGGTCAAAATATGTATTTCGTGGTTCGATCGGAGTTTTAACTTCGACTAAACGTCGCCTAAAGCTCTAGCTTGGCTCTGATACCATGAAGGGTTTCCTACAGCACCACTACAAGGGTTTGGAGGCACACATGCCCTATTTAAATTTTATATGGTGCTAAAGAAACTATCTTAAGGATCATGCTAGAATGTTTATGGCAACATAAATACAAGTAGTAAAAGCTAGGGTTTTGAGAGTACAACCTTTGTAGCTCCCTACACTAGACTCCTTGGCTACTTGAGGGTTGGGAAAAAGGTTCGCTTGAGATCCTCTAGGTCCACGACGATCCACCCGGAGTCCTCTCTGTCCAAGCTTAAAGCTCCACTAGATCAAGAGAAGAAATGGAAGCTAACACTTTACACTAATGGGCAAGACTAGTATAGAATGGTGATGTGGTTTGTTTCTCACTTCAAAATCCTAACTTGGTGACTCTTTTGCTCACTTGAGAAAACTAGAGAGAAAGAGAGAAAGGAGGAAGAAGATGATGGCTTGTAAAGAGCTCAAGATAATGATAAACTTGTGAATAAAAATGAGAAATCAAAATATATATATTTTCACTTCCTCATTCTTAACCATAGTTATAAAATATCTAGATATTTTAGTTTGGAACAAAAATGGCCATAGAAAATGAATCATGGTTAAACCAAAGGGTTAGTGCAAGAATAAATTATTAAACCATGAAAACAATTTCCATTTCCATTTTTCTTTTCCAAAAATAATATCTATATATTTATATATGGTGTGAGTCTTATATTTCCACCATCCACTATATCAACAACCATGATAGATTATGTATGCATGTATGTGTGCATGCACATCCTATGTGCATGAATGAGAATGAATGCATACATGCATGCACACAACAAAAAGACAAGAAAGGGTTTAAAGTGAGAAACTAATGGTCAATGATAAATCAACACTTGATTTAGCAAACCGGTCATATCGCATACGACCCGACCAAAAGCAAACCGCCCGATTAATATACGGTATCTCATACGCGCATTTTAACCGGGTCCACGCGCATATCTCATATACGAACCATATCGTTTCGCCTGGACTAAGCAACTCCATTGTGGGACTCTAAGACTCGTCAATACGCCGGTAGTGGGTGATGATCATATCAAGCACCCCCATGCCGCAAGCGGTCAGCTAAATGTAACGGCCACCCGGGTATTGAGCGATCAGAAGAAAAGAAGCGAACCTGTCACAACTCCCGTCGAGCCAACCGGCAACTCTTTCGTACAGTCCGGTCTCTTCTTCAGATATGCTGCATATGGAGTCTAGGGATGGTAACGTCGACCCCAATAACTCAATAAGTCATGTCGATGAATGGTCTATAACAGATCGAGAAACTACTGATAACACTTATCAGTAAATCTCAACAGCCCTGGCCAGGGACTTACTGATATAGCCAATCGAGCACAGCACAGCATCCACTCCCAATACTGGGAGAGACGAAACCCCTCCTATCGCCCATCGCCTTCGTGTGTCTCGGGACTGTACCCAATGGCCACCTGTTTGCACGACTCAGTAGAGCCGTGGTAGGGTGGTAATCAAAGTATAGTGGGAGAACACACAAGACTCTATGACGATCTCGGGTCTACAGACTAACATGTACCTGTGTCACCTGAGAACTGCTATCCGACGATAGATATAATTCCATATAGGAGTTCTCGGTGAGTCCGTCTAGTGTACCCAGTCACCACTGAGCACCCGTATACGATCTCGATGTCAAACATCGATGCATGTGGGAACATCCATCACCCATCATATGGGTCTAGAATCATATACGCTAGTCTACTCTGGTATATCGATGCCTCGTCTCGATACACCTACGACTAGGGACATTCCAGGATATGCTTATAAACTACAGATGTCCCACTAGTATGATCTCTATCATAATCACAGTACTCAAGCCTATATCCTCAGGGCTTTATCAACATGTGTGAATGAATAAAAGCATGATCAAATCAACATGTCAGATAAAGAAGTACCAGATAGCAAACTATCATGTCGAGCAAGAATGTACACTGAATATATATATACATGTATAAATACATCCACTATCAAATAATGGCCTCTAGGGTATACATATATCCAACAATCGGAGCAGCCGCAACGGTCCGTGGGATGATAGTTAAAGAACGAAGGACTCGGATCGTTCGGTATAACCTTTCTACCCACTTTGTAGTTTGTTAGTTTAGCGTTAATGGCAGATCCGGGTTATAGTATGCGATAGCACCAGTTATAAAAGTTTTTGTTCTGCATTTGGCGTCTGAAAGACGGCCGGGGCGCTACCGTAGACTTACAAAGGTGTGGTAGGCACAGCTTTGGTAGAGACCATATTCAATAGGTGTATGGCTGTTTCAAACGCATACCCCCAGAAGGAACTAGGTAACTCAGCGGTGCTCATCATAGAGCGCACCATATCCAATAGGGTGTGATTCCTCCCTTCCGATACACCGTTGTGCTGTGGTGTATACGGAGGAGTAAGCTGAGAGAGAATCCCATTCTCTTTTAGAAAGTCCAGGAACTCCATGTTCAGGTATTCACCTCCTCGATCAGATCGAAGGATTTTAATACTTATACCCATTTGGTTCCCGACTTCGGATTTATATTCCTTGAATTTCTCAAAAGTTTCACACTTGTGTTTCATCAGGAACACATGTCTGTATCTTGAGAGATCGTCAGTAAATGTAATGAAGTATGAAGAACCATTCCTGGCATTTGTAGACATGGGACCGCATACATCACTATGTATCAGTCCCAAGGGTTCCTTAACTCTTTCTCCGTGTCCTGTAAATGGAGTTTTGGTCATCTTGCTTTTGAGACATGACTGGCATGTGTCATAAGATGAAAATTCGAACGGATTCAAATATCCATCCGTATAAAACTTAGCTAGTCATGTCGCATTGATATGACCTAGTCTACAATTCCACAAGAAGGATTCGTTTATTTCTGAACTCTTCCTCTTGTGTGTGTTTTGTACATTGAGAACTGTGGTTTGATCTAGAACGTATATGATAATATTTATCGAGCCTGATCCAATCAACTTTTGATTCAGGAAGATGTTCATAATATTATCCTGTACTACAAAATTATATCCTTCTTTACTTAATAAAGAAACTGATATAAGATTGCATATCAGGGTCGGAATGTAATAGCATTCGTTCAAAATCAATGTATTACTATTTGGTAATGCAAGGTGATATTCGCCAACTGCTTTGGCTGCAACATTTGCCCCATTCCCGACTCTTATGGAATGATCACCCATTCGCAGTTCTCTACCTTTCCTTAGCCAATGTAACGTATTACATATGTGGGATCCTGATCCGGTATCTAATACAAAGGACGTAGAGTGAACTGAGAAACAGTTCTCAATAACTAACATAGCCGAAGAAGATGCATCATCATGCTTATTCTTCGTTTGGGCGGCGTGGGAATCCGAATATGTCCCTATTCCCTGTTCAGTCTTATAACAATTATAAGAAAGAACGGAACTAACGTTCCCCAGCACAGTATAACATGCGGGTTCGATCAATATATCCATATTATTATCTTAATTAAGACTTGACATGGTTGCTATCTGGAGAGAGAGAGAAGAAAACATTTTAGCGTATGCTCTTGCAATATCAGATTGGTTATTATTTTATCTAATCTGGATGGCTCCCACTGTTTTTATCAAATCTTTATTCAAACCCTAAAAGGAAAGACTAGCCGGGATTAATTACACCCTACAATTTCGCCAATCTTTCAGCCAGGCCAGTGCCGGTACTTTGATAAAGGTTCCCCGTGCTTTCGCAGGGACCTAATTAAAATAAACCTCGTTTTCCCAGAGGCATAACCCCATTGAGACCTTTCTAAACACCCTACTTGATCGGCTAATTGTCTTGTGTAAAAGTCTCCCAGGAGTAACTCTTGCTCGTAGCGGGTATCGGGATATAACTATCTCATAGAAGGTATGCAATCTCATTGCAAATTTCAACACTTGAAATTCCTGATAATATTTTACCCCTAACGTGCTATGATCTTGACGAAAGCCAACAAACCATTGTCCGCTAGTCAAGTTCAACCCGTACATTTCTTGATCGAATTAAACCCACCCTGTAAGTCGACGTTAGACACCACACATGATGCGGGGAGGCGGAATAGGTAAAGCAATCATTTTGTTTAAACTAACATCGACTAACTTTACGGATCTTTGCTAAACCCTAACTAACAACTATATAGAAGTGATTAGCTACTATGATAGATGATTATACCTAATGAATCAAGTCCTTCTTGTTCTTGTTGATCACCTCCTCATCGGCCTCCTCGATATGATAGAAGATCCACCCGAGAGCTATTTCTCCAAGCTTTAACCTCTCACTTGAGGTAACTAGGTGACTATGAGTGCTAATCAAAGCAACCTAGCGGATATAGAAGAGGATTAGGGATCTATTAGTCTTGCTAACCCTTGGATCTCAACACATGAGAGGTTAGGGTTCGTTCTTTGAAGAGAGAGAGCTTGAGGAGAGAGAAGGTGTGAGTGAGAATGATAATGAATTATGTCTCATTTGTGAATATATGAAGCATGATAATTATTAAAATGAATAACATAATAATAATATCAACCATGCTTCATTAACTCACTTTGGATGAATCATCTCATGAGTCATTAAGCAATAAATGCTTCATTAACTCATTTGGATGAATCACACCATGAGTCACTAATCCATTTTATGCAAATTCCACCTAAGCCTCCAACTCATCAATCTTCTAGAAACTTCTCGACTAATTACGAGAATGCCCCTTCTATCCGTGAAAACACGGAAATACCAAGACTGTATAAATCCAATAATCCAATACTAGAATCTGGCTTAAACCAAAACCCGCTAGTAAAAACTGTCCGAACATCGTACGTGCATAAAAACACGTATGTGTCCCAACCCTGTCGTAAAACCATACGACCTCTATATCGTTTCGCCTGAAGCAGGGAAACTCTCTGTGTGGGACTCTACAGACTCGACACTACGCTGGCAGTGGGTTTAACCACAGGTCGCAAGCGGTACTAGCTGTACGTAACGGTCCCCAGGTAGATGTCGATAAGAAGGCCGATGAGGAAACCCATCCGAACTCCTACTGAGCCTGATGTGACAATCTCTGTACAGTCCGGTCTGTTCGTCTAAGACTATTGCATATCAGGCCTAGGGGGCGGCAAGCGTCAGTCCCCTAAAAGCTGTATAAGTCGTGTCGGAGTGAAGCCCATTACACCTTAAGAAGCTACTGGAAATCCTACCAGTAAATCTCATTTACCCTGGCCAGGGACTTTGCGTAATGGCTTTCCAAACACAGCGCGATATCAACTCCCAATACCGGGAGAGACGAATCCTATCTAACCGCCACTGCCTCCAAGTGCTTCGGGACTGCACCCAACTGCTACCTGTTTTCACGACTCCTTTGTGCCGTGGTAGGGTAGCAATCTAAGAACATTGGGAACACACTCGAGACAAAGCAACAGTGTCATGTCTGCGGACTATGCCGTACTCATGTCACCTGGGAACTGTTAACTGACGACGGGTATAAAACCAACCAACAGTTCCCTGCGTGTCCTGTCCGGTGTACCCGTAACCCAACGAGCACCTGTATACTATCTCCAGTACAACGTACTAATGGCTATGGGACTGACTATTTCCCCTGCTGGGATGAGAAGCATACACACTAGTCTACTCCGGAGTATCGATGCCCTGTCTCGATAATCCTACGACTAGGGACCTGAAAAAGGATGTGCTTGTAGACTACCTAACCCCCACTAGTGTAACTGCCATCACAACGCTGCTAATCAAGCAAAGATCTAAAGGGCTCTACTAATATGTATAAGCGATATGTTAAAAGAAACACATGCACATATTAAAGTAGAAATAAACCAAGTAGCACACTACCATTTTTAGTAAGACTGTTAATACAACTGTGAATATCCCAAGCTTCCATTAAGTAATATACAAACTTGTATGATACAGTAATGGCCTCTAGGGCATAATCACTAACAATCTCCCACTTGCACTAGGGCCATGTACTGGCATATCGCAGACCTATCATCTCGAATAGACTCTTGAACTGCATCTGAGGAATGGCTTTTGTGAATGGATCAGCTGTGTTATTCTCCGTATCTACTCTCTTCACCTCGATCTCCTGGAGATCTACGATCTCCCTGATCAGGTGATACCGCCTTAAGATGTTTCTGGACTTCTGATGGGACCTGGGTTCCTTCGCTAAAGCTATAGCGCCGTTGTTGTCGCAATACAGAGGTATTGGATCAACACTGGTAGGAACCACTTGAAGTTCTGTTAGGAACTTCTTCATCCAGACAGCTTCTTTTGCGGCATCGCAAGTAGCTATATACTCCGCTTTCATCATCGAGTCAGCAACGGTGTCCTGCTTGGAACTCTTCCATCACACCGCCCCTCCATTGAGGCTAAAGACATAACCTGACATGGACTTGGAGTCATCCTTGTCACTCTGGAAGCTGGAGTCAGCAAAGGCTTCGATCTGGAGGTCCTTTCCACCATACACCAAGAACATCTCCTTAGTTCTTCTCAGGTACTTGAGAATGTTCTTTACTGTTATCCAGTCCTTCTCCCCTGGGTTTGCCTGATACCATCTTACAACGCTTAATGCGTATGCTACATCCGGTCTTGTATATAACATCGCATACATTATAGAGCCTACCGCAGAAGCGTAGGGTATAGTCGACATGCGAGCCCTTTCCAAATCAGTCTTGGGAGACATCTTTTTGGAGAGGGTGATTCCGTGACAAGCTGGCATGTTACCGCGCTTAGAATCTTCCATACTGAATCTTTTCAATATGGTGTCTATGTACCTAGACTGTGAAAGTCCCAACATCCTTTTTGATCTATCATGATAGATCTGGATCCCCAGAATGTAGGTGGCATTACTCAGGTTCTTCATGGAGAACTTCTGTGACAAGAATCCTTTGACTGACTGTAGTATAGGAATATCATTTCCTATTAGGAGAATGTCATCCACGTACAAGACGAGGAATACTACCGCTCTCCCTACAATCTTACTGTATATGCATGGTTCATCTGGATTCTTGATAAAGTCGAATTCTTTAACAGTATCATCAAAACAGATGTTCCAACTCCATGATGCCTGCTTTAGTCTATAAATGGACTTAAGCAACTTGCACACTTTACCACTGCTCCCACTCTGAATGAATCCCTCTGGCTAATCCATATAGACGCAATCTTCCACATTTCCATTTAGAAAAGCCGTCTTTACGTCCATCTGCCAGATCTCATAATCGTGGAAGGCAGCAATGGCAAGAAGGATCCGAACGGATTTGAGCATAGCCACTGGAGAAAAGGTTTCATCATAGTCCAAACCAGGTCTTTGACGAAAACCCTTTGTAACAAGTCTAGCCTTATAGGTTTCAACCTGTCCATCTACACCAATCTTCTTTTTGAAGATCCATTTGCATCCTACGGGTTTTACCCCATCTGGAGTAATGTCCAAAGTCCATACTTTGTTAGTGTACATGGACTCTATTTCGGTCCGCATTGCATCCAGCCATCTTACCGAGTCGCCGCTCTTGATGGCCTGCTGGATGCTAGTAGGGTCATCATTGTCAATGATGCAATCATCTCGATCCCCGTCTATGAGAAAACCGTAGTATCTCTCGGGTGGATGAGACTGCCTACTACTTCTGCGGGTAGACGTTGGGATGTCCCTTTCTTCTGAAACTTCTGGTTCTACCATACTTTCAGTAACATCTTGTGGTTCTGGAATTTCTTCCAGTTCCATTGCGCTCCAACTCTTCTGATTTTCTAAAAATTCAGCTTCCAAGAAGTGGGCATGACGAGAAATAAAAACCTTTTGTTTCTCTGCGTAATAGAAATAATACCCCTTGGAGTTCTTTTGATATCCAACAAACTTAGATGTACTGAGCATGCCTCGAGCTTGTCCGCATGCTGCTTTTTAACAAAAGCTGAACATCCCCATGTCCTCAAGTGTTTAAGACAGGGTTTCTTCCCACTCCACATCTGATATGGTGTGGTAGGCACAGTCTTGGTTGGAACTGGTTCAAAAGATATGCAGCTGATTCTAGTGCATAACCCCAGAAAGATCGTGGTAACTCACTCTTACTCATCATGGAACGTACCATATCCAATAGGGTTCGGTTCCGTCTTTCCAATACACCGTTATGTTTTGGAGTGTATGGAGGAGTAAGCTGAGAGAGAATTCCTTTCTCTTTTAGGTAACCCAGGAACTCGGCACTTAAGTATTCACCACCTCGATCAGAACTCAGTGTCTTGATACTTTTACCTGTCTGGTTTTCCACTTCATTCTTGTATTCTTGGAATTTCCCAAAGGCCTCGGATTTATGTTTCATCAAGAAGATATGTCCATACCTAGAGAAATCATCCGTAAAAGTAATGAAGTAGGAATAACCACCTCTTGTATGTGTAGACATTGGACCGCACACGTCATGGTGTACGAGTCCCAAAAGCTCGCTCGCTCTTACTCCGTGTCCAGTAAACGGAGTCTTTGTCATCTTTCCCATGAGACAAGATTCACAAGTAGCATAAGATTGATATTCGAACGGATTCAAATATCCTTCTCTATGTAACTTAGTCAACCGTGTTTCATTGTTGTGACCTAGTCTACCATGCCATAAGAAAGCCTGATTTATTTTCGGAGACTTTCTTTTAAGTGTGTTCTGGACATTGAAAACCTGAGCTTGATTTAATACGTATATACCGTCATCTAATGTACCGGAACCAATCAGAACTTGATTTAGGTAGATGTTTACTACATCGCTTACGAATGTAAAATCATATCCCTCTCTCAAAAGTGAGGACACTGATATGATATTACAAGTCAAACTAGGTACACAAAAACAGTTACGTAGAATCAATATCTGCCCACTTGTCAAACATGGGCGATATTCTCCTACGGATTCAGCATCCACGCTCATTCCGTTCGCAAGTCTGAGAGACAAATCGCCTACCCTAATAACTCTACGGTTTCTCAAAGCATGTAATGAATTACAGATATGAGATCCTGCTCCGGTATCTAGTACCCAAGAAGTAAAGTTAATTGACAAACAGTTCTCAATTACAAACACACCCGAGGCCGAAGCCACCACATGCTTCGAATCCTGGCTACTGGCTTCCAAAGTCCTACAATCTTTCTGCCAATGCCCCTTTCCATAAGAATAGGAACATCCCTCCTTCCCTACACCAAGTCCTGAAACTTTTGCTCTTCCCTTTCCTTCTACTTCATCGACACCGTATATCGGCTTTGTGGAGGTCTTCTTCTTTTCACCCTTTGCTTTCGCCCCGGATGTAGAAGAAGAAGGTCCCCCATTAAGCAGAGCAGGTGTCTCCCTGGTTTCTTTTAGGGTGTAAGTAGAGGGTAGGGACTGTGGAAATAAGTCAGTACATGACCCGTTTCCCAACGTGGTCTCCAGGTCCGTAAGCTCATCAATATAGCTAGTCATCATAAGGACGCCGTCCCCTACAGATGACCCGACAGCCAACCTCGCTTGAAACAATTCGTTCGAGGTCTCATATCTTGCGATACGAGATTGCTCTCCATATAAATCTTTGTTATGGAGGAAGATGGAAACGAAGTCCATCTTCTCGTGCTGCTTCTGGTATACACCATCAACTGAAGCCAACACGAGGCACTTGGCACTCGCACTGTCCTTTTCCCTTGTCTGACGGATATTCATATCCGCGACGGTGGGAACTGGACCTGGGACGGCGGGGGCTTGAATAGTAATAGGGTGGTCCAGCTTGTCAAACGCAATGGACATCTGGACAGACCTTTGCCAGTCATAAAAGCCAGATTCAGTTAACTTGTTATCTAGATGTAACCTAGTCATGGTCACAAGGTCGCTGCAAAGAGAGAGAAAGGGAACACTTTAGCATGATGCTCTTGCAAGTTTAGAGTGGTTTTTAGTTTATCCAAACAGGATGTCTCCCACTGTTTCTCGAATCCCTCCTCAAACCAAAAAGGAAGAACTAGTCAGGACTATTCTCACCGTACAAGACTTGGTTAACCGTTCAGCCAGGCCGGTGTCGGTACTTTGAGGGAGGTTTTACGACGCTTTCGCGAAGTTCCTTAATTAAATAACCTCTTTTCTCTGGCGGTGTAGCCCCGCTGACACCTTTCTCGACACCTACTTGGTTTATAGCATTGATCGTTAAGTGACGAATCTCACGATAACTAACGTATACTCACAGTAGGATCGGGATCCAAATATCATCGTGTGATAATGCTGAAGGAATCCTACCAACATTATCAAACTCCAAATGGTATGCAACACTAGCAAGTTTCAGTTTCTTTAGAAACTCCCGATGTGGATTTTTGCCCCATGCTCTTATGACCTTAACTAAGGGCCAACAAATCATAAGTCACATGTCAAGTTCTACCCATCATTATCTTGTTAATTTGAACCCACCCGTATATACTCTTGACTAAGGGCCAAATAAAGTAATATGACAGTCCCAAACCAATGCATCTATCTATGCTACATGTGAACACCCCAGCAGCTACCAATCACTATGTCTTGACTAAGGGCCAAACAAACATAGCTTGAATACTACTGACCATTCATTTGAAATGACGGAGGGTTATGACTGGTTTTGGCGAAACCGTGAACGTAGTGAACTTGATATAACCGAAGGAACCTGATAGCTTTTTAAAGAAGTGGTTAAAGCTCCACAATTAAAAATTCTGCTCTTTTTAAAATAACCGAGTGGTTTCTTTTAAACTGTTCCAACGATTCAACTTTGGTTTATTTTCGTTGCATTAATACAATGCGTCCTATCAATTAACCTATCATTGCAGAAAACAACGAAAATACAACGTCCTCTTATGCCATCCGCATTCGCCACTGGGCCCCGTCATTCACCCGTTAGCTTACTTAACTAACGACAGAGCGGGGGCTGGGCTAGCGCGGGTGCAAAACATAAGTGACGCCTAATAGATATCATATATAGATATTATACATTCGTCAGACGTAATAATAGGAATTCCAGATCACAGATGAACATATTGGATTTTCTACGAATCCGCATTCCTTTTGAACCTGCAGAGAAAGACGGATTACACAGTCGTGATGAGTAGCCAAAACCCTACCCTAGACCCCTACGGGTACGGCAAACTTCCGCCTAGTACCCGAAGTGAAGTGGTCTCCCTCAACAACGTGACTAGTCCACTAAACACTTCAAAGTACCCGGTAGTTTGTGCACCCAACCTTGGGTCTATGCTAGGAGCAGAAAACAATAAATGAAATAATACAACGGTGGCTACAACCTCAACCCGGATGTTCCCCGCAAAAGAATATTACTACAATTTACAAATTACATTTGAATGAAAGTAACACTCGTCTTACATCCCCGGCTATCCGTTCACGACAATCCAACAAGTCCACAAACACAAACCAGTAAAAACCATTACAGAAATGTGCAACCCCCTGCTAACCGACATACTAGCAGTTAGGGGAGGTTTATGAACACATTAAACACAACACAGATATAAATAAGTTAGCCAAACATCTTAGAATTTCGATCAAGCAAACACAAATGAATCTACTCCAAATAATTCTCTATGCACCTGAAACATGAGCAGAAACAAAACATCTCAGAAAACACAACATCAACACAGAAGAATAACTGACCAAATTTGGGCTGACTCCGAGTTAACTCGGCCGCGGATCCGCGGCGGATCTCTCGGATCGGCGGCGGTTCCGTGGCGCTTTGGTCGAGTCACAGTCCTAAATTTCTTCACAATTCTTAAAATTCTCTGCTTGTATTTTTAAGGGTCCCTGAAAAATTTTTAGACCCCGTTTTAAAATCGGCAGAAACTTGGTGAAAACGATGTTTTTTCGGGTTCGTTTTGCGTTTGAATTTCTAACGACTTTGCTAACAAGTTAGTTATGGTTTAGTGGGGCTCTGATACCACTGTAAGTCGACGTTAGACACCCCACATGATGCGGGGATGCGGAATAGGTAAAACAATCATTTTGTTTAAACTAACATCGATTAACTTTATGGATCATTGCTAAACCCTAACTAACAACAATATAGAAGTGATTAGCTACTATGATATATGATTACACCTAATGAATCAAGTCCTTCTTTTTCTTTTTGATCACCTCCTCGTCGGCCTCCTCGATATGACAGAAGATCCACCCGAGAGCTACTTCTCCAAGCTTTAACCTCTCATTTGAGGTAACTAGGTGACTATGAGTGCTAATCTAAGCAACCTAGAGGATATAGAAGAGGATTAGGGATTTATTAGTATTGCTAACTCTTGGATCTCAACACATGAGAGGTTAGGGTTAGTTCGTTGAAGAGAGAGCTTGAGGAGAGAGAAGGTGTGAGTGAGAATGATAATGAATTATGTCTCATTTGTGAATATATGAAGCAAGATAATTATTAAAATGAATAACATAATAATAATAATATCAACCATGCTTCATTAACTCTCTTTGGGTGAATCATCTCATGAGTCTTTAAGCAATAAATGCTTCCTTAACTCATTTGGATGAATCACACCATAAGTCACTAATCCATTTAATTCAAATTCCACCTAATCCTCCAACTCATCAATATTCTAGAAGCTTCTCGACTAATTATGAGAATGCCCCTCCTATCCGTGAAAATACGGAAATACTGAGACTGTATAAATCCAATAATCCAATACTAGAATCTGGCTTAAACCAAAGCCTGCTAGTAAAAACTGTTCGAACATCATACGTGCATAAAAACACGTATGTGTCCGAACCCTGTCGTAAAACCATACGACCGCTATATCGTTTCGCCTGAAGCAGGGAAACTCTCTGTGTGGGACTCTAAAGACTCAACACTACGCTGGAAGTGGGTTTAACCACAGGCCGTAAGCGGTACTAGCTATACGGAACGGTCCCTAGGTAGATGTCGATAAGAAGGCCGATGAGGAAACCCATCCGAACTCCTACTGACCTTGATGTGACAATCTCCGTACAGTCCGGTCTGTTCGTCTAAGACAATCGCATATCAGGCCTAGGGGGCGGCAAGCTTCAGTCCCCTAAAAGCTGTATAAGTCGTGTCGGAGTGAAGCCCATTACACCTTGAGAAGCTACTGGAAATCCTACCAGTAAATCTCGTTTGCCCTGGCCAGGGACTTTGCGTAATCGCTTCCCAAACACAGCGCGATATCAACTCCTAATATCGAGAGAGACAAATACTATCTATCCATCACTGCCTCCAAGTGCTTCGGAACTGCACCCAACTACTAACTGTTTGCACGACTCCTTTGAGCCGTGGTAGGGTAGCAATCTAAGAACAGTGGGAACACACTCGAGACGAAGCAGCAGTGTCAAGTCTGGGAACTATGTTGTACTCATGTCACCTGGGAACTGTTAACTGACGACCGGTATAATACCAACCAACAGTTCCCTGCGAGTCCTGTCCGGTGTACCCGTAACCCAACGAGCACCTGTATACTATCTCCACTGCAACGTACTAATAGCTGTGGGACAGACCATTTCCTCTGCTGGGATGAGAAGCGTACACACTAGTCTACTCCGGAGTATCGATGCCCTGTCCCGATAATCCTACGACTAGGGACCAAAAAAAGGATGTGCTTGTAGACTACCCAGCCTCCATTAGTGTGACTGCCATCACAACGCTGGTAATCAAGCAAAGATCCAAAGGGTTCTACTAATATGTATAAGCGATATGTTAAAAGAAACACATGCACATATTAAAGTAGAAACAAACCAACTAGCATACTACCATATTTAACAAGACTGTTAATACAACTATGAATATCCCAAGCTTCCATTAAGTAATATACAAACTAGTATGATACAGTAATGGCCTCTAGGGCATAATCACTAACACACCCGCATGACCCTTGGCGAAAGCAAGCCTTACGACTACCCTAATCCAATCGCATCATATGTTGCAGATAAGCAGTAAGTAGCTACCGTACACTATGCTTTGACGAAAGCCAACAAACGTAGCACGAATACTAAATATTACTTATCTGAAATGTCGGAGGGCTACGCAGGTTTTTCAGAAAAACATGAGCGTAATGAACTTGATATCATTGTAGAAACCAGTGATTTTTGAAAAGGAGTGTTTTTAAGGCTTTTACTAGTTTCGCTAAAGAGGTTACTCCCGGTGAAGGGATCTCGGCTCTTTGCTTATCGAATAAGGTGCAGGATATTTCACAAATACCACTGTGCAAAGAAAAGACTACAAAAGCAATCAAAAATAAAATCGAGTGTTTGTAGCATCTGCTAGTTTTGCTAAAGGGTTCACTCCCGGTGAAGGGATCTCGGCTCTTTCAATATCGAATAAGGTGCTGGATATTCTACAAGGAATACATCTATGCAAAGAAAAAACTAGAGCTACTCTTTTTGAAAATTTGATTCTACAACATCTTTTAGGTTTCTTTTCTTTCATTAATCTAATTAATGAAGTCCTATCATTTATACTTCCTAAGCATCACAGAAGAAACGAATATACAATGTACGCTTATGTCATCCGCATTCGCCACAATGTCCCGTTATGCACCATTACATTACTTAACAAACGGCATACCGGGACGGGACTAGAGCGGGTGAAAAACATAATCAACGTCTACTATATATCTCATATATAATGTATATCCATTCATCTCAGAATCCACAGTGATCACATCACAGAGCAGCAGATGAAACATATGAAATAGTGGATATATTAGGAGGTCCGTGTTTTATTTTGAGCGTGTATAAAATAAGGATTCCACGGTCGAGATGAATAGCCAAATCCACATCCCTAGACCCCTATGAGAGAGGCAAGCAACCCTACCAATTCTAGAGTTAGGACACCCAGACTCGACCCCTCGAGTTGGTCTACTACTGGACTCTAGAACCCGGTTACTTATGCTCCCTTCCTTGGTTCTATCCTAATGCGGAAAAGTAAATAATATACAACAATGGTGACATCATCCTCAACCCGGAAGTGCCCCAATAAAAGAATATTACATACATTGAATTTTAAATGAATGAAAATAAAAACTCTCATCTCACATAAAACCCCCGGCTATTCGTAAAGTGACGATACAATATAACATATCAGAGCAACACATAACGTCACTTGTCATCAACGTAAGTAAATATGCGTATCTCAATTGTCGTTGACATATAGCAACGAAACCGGCTATACACCACATATTACACTTACTGTCGCAGAAAAGAAAATGTCAAACTACAACATTTGGAATCCATAATAAGCTAAGACATCATAAACCCAAAATATCACATACTTTGGATTTCATGCCTAACTATACGAATTCCACATATTGTATCACATTCCAGAAATAGCTAGACAATGTTTAACATTCCGATCGAAAAACCAAACACCTAAAATTACCCAAAAAGAGCAACACTTGAGCGTAGTTCAAAAGGTCACAGAACATGCCACAACTCCTATGAACCAGCCGTAGAAGGGTCAACCAATGCCTCACATGTGGCACCACTGAACTACCACAAACCCTAGGGTTTAGTGGCGGTTCTGATGGTCGCATAATCGAGTTAGGGTTACGTTCTTCTAGTGGGTCCACAGAATCGCTTGTATGATTTTCCGAAAGTTTTAAACTAAGGAAAAATCCAACACTTGGAAAAATTTCGGCGAGGGTTAAAATGGGTATTTGATATCCGTTCGAACTTTTTAACACAGTCTAAAGTAACTCGAAAAACTATTAGAATTACGACCACGAAACGCTCCGAGTTTCCTTTGCAGAAAAATAACATCACATGCAAATTTAGCAAAAACAAACAACACCTGAAACAACAAAATCCAGAGACCATTACACAAAAAAAATTGAACCAAAAATTCCCTCACAGGGCCGGCCTCCTTGGTTTTAGGGGCAAAGTGCTCGGCCAAAATCCGGCTGTTTGGGTTCAAATTTCTTCTGTGTTCATCTAATGTCCCATACAACATTCTGCAGTTGTTTAAAAAAATTTTAGAGCTCATGTAAAAATCGACAGAACCTGGATTCTAAGGTTTTAAGTTTCGGAGTAGTTTTGGTTTCGTAATCTAACAATCCGTCTAATTCTCTAGCTAGGCTCTGATACGACTGTAGGGTTCCTATGAACGACAGCAAGGTTTTGGGAGGCATCGTTCATGCCATTTTCAAAAAATTTCCGTTTTAGAGAACCCTAAACTAGAATCGTTAACTAGAGAATCATACGAAACGAAATGTAAACTACTTTACATCTAAGTGATAACGGAATACAACCTTTGTAGACCGGTCCTTCACTTCAATTGCTCCTTGTAGTGATCCCTTCGCTGCGATCTTGGAACTCACGAACTCTTGCATGGCTTCTCAAGGTGAAAAGAACAAACTTGCTTGAAGTCTTCGAGGCCGAAAATGATCTACGTCGAGGAGACACTAACTCAAGCTACTACTTCACTAATGAAAGATTAGTGTAGCTAACACCCTATACTAAAGTGCTAATCTAGTAGAGAATGATGAATTCGGAAGTTAATAGATGAGAATGAACTAATGAGGTGAGAGAATCAACCATGGGTGAGTTTGTATCATATAATAACTCATGTAGACACATAACCATGGCTAAGTTATAATGGTTAGGTTAATAAATATCTTTAGTAAAACAAAATTAGTGGAATAAGTCAATACATCCACAAGCTTCTACAAGATTCATGCATGTGACAAATTATCCACTAATTTGGATTTACTTTAAATTTTTAAACACTACATTATAATTAGTATGGTATAAGTCTCATACACCCATGTCGTGTGTGTCATCAACCATGACACAAAATAAAACACAATTAATATATATCACATATATATTAAGTGTGCACATGTAAGAAAAATAAATGCTTAAGTGAGCTAATATTAGTTAATGTAAACTAGCATATCAAATATACAATTATAGACTAAATTACCAAATAAACACTTGATTTAATAATCCGGCTATATCACATATAACCGACTAATATTATATGCATCAACTTATCGAATCAACACTTGATTCGATAACCCGGCTATATCATATATAACCGACCGATACAAATATCGCGAGAATAGAATACGGTATCACATACTCGTATTATTCTTGGTCCCGCACATATCGCATATGTGCTTCTACTTCGTTTTTCCTGAGCCAGTAAAACCTCTATGTAGGACTCTAAAGACTTGTCAATACGCCGGCAGTAGATGATGATCACATCAAGCACCCACAAGCCGTCAGCGGTACTAGCTGGACATAACGGCTACCCGGGTATTGAACGATCAGAAGATCAGCAAGCAAGACCGCTCTAACTCCTGCAAAGCATGTCAGTAACACTACCAACAGTCCGGTCTCCTCGTCTGATATGTCGCATATCCAGTCTAGGGGTGGTAAACGTCAGACTCCAATAACCGATAAGTCATGCCGATATGAGGCTCATAACGGGTCGAGAAACTACTGATAACACATACCCGTAAATCTATAAATCAGCCCTGGCTAGGGACTTCCCTGTTATGGCTAATCAAGCACAGCGCAACATCAACCCCCAATACCGGGAGAGACGAAACCCCTCCTATCGCTCATTGCCTCCATGTGACTCGGGACTGTACCCAAAAACAACTGTTTTGCACGTCCTATTGAACGTGGTAAGGTGGAAATCAAAGCAGAGTAGGAATCACACAAGTCTCTATGACGATCTCGGGTCTACAGACTAACCTGTACCGGTGTCACCAGAGAACTGCTATCTGACGTCAGGTATAATACCATCTAGGATTTCTCGGCGAGTCTGTCCAGTGTACCCAGTCTCCACCGAGCACCCGTATACCATCTCTGAAGTCAAAGACCAATGGTTATGGGATCGTCCATCGCCCATCACATGGGTCGAGAAGTGTATACGCTAGTTTACTCTGGTATATCGATGCCCCGTCTCCATACACCCACGACTAGGAACATTAAAGGATGAACTTATGAACTACCATGGCTTCACTAGTATGATCTGCATCATAATCTTGGTAGTCAAGTACACATCCTAAGGGTTTTACGAACATGTAACCATAAGACAGTAAAAGAAAAGTATACATGTTAAGATAAAGAGCAACCAGAGAGCAAACTATCATGTCGAGCAAGAAAGTCCTCTCTATATATGTCCAAGCATCCACTATAATATACATCATATGTATAATAATGGACTCTAGGGCATACATACAACTAACACACCCTGATTTGTCCTCGTCTTAAACGAGCCTACTCAAATCTCATCTTTGGCGGCAGCCCTCTGGCCCTCGTAGTCTCCGGTGGCATAGTGTCCGGAGAAAGAATAGGATTGATAGTAACATTGCGATCGAAACAAGAGGACATATGGAATCAAGGTGTTGGTTATAGTGCCCTCAAAGTCAATTATTGGATCGCAGGTACGTGATTGCAATGATTGAGGGAGGACCTACACCGGTAGCACAATCTTACTCGAGATGATAATATGCTATCTAGTTTGCCTTTATCAGTCGTGTACGGGTTCCGGTGACTGATCACTATTACTCGTTGATAGAGCCCTTAGGATCTTGCTTGACTACCAATAGTATGATGGTGATCATATACGTGAGAGTTGGATAGTCTATAAGCACATCCTTAATTGTGGTCCCTAGTCGTGGGAGTTTCGAGACAGGGCATCGATACTCCGGAGTAGACTAGTGTATATAGTCGAGACCTCGACGAGGGGCGGTGGCCGGTCTTACAAGCCACTGGTGTCGGTTGGATCACCTAAGATGTATACAGGTGCTCATTGGGTTATGAGTACACCGGACAAGACTCGTCGGGAACCTGCTAGTTGGTATTTATACCTAGCGTCAGATAGCAGTTCCCTGGTGACATGTGTACAGGTTAGTTCATCGACCTGAGGTCGTCATTTGTCTCGTGTGAGTTCCCACTGTACTTTGATTTCTTCCCTACCACGGCTCAAAGGAGTCGTACAAACAGGTATTTTTTGGGTACAGTCCCGAGCCACATGGAGGCAAGGGAGCGGATCGGCAGGGGATTCGTCTCTCCCGGTATTGGGGGTGAGATTGCGCTGTGTCTAGGAAAGCCATTACACTAAGTCCTTGGCCAAGGCAGGTGAGAATTTTTGGTAAGTATTCCAGTAGTTTCTCAGGGTATTCACGGCTTGTCTCCGACACGACTTGTACTGCTATTGGGGGTCTGATACCCCCTAGGCCCGATATGCGATACTCATAGACTAATGGACCGGACTGTATGTATATTGTCACTGTTAGGCTCAGTAGGGTTACAGGATGAGTTTGCTCATCGGCTTCCCTTGAGGTCAGTACATGGGCAGCCGTTACGCACTGCTAGTGCCGCTGACGTGCTTGTGGTTAAACCCACTGCCAGGGTACTGATGAGTCATTAGAGTCCCCCACAGATAGTTTTCCAAGTTCGGGCGAAACGTTGTAGAGGCCGTATGGTTTTATGGCAGGGTTCGGAAAATGCATGTGCGTTTACGCACGTGTCATATTTCGGGCAGATAATACTGGTGGGCTTTGGTTTAAGCCGGATCCATGTATTATACTGTGTAGATATAATATCTTTGTTTCAGTTGCATTTGTATTCGGTCGTAACAAAAATGCGGGTATGTATGTACAGTTACGGGGTTATTCTGAAATTCGTTTCGGGATCACTTTTAGAAGTTGCCAGTTTTCTATCACCCGTCTTAAACATTCGGTTTAATGCGCAATTATCTTTTTCTTGATGGTGAATCATGAGGGTGAGTCATGAGTGTGGAAGATTCTAGAATGGTGACTAGGTTTGGTGTGTCACCATTTTGCATTAAATGGTTGATGACTAGGTTTATGTGACTCATTAGTTTGCATTAATTGGTTTTGCAAGGTGTTATATGACTCATTCATTTCATTATTGCTTTTTGTCACCCCTCCCTTTTGCGCCTACACTCACCCCCTCCTCATATATGTGGCCGGCCCTTGATTAGGATGCCCATTAATTGATTTTCCACTCTCTCACTTGGTTGGAAAAAATAGATGATAGATTTTGGTTCATGGAAATTTGATATGCACATTTCTCATTTCATTCCATTCAAAAGGCAACATCATTAACCGTTCATCCATGGTTTTGGATGAAGCGAGACAGTATTCTACTTATTCTCTACATCCATCTTGGACATGTCGGCTAGCAAACTTCATGTCCGAGTTGCCTCGGTTCAGAGGCGGGAGCCCGTTTAAAGATCCGTTGACGTGGTGCCACCTGGACGAGAAGACAGGAGATCGGAGCAGCCGCAAAGGAGCGTGGGATGATGGCTAAAGACCGAAGGACTCGGATCGTTCGGTATAGCCTTTCTACCTCTTTACAGTTTGTTAGTTTAGCGTTAATGGCAAGATCCGGGTTATAGTATGCGATAGCGCCAGTTATAAAAGTTTTTGTTCCGCATTTGGCGTCAGATTGACGGCCGGGGCGCTACCGTAGACTTACATGGTAGCAGATCCATGCCATTAAGCTTTACTAACTTGTTCTAACGTGTTTAAAATATCGATCGAACGAAATTTCAAAAACCGCATTTTTCTGTGTAAAGTTTCTTTCGATTTTTAGAACAGGTCTAAAAATCATTTTGAGCATCTCAGAAAATTGTACAGGGTTTTTTAAGAATACTGTAGAAATTTGGTATACTTAAGCTTCCAAAGCGCCGCGGAACCGCCGCACAAACCCTAGTTTGGCCGCGGTGCCGCCGCCGTTTTAGAGCTACAGTGAACCATTTTTCTACAGTAGGGTCTTCATGTAAAATTGTGGTTTCTGGAATGTTTTGTTTGGGCCCAGAATTTGTTACTGTACAACAGATGTACGTGGGGCCCACTTAGGGAAGTTTTGTCGATCGAAATTTAAACGTGTTAGTTTACAGTACTTACATTATATCTCCGACCGTGAATGTCATTCGAGCGGTAAATTGCGTCTAATTGCTATAGTTCTTTTAGACGGATTTGCGAACGTGACATTCACGTTGGTATTCTGTGTTGTGCTGTGATGTTGCGGATTTGTCGTGGTGGATAGCAGTGTGCAATGGTAGTACAGTTTGGATTTATTTGTACATTTGATATTGCGGGGCGAGCGTCCAACATGTGGAATGCCATCATTGCCTGTTTGTATAATATTCTTTTGGGGCACGACCGGGCTGAGGTCGATGTATCCGTTGTACATATTTTTCATTTCTGTACTAAGTTTACCCCACGACGGAGTGCACGGATAGCCGGGTTCTGGAGGGCAACGAGTCCGCATCTCATGGCTTTGAGAGGCAGAGGGATCTCACTCTAGAATTGGCAGACTATTCATCGCACTCGTAGAGGGTACAGGTTGACCCAAGGAAGGGTGCTCAAGCTACCGGATTCCGTGAAGTGCAGGGTGGTCCATTCACTATGCTGTTGGGGGCTGCCTCGCTTCAGGTTTTGGCGGGTAACTTGCCGCACCCGTAGGGGTCTAGGTTTCAATGCACAGGCTATCTACACGACCAGGAGAACGTCGGGTTTCTGCAGCGGCTCTGTGAAACCCAGGGATCCCAGATTATCTGTATTGTTCTATGATGCTTATTACTTTTCTGTAATGTTGCATATTGTCACGTCTAGAGCGATTATTGTATATTGGTATATATACTAGTAGATGTTGTATATGTTTTGCACCCGTGCTAGTCCGGTTCCCGCTCTGTCGTTAGTTAAGTAACCTAACGGGTAAAGACGGGACCCAGTGGCGAATGCGGATGGAATATACGTACATTTTATTTTCATTCTTTTCTGGTGTGATTAATTGATGGGACTGCGTTGATTCTGATCAATGCAAAGGAAAACAAACCTGTTTGGATGTTGTTGGAACAATTTTAAAAAGGGTTATTACAAAGACGTTTCCTTTTGTATTGCATAGAAGTATTCGGTTGGAATATCCTGCACCTCATTCGAAGAGGCAAGGGCCGAGATCCCTTCACCGGGAGTGACCCCTTGGACAGAAGTTTGCGTCAGGGTAATAACTTCACTATAGTCGATTACAAGTTGCTTTGCATCACGGTATTCAGTTGGAATATTTTGCACGTCATTCCACGAGGAAAGAGCCGAGATCCCTTCACCGGGAGTGACCTCTTTAGCAAAGGTTTTCGCCACTATATTTTTATAAAAAGCTATCAGGTTCTTTCAGCGAGATCAAGTTCATTACGTTAATGGTTTTTCGCCAAAAACAAGCCGTAGCCTTCCGTCATTTCATGTGAATGGTCAGTAGTATTCAAGCTATAGTTGTTTGGCCCTTAGCCAAGACATAGTGATTGGTAGCTGCTGGGGTTTTCATATGTTGCATAGATAAATGCGTTTGTTTGGGACAGCCTTACAGCCTTGTTGGCCCTTAGTCAAGGGCGAGTACGGGTGGGTTCAAATTAGCAAGAAAATGATAGGAAGAACTTGACATGCGACTTATGATGGGTTGGCCCTTAGTCACGATCATAAGAGCATGGGGCAAAAATCATATCAGGAGTTTCTCAAGAAACTGAAACTTACCAGGCATGCGCATACCTTCTGGAGTGTGATAACGTGAGTGGATTCCGTCACGTTATCATGCGATGAGAGTTGGATCCCGATTCCCACTGATGAGTTAGTTTACTCTTCGGCTAATCCCGATTGATTCTTCTTTCAGGTTTGGGGGAGAATTTGACAGTACAGTGGGAGGTTTCCTGATTAGATAAAGTGATAACAATTCTGATCTAGGTTAGAGTGCACACAGAGTGTTTCTTTTCTCTCTCTCTTTGGTAGCGACCTTTGACCGACCCTAAACTATGACTTGGTGACCAAGTTGACCGAACCTTCTTAAAAAATACTTACTTTTGGATTGTCCGAGTTGCATAAGTCATTGCCACTCCTTCTTTTACCCTTTGAATTTCTCAGAACGCCTCGTATTACTACGGACATCCACTTCCATTGGATAGATCCATCGTATGTTTATATACGAACTCGAAGGGACTTCTTCAAGGATGGATCCAGGTTCAGGAGAAATAGAATTGGTTTATTCAGTTGTCTTTTATTATCACCTTCTCTTAGGTTGCGAGGGCTCCTTAGTTCAGGAGAGTACACCTATTATGCTTACTGGATAACTTCTTTCAAACCATAGGCAGGTGCCGAAAGGTAGGGAAGGAAGAAAACCAATGAGCCTAAGTAGGGTGTACGGAAGGTAATAACTAAAGACAAAATAAAGGGATTAGAAAGAGGGCAAAGTAAATTGCGACTGCTATCATTCATGACCAAACCGCCTACTTCATCGCCACTCCTATTTCACCTTTGCTTTTTTCCCCAGTTCGGGAGAAATAGAGTAAGGTATTATTCGGTTGTCTTTTATCATCACCTTCTCTCAAGTTGCGAGTACTCTTTGGTTAGGAGGGTACACCTATTACGCTTATTGGATAGTCTTCTTCCAAACCATAGGCTGGTGCCGAATGGTAGGGAAGGAAGAAAACCATTTAGCATAACGAGGGTGTACAGAAGGTAATGACTAAAGACAAATAAAGCGATTTGGAGTGATGACAAAGAAATATACGGTTATAGTCATGAATTGGATTATGGAAGAGGCATTACTAGGAATAACAGGATACCCCTACGAAACATTTTCATGTTTCAGTGCATTATTAAAGGAAAACTGATTTCCCGATTAGATACTTACTCCAGGGTATGTATTTACCAGGTATGATTCTCATATCTGTATGGTTTTACAGATGATGAGTGGGAGTAGCTTATTGGGAATTAGGTGATCATCCTCATTATAACGGAATTCGTTATAAATGGTGATATTTGAGGAAGTCGCCTGGGATTTTGCCGGACGGCATGTATTTGGTTTTGAGTATCCGTAGTTGTGCACCAATTTCAAACTGATATATCTGTACGTTTAATTTTATAAAGAAAGATATAAATTTTTGAAATTATGTCCATGACATTTACCTATATCAGTTGACGATTGGGTAAGGAGTATTGAACAGCGGAGTAGTTCTTAACCATAAGTACAATTTTCAACCTACGAAGCACAGGTTTTGAGTTATTCAACTCAGCGGACATATACAGAGTATTGTATGTTGTCCAGTGTCCATCAGGACAAAGGGGTTGGTCCTCGTACTATGTTCTATTTACTTATGACTTCTCTAGTTTTTAGACAAGTATTTCGTAGAAATACAAGGTCTAAGTTTTGAGAAGTTGTGGGTATAAGAATAAAGTAGAGAACCAGGTATCGCAAGTATTGGGATTCTTCAAAGAGATCGAAGATGTAGATACTTGTGATTGGTATTCAATTAATAGTAATGGTTTTGAGAAACTTGTTTCTCTTTCAGGTTACTCATAATTGGATGTATTCCTAAGTTGAGTAATACTGATTAGCCTCTCTCCATTAAGTTGATATGCACTGGAGACAGCTGCATGATTAGAATCTGGTTCCAATTAAATAAGTGCCAAAGTTTCTATATTAGATATAGAATTGTTCATATCTTAACGATGTTAAGGTACGGGGAGTTGTCCGGCTTATGCTTAAAACCAGACTCTGGATAACGCAGGGACGTTTCTGTAATGGCAGTTTGTGGGTTGACCCAGGCTATGACGAGGGTTTACTTTCTACCATATGGAAGATCAATAGTGATATTGTTCTTGACTCGCCAGAGTCTTAGTAAAATGGATTTTTTTTCAGAAAACAATAGTGGGAGTATGGTAGAACTGGAAGTGATTCCAGAACCGCAAACGATTACGGAAAATTTAATAGGACCTAAAGATTCAATCAGGTATGACATTCCATTAGCCACTCCGCAGATATGGTGGGTAACCTCAGGCACCAGAGAGGTACTCCGGTAGCCTCAAGGACGGTGACAGGGAGATTCATGTTTACCCAGACTTGACACTACTATTGTTCAGACCCGGCAGGAGATAAAGTATAGCGTCGTTCTAAACTAGCTTTAGAAGTGCACGTATATAATATTCTGCCAGAGGGTTGTTGTGGTCAATGGGAGCAGCGGAAGCATAGTGGGCAAGTAACTTATGTCAATTTACAGACTCGAGCAGATATAGCGGAGATAGATCATCTAATTTTGATGTGACAGTCATGGGTTTGACTTCATCAGAATAGGGGATGGATCTGTTGAGAAGGTTGTAAGGTATGACATTCTGGTATTTGGATGACATACACAGAGTAGGAAGTAAAATTCCTATATTACGATCGGTTGTACTGTGGTTGTCATACATTGTTTCTCCAGACTGGATATGGATATAATATTAGACATTCTGGTTACTAGATCTATGGTTTTAGATCTAAATTTAGGTAGTTTCCCATTGTGGGTACTTTGACAGAATTCTAATAGTATTTTAGAATAGATGATTCCTGGCATGGTGGTGTGCCTGCAGGTGATGGAGTCACCCTCTCTAAAGGTGTCTTACAGACTAAAGGTGAGAGGGATGTGCATGATTGGCATATCACTTGCTTAGGCAATTGAGTCAATCGTGAGATGTCAAGTACCACACCAGATGTCTTTTTTGCACTAGATGCGATAAGTTTATATTAATCCAATCCTGAAGAAACATAAGGAAGCAGTTTTAGAACATAAGTGCATGTTCTACGGATTTGATGACGGCAGCCTCCTTCGGAGACGGTTATCATTCCAGGCTTCAAAGGTGACATAGATGACAGAGTGATTGTCAGAGCTATAATTTTTCCTCTGTAGAAAAGGGACAGTATTATGGACAGGTGGTCCAAGAGGATACTGTGCGAGCCATGGTGCAGGATACTGATTAGGTTCAGTTGACGATACAGTCTAAGAAGTTTGGATTTGGAGTTCATTTATGAACTAGGTCCCATCAGATATCCAGACATATTCTAAGACATGTATTACTCAGATCGGGAGATGGCTTTCTCCGCGAACGTGAGATTAAGAGAGAAATAGAAAGGAACATCAGGGCGGATGCACTCATTGAGGCTATTTCTCGAACACAATAGTTTTACAAACGGGCTTTGTGAAACTGATTAGTAGAGGAGTTGGGTGTTCGATATCACACGGGCTGTGAGTATGCGACATCGCAATAATTAGCCTTAAGTGCAAGTGGGAAAATGTTGGTTATAGTGCCCTCAAAGTCAATTATTGGATCGCAGGTACGTGATTGCAATGATTGAGGGAGGACCTATACCGGTAGCACAGTCTTACTCGAGATGATAGTATGATATCTGGTTTGCCTTTATCAGCCGTGTACAGGTTCAGGTGACTGATCACTATTACACGTTGATAGAGCCCTTAGGATCTTGCTTGACTACCAACAGTATGATGGCGATCATATACGTGAGAGTTGGGTAGTCTATAAGCACATTCTTAATTGTGGTCCCTAGTCGTGGGAGTTTCGAGACAGGGCATCGATACTCCGGAGTAGACTAGTGTATACAGTCGAGACCCCGATGAGGGGCGGTGGCCGGTCTCACAAGCCACTGGTGTCAGTTGGATCACCTAAGATGTATACAGGTGCTCATTGGGTTATGAGTACACCGGACAGGACTCGCCGGAAACATGCTAGTTGGTATTTATACCTAGCGTCAGATAGCAGTTCCCTGGTGACATGTGTACAGGTTAGTTCATCGACTTGAGGTCGTCATTTGTCTCGTGTGAGTTCCCACTGTGCTTTGATTTCTACCCTACCACGGCCCAAAGGAGTTATGCAAACAGGTATTTTTTGGGTACAGTCCCGAGCCATATGGGGCAAGTGAGAGGATCGGCAGGGGATTCGTCTCTCCCGGTATTGGGGGTGAGATCGTGCTGTGTCTAGGAAAGCCATTACACCAAGTCCTTGGCCAAGGCAGGTGAGAATTACCGGTAAGTATTCCAGTAGTTTCTCAAGGTGTTCATGGCTTGTCTCCGACATGACTTATACCGCTATTGGGGGTCTGACGCCCCCTAGGCCCGATATGCGATACTCAGAGATGAACGGACCGGACTGTATGTATATTATCACTTTTAGGCTCAGTAGGGTTACAGGATGAGTTCGCTCATCGGCTTCCCTTGAGGTCAGTACATGGGCAGCCGTTACGCACTGCTAGTGCCGCTGACGTGCTTGTGGTTAAACCCACTGCCAGGGTACTGATGAGTCATTAGAGTTCCCCACAGATAGTTTCCCAAGTTCGGGCGAAACGTTGTAGAGGCCGTATGGTTTTATGGCAGGGTTCGGAAAATGCACGTGCGTTTACGCACATGTCATATTTCGGGCAGATAATACTGGTGGGCTTTGGTTTAAGCCGGATCCATGTATTATACTGTGTAGATATAATATCTTTGTTTCAGTTGCATTTGTATTCAGTCGTAATACAAATGCAGGTATGTATGTACAGTTACGGGGTTATCCGGAAATTCGTTTCGGGATCACTTTTAGAAGTTGCCAGTTTTCTATCACCCGTCTTAAACATTCGGTTTAATGTGGAATTATCTTTTTCTTGAGGGTGAGTCATGAGGGAGAGTCATGAGTGTGGAAGATTCTAGAATGGTGACTAGGTTTAGTGTGTCACCATTTTGCATTAAATGGTTGATCACTAGGTTTATGTGACTCATTAGATTGCTTTAATTGGTTTTGTAAGGTGTTATATGAATCATTCATTTCATTATTGCTTTTTGTCACCCCCCTTTTGCTCCTACACTCAACCCCTCCTCATATATGTGGCCAGCCCTTGATTGGGATGCCCATTGATTGATTTTCCACTCTCTCACTTGGTTGGAAAAAAATAGATGATGGATTTTGGTTCATGGAAATTCGTTATGCTCATTTCTCATTTCATTCCATTCAAAAGGCAACTTCATTAACCGTTCATCCATGGTTTTGGATGAAGCGAGACAAAGTATTCTACTCATTCTCTACATCCAGCTTGGACATGTCGGCTAGCAAACTTCATGTCCGAGTTGCCTCGGTTCAGAGGCGGGAGCCCGTTTAAAGATCCGTTGACGTGGTGCCACCTAGACGAGGAGACATGAAACCGGAGCAGCCGCAAAGGAGCGTGGGAAGATAGCTAAAGACCGAAGGACTCGGATCGTTCGGTATGGCCTTTCGACCTCTTTACAGTTTGTTAGTTTAGCGTTAATGGCAAGATCCGGGTTCTAGTATGCGATAGCGCCAGTTATAAAAGTTTTTGTTCCGCATTTGGTGTCAGATTAACGGCCGGGGCGCTACCGTAGACTTACACAAGGAAGGTAGTACAAGCAATCATATATCCAATGGTCACTTAAGCGGAGTACCGTATCGTAAGTATGCCGCGGAACATACACACGTTACGTCGCTCTGCTTAAGTTATCTACTCCATGTACCAAAGGTCATCCTACACTCAGAAAGGTAAAAGCTATCGCTTTGATACCAACTTTGTCATGACCCGAAGGTATGGAACGTGACTGGCACTTAAACTACGAAACGTCTCAAGGCGCAACATAATCTAAGTAAGCCAAAGCCCAGAAAACTAAACCATTTAACAAATAGAGTGAAGGAAAACTTGTTTTAAAGCAAGTGGTTTTATCAAAATAAGTGGCATTAAACATTTAAAAACATCACATTTTCCCGAAAATATCGGCAGAGTCTCCTTTGTAAATACTGACCCCCAAACGGGTACAACGCATGAAAATACATATGAATAATGAATAAAGGCATCCGCAAGCAGGAGCTAGCTCTTCATCAATGGCGGAATTACAACCACATGCAATATGTATATCAAAAGTGCACACTAAGATCATAAAGCAAGAAATGAGAAAATACCACGTCGGCTCAAGTGAGCATCGACACAAAACACCACAAATACAAGTTTCACGAGTCTCATTGTCTAGTCAAATATACAAGGATAGATGGAGTATACTAGATACAAATAATATACATGATGGGATAACGTATCCTCGCAACCCACCTACAAGCAATGCCGCAAGTCCAAGCAAAAGGAAAAAAATGAGGAAGTGCGCCCACCGCTACTTTACTGACGGGTCGGACCTGCAAAATACTGTGGCACAACGGGGGTGAGTTGCCAACTCGTGAGTAATAAGTAACATTTAATAAGGCTATCATAAGCATGCACGCAATTTCGTCACAACCTACATGTATTAATGTGATGCGATGCACTAGTATGTATGCAACAAAATGCGTAATCAATACGAGATCTGAGTATGTTTAGTACGAAAAAATCTGTATTCTTATCTTAGTAAAACTTCTGTAATTTAACTGTAGTATCATCAATGAAATTAATATAAATCCGTGTCAAGCATCGACACCAAATATGAATATCTCAATGTCTCGACATCTCAAGTCTCAATACCTCAATGTCTCAATGTATCAATATCTCAAATATATCGGGCTCTGGCAATCCGAACTGGCCCATATCATCTAATCTCGGGCTCCGGCAATCCGGAATGGCCCATATCATCAAATCTCGGGCTCTGGCAATCTGGACTGCCCTATATCATCTAATCTCAAGACAGCATCGGTATCCTTCGGATATCCGCCGCATCACAAATAAGCGGTCGGTAGTGCTCCCCTGCCGGGCTCAACGCCATCATCTGCGACTATCTTGCCCCGGGGTACCGCACTGGGTCCACCATGCACCCACGGGAGGTTCCTCCTCCTCAAATCAGGTGTATGATACCACTCAAGAACCGAGAAATCTCATGGTGGACGACCCATACATCATATCACGAGAAAACTGCAACTTGCATTATTAAAATGATAATACGTTTATAAAATTTTTACGGTTTTCCCCAAAACCCCAGAAATCTCATAATACTAAAATCCTCAAGAAAAATCACCATATTTACACATGTCGGCGATGATGAATGCCTATGGTATCAACAATATGAATTATGATGTGTGACTGGCAAACTATGCATGAACGTTGATGCAATTAGATATATGCATATGACTAGCAATCCTACGTGTCCATCCTGATGAATTGAATATACAAGTACAGGTTTACAAATCATATATGGTACAATTGTTAAGAATCGGAGTTAAATAAGTTATATAGTGTTCGTGGCATAGCAATTACCAAGGCGTGTGTGTCCACATGATTAGTGCCTGTGCAGCACAAACCAATGGTAATGGTGCAATTGTCCTATGAGATGATATCACAGATATATATAAAGATGATGCGATGCAACGAGATGAATAACTAGGAATTACGCATATAAATGCAAGTACTAAAAGAAATTCTAACTATCGGGCGCCTTACGCCATCCAGACGATTCCCCCGTTGGTGTGTACATCTACTCACCGGGATGCCTCGGCTAATCTAAGCCGACCTCCGACCTGTCTTTCCGCGCCGTGTCCGACGCCTCTGCACCCGATCCTAGAATCACACACAAGCAATTAAAAGGATAAATAAACGAATAGTCATGGAACAAACGACATAATCAATCACGCGCACTACTAGACGCGCACACACTTGGTGCACAAAACGCGCTAACGACAACGCCACAAACTACAGCTAGGATCGCTATACGTGACCACGACCATGTCTAAAACCCAATCGCATTTTCACAACACATTAATTATTATATGAAATATGTTCTAATTCATCAAAACCTCAAACTTAATTAGAATCAATTTATTCCAAAAACCTAGTAAGTGACCATTAACCGTTTTAATGCAAATCTTGATGTTTTAGCAAATCTAGTGGCCTCATTATTCACTTAATATCTTAATTAAGCCACACAAAGCTTTATTAGAATTTTATCTCATCTATTTACATTAATTATAAAAATCTAGTTTGCAAAATAGTTTATTTAGAACAAATTAAATGTAACAATTAGCAATTTAGTAACTAGATTAGGTTTTGTATTCCTAAAGATGTAAAATTACCCATTGTAATCATAATCAAATAATAAAAACCCTAACCAAAACTCAAACCCTTTTCATGAGATTTAAATCTTGAAATTAAAACCATAATTAGAGTAGATTGAAGTAATTTAGCAACAATTTAAACATGGGTTTGGATTTATACCTCACAAACATGAGATCAACATGCAAACTAGGCCTCCCAATTTGGTCTCTTGCAATAAGATCCATGCTAGATTAAGTCAAGAACTTTTGGTAAAGGTTTAACTATGGATTATTGTGAATTTGTGTGGATTTTTTTGATGAAATTTTGTGGATTTTGAAGTGGAAATGATAGAGCAAATTGGGAGGGGAGGCTGCTGGAAATGGGCTCGACTGGAATGGGGAGAGGATGAGTGTAGGTGTGTGTGTATGTGAGAAAGTCCAAATAAAGAAACCATACTTCAAGTGTTAAAACCCATACCACATTGTTTATAGTTTTATTTTTTTTCTTTTATTTTCTTTTCTTAAAAGGAGTGGGAATTTGGGGAGAGGCAGCTTGGGTCTCGGCTGTTAGTTATATGTATGTCCTAGAGGCCATTACTGTACATGAGATGTATAATGTAGTGGATGCTGGGACATATATAGGGAGGACTTTCTTGCTCGACATGATAGTACGCTATCTGGTTGCTCTTTATCTTAACATATATACTTGTTGTTTCTCTATTACATATTGATAAAGCCCTTAGGATGTGTACTCGACTTGCAGGACTATGATGCAGATCATACTAGTGGGGCCTGGGTAGTCCATGAGTATATCCTTCAATATTCCTAGTCATGGGAATATCGAGACGGGGCATCGATATTCCAGAGTAGACTAGCGTATATCTTCTCGACCCATGAGATGGGCGATGGATGATCCCATATCCATTGGTGTTTGACATCAGAGACGGTATGCGGATGCTCAGTAGAGACTGGGTACACTGGACGGACTCGCCGAGAACTCCCAGATGGTATTATACCTCACGTCAGATGGCAGTTCTCTGGTGACACTGGTACAGCTTAGTCTGTTGACCCGAGATCATCATAGAGTCTTGTGTGTCTCCCACTGTGCTTTGATTTCCACCCTACCACGGCTCTACTGAGTCGTGCAAACAGGTGGTTTTTGGGTACAGTCCCGATTCACATGGAGGCAATGAGCGATAGGAGGGGATTCGTCTCTCCCGGTGTTGGGGGTTGATATTGCACTATGCTCGACTGGCCATAACTGAAAATCTCTGTCCACGGTTGCAGTGATTTACCGGTAAGTGTTATTAGTAGTTTCACGCTTGTTGTGGACCTTACATCGGCATGACTTATCAAGCTACTGGGGTCTGATGTTTACCACCCCTAGGCGAGATATGCGACATATCAGACTGTGCGGTAAGTGTTACTGATTGGATTCGCAGAAGTGTGAGTAGGCTTGCTCGTTGATCTTCTGATCGCTCAATACCCGGGTGGCCGTTACGTTTAGCAGACCGCTTGCGGCTTGTGGGTGATTGATATGATCACCACCTACTGCCGGCGTATTGACAAGTCTTTAGAGTCCTACACAGAGGTTTCCTAGCTCAAGTGAAACGAAATAGGAGCGCATATGAGATATGTGCGAGACCGAGAATAGTACCAGTATGTGATACTGTATTCTATTCTTGCGATTTGTATCATCGGTCGGTTATATGAGATATAGACGGGTTACCGAATCAAGTGTTGGTTCGATATATTGATACACTAGATATTAGTCGGTTATATGTGATATGACCGGATCATTAAATCAAGTGTTGATTTAATGATTTAATGTATAATTATATATTTGATATATCACTTTACATTAACTAGTATTGGTTCACTTAAGATTGATTTTCTCACTTGATGTGCACAAGTTGTATATGTGATATATGTTTGTGCACTAGTTTGTATCATGATTGATGATACATGCAAACTTGTGTGTGTGTATGACTTACACCATATTTAAGATAATGGTTTGGGTTTTTATTTATTTTGATAAAACAAAATGGTGGTTTTCTTTGTCTTGCCTTGAAGCTTCATGAAGGTTTTAAGCATCTTTGACAAAGTCCACTCATTTTGTTTTGCATAAGATTTTCATTAACCAAACCATTACCTCAAACTATAGTTTAGTCTCTACAAAGGTAAACTCACCCATGGTTGCATTATGATAGACTTCACTTGATTATTCTTTTTATATAATTCATTTTCTTATTCTTTTTTTTCTTCTTCTACTTCTTCAAGAAGAAGAAAAGCTTACTAGATTTTAATCAAGTGAAGAAACGAAGTGAGAAATCAAAATCCAAAGTGAATCCACTTCCTATTTCATCATCCTCTACGACTTGCCATTTAGTTTAGGGTGTTCTCCTCACAAAGTTCATGACCTAGTGAAGATGGAGCTTGAGTTTGAGTCTCCTCGACATAGATCATCTTCGGCCTCGAAGTCAACGACCTAGCTCGCTCATTTCTCCGAGGACACCATCACTCGAGTCCGGGATCTTGATGATCGCAGTGAATGGACGTCAACACGGAGGTTTAGAAGTGAAGGACCGGATCTACAAAGTTTGTAATCCCTTTCACTTAGTGTTAAAGTGTTTTACTTGCTAGTTTTCGCATAATCTCTAGTATACGATCTTGGTTAGGGTTGTTCGGCACGTCTAATTTTTGAATCGGGCATGGTAGATGCCTTGTAGAACCTTATGACAGTGCCTAGTAACCCTTCATCGGCCAGCATAGAGGGGAGAGGGTGAGGGTGTATGTGTGTGTGTGGAGGGGGGGGGGAATACCAAGACAAGAAACCCCCTATATATTATATATTAACTTATTCATAATTAATCTATTTTCTAACTAAAATTCACCCTAGAAATCTCTAGAAACATGGAGGCAATGTGAGAAAAAGAGAACATTTTATCAACTTGTATTTAAGTTGTCATGGTGCACAAATGTATAATTGACCCCTTCCAATTTGTAAATATCACTAATTAAATGTATTAGTGAAAGCTTATAATAATATTTAAAATAATTAATTACGGAAAATATTTTAGTAAACTAGAAATTTTATAAGTGACTAAATAAATACCAATACTAGCCATTACATATCTAAAACAGGTATTATTAAGACTATGTTGAAAATAATTATATCTAGGTTTTTACGGAAAACATCAGTTATTTTACTGATTATCGGAAATTTCACCTAAACGATTTTTCAGAACGTTACAATCTACCCCCTTAAAGAAATTCGGTCCCCGAATTTAAAATCTAACTACGCGTACCCTCGAAGAGATGGGAATATTTCTTCCGTATCTCATCCTCGGTTTCACATCAGCACGGTAAGGCTGTGGCTTGTGCTTCAAGACAGCTGAAGATTAATGAGCGCAATTATCCGACGCATGATTTGGAATTAGCAGCCGTTATCTTTGCTCTTAAGATCTGGCGCCATTATCTTCTTGGTGAGCGAGTGAACTTATACATAGATCACAAGAGTCTGAAATATGTGTTTACTCAGAAGAAGCTTAATATGCGGCAGAGACGATGGTTTGAACTCATGGAGGACTTCGACATCAACCTGCAATATCACCCAGGGAAGGTGAATGTGGTACCTGATGCCCTTAGTCGCCAACCATTAGAAATGAATCTCACCGTCCAGTGGAAGCTTCAACGGGAATTGCATCAGATTGAGATTGAAGTAGTCATGCCAGGTAACGCTTCAAGCTTGATGAATTTACAAGTTCAATCAACAATTGTCAATCAGATCAAAGAAGCTCAAGCAAGTGATGCTAAGTTGCAAAAGATCAGAGAACAAGTGGAGAATGGACTCAGAATAGACTTCATCATCCATGAAGACGGATCTTTGAGATACGGCAGTAGATTATGTATATCAAAAGATTCTGTTCGGGAAGAGTTAATGAAAGAAGCTCACATCTCTCCCTACTCAGTACACCCTGGAGGTACAAAAATGTATAAAGATCTATGTCAGAATTACTGGTGGTATGGAATGAAGCGTGAAGTAGCCAGAAGCGTCGCTAAATACTTGATGTGTCAGCAAGTAAAGGCTGAACATCATAGGACAACTGGATTACTTCAACCGTTACCTATCCCAGAATGGAAGTGGAAACACATCACAATGGATTTTGTGACCGCACTTCCTCGCAGCAAAAAGGGTAACGATGCGGTATGGGTTTTTGTGGATCGACTCACAAAGTCGGCTCACTTCATCCCATTTCGAGTTGGTCAATCTACTGAGACATTAGCAAAGAAGTACATAGAGGTAAGAATCTAAGTAAGATTTAAACTCTTTAAAATATACTATCTCTAATACCCATGAACTTATACAGGAAATTATGAGACTTCATGGAGTACCGGTCTGCATTGTCTCCGATCGTGACACTAAATTTCGATCACAGTTTTGGCAAAGTCTGCAAGCGAGCTTGGGAACAAGTCTGAACTTCAGCACAGCTTATCTTCCACAAACATATGGTCAGTCTGAGCGAACTATTCAGATCTTTGAAGATATGCTCAGAGCGTGTATGTTAGACTTCGGAGGATCGTGGGAAGATCACCTACATCATGTGGAGTTTTCATACAACAACAGCTATTAAGCAAGCATAGGAATGGAACCTTTTGCAGCACTTTATGGAAGGAAGTGTCGATCGCCATTAAGTTGGGACAACATCAGTGATAGGGAACTTCTTGGACCTGAGATGATAGTAGCAACCGTTGAAGTGGTTCGTACTATCAGGGAAAGAATGTGCATAGCCCAAGATCGACAGAAGCACTGGGCTGATGTAAAGCGCTGTCATTTGGAGTTCCAGCCGGGAGATCATGTATTTTTGAAGATATCTCCAAACCGCAGAGTGATTCCATTTGGAAGACGGGGTAAGCTAAGTCCAAGGTACATTAGACCGTTCGACATACTCGAACGAATCGGTGAAGTGGCCTATCGCTTGGCACATCCACCTTCATTGGAAGGAGTGCATAATGTGTTCCACATATCCCAACACAGATGGTTTGTAAGTGACCCCAGCCATGTTCTCGATCATTATGAGCTCACTGTACAGCCCGACTTGTCTTGTGAGCAACGACCTGTCGAACTCCTGGATAGAAAAGTGAAGTCACTTCGGAACAAGGAAGTCAACTTGGTTCGAGTGATGTGGAGAAAAGACACTCCAGGAGAATCGACATGGGAAAGGGAAGATGTGATGCGTGCAAGATGTCCCCACTTATTTGTAAACTTGTCCTTAAAATAAATTGTAATTTTCGAAGACGAAATTTTTGTAAAGAGGGTAGACTATAACAACTCCAATTTTTGTGTACATAAATTTGGTTAAAAGTTAATGTATAATTGGGGTATTTACATTTCCTGTGAGTACTATAAGTATTTGATTCAATTTTGAACAGCAAGAAGGGCTTGTAGCTCTTTGGTAAGACCTTGCACTGCTGAACCAAAGTACAAGAGTTCAAATCCCATCAGCCATAAATTATTTTTATTTAAAATTATTTTGATCTTTTAGAAACCCAAGAGTCTACACATGCGCTACACGTAAAAGGGTATGTTATAGAATAGACAAACGTGACCACGAGGTTAAACCAATCGTCAGGGATACGTGGGATCAAGACGCGCCGCGACTCACCCGACTCGGGCCGGCGAATCGGTTTACTCGGTCGGCACCGCAGGTCCAACTCGATCCGATCCTAATTTTTCTTTAACCCCCTGCACCCTTTGGCCTACCCTACCCCCCTTGTACTGTTTAAATTCTCTGCAATTAACCAGAGAATAAAAATAACCCCATTTAATCCATTTTAATACACCCTTTCACTAACCTAAAACCCTAATTTTTCCTATAAATACCACCCTCAAATCACCCCTCCTCACTCCCAAATCCCTACCCAAACTCTCAAGAAAATTTCCATGACTTTTTGTGTAAAAGTGGAGTTAGCAAAAGGGCGAAGCTTCGACGAACTTCCGATGGTAATTCGAGGAGATTCCGAGGACGAAACGATGCACCGGCACCTCCCACCTCTTCCTCCTTCTCTCTTCTAGTCTAATAACTTGTATGTCGCTACTTCTTCCTCTTTTCACTATTCTAAAAACATTCAAAACTAAAACCCGATGGAAGCGGAGTTAATCCGACTTCCGATTCGGTTTTTCCTTAAAAAGTTCTATTTTACTTAAAAACAATAATACCCAACTCTTATGTCATGACCATTAAACAATAACGAAGATAATAGAACAAGTTTGACATCAAAATAATAACCGTAGCAAGTTTTATTTCACTTTTACATTAAAATACCCTTATGTTTCATTTCTACATGCTTGAACATTTTAAACCGTATTACCTTAGAAAACTCATGAGGTAATGACCTACCTCCTCAAAACACTCATATGTAACAGAGCACGATGGAATTAGAGAATATAGATCTGAGACAATACGACTTTACATATAACTACCTTCAACTATTAAAACCTTTTTCTACATGAAATGTATTTTAACAAATCTTTGCAAATTGTCACGACCAGAAATGGCACGTGACTGGCACTTGAATCATATGAGGTCTATAGGACCCCATCTAATTCAAATAAGCTAAAAATCCCAGAAATCTGAACCATTTTAAAGAAGAAGAGAAGAAAACTTATTTTAAAGCAAGTGGTTTTAATAACATAAGCCGAAGTATGCATTTTCAAAACCTCAAGGCTTTTCTGAAAATTTCAGCAGAGTTTCATTTGTAAATACTGGCCCCAAAAGGGATACAACATGCATAATATGAATAAAGGAATCCCCAAGTGGGAGCTAGCTCTTCGCCAATTGGCGGTCACAACCACGCAAGAAATATAATATACAACGCCGAAGGGCGAGGATCAAAACTCAATAGGAACTCAAAATCATCAAGAAAACAATAATAATACAACGCGCGACTCTATGGTCGAAAGAATATACAACTGGTCTTCTAAGGTTAATAAATAAATACAAGTTTGGTTGATGGAGTTTCTAGATACAACTGAATATAAATAAAAGGTACAATGGTGGTCACGATTCAAGTGAACCCACCTACCAAAGCAATCACCCGAAAAGGAGCAGTGTGCTAGTAAAGCCGCAACGGAACCTGTACGTCAAAACCTACAAGAAACTGTGGCACAACGGGGGTGAGTTGCCAACTCGTGAGTAGAAAACATCACAGAGCAGAAATCGCATGTATGACTGGATACTAGGTCATACGATCAGTAATATCCTCAATAATATAGCCTGAAGCATGATAAAATGGCAAGGGTAAACATCTATACATAAGTGTAATCCCATGTGCTCGTATCAGTGCCTCAGGTAGCAACATATCATATGTATGATGTATGAATGCATGAAAACAGAATGCATCTAATGGTGAAAACTGTTTTCTTATCTCAGTGAGATTTCTGTATAAAATCAAGTATCATTAATGAAATCAACAGGAAATCAGTGTCAAGTATCGACACAAAATATATTTCTCAAAATCGCAATATCTCACGCTCCGGCTATCCGGACTGGCCTATATAATCAAATCTCAATATCTGAGGCTCCGGCTATCCGGACTGGCATGTATCATCAAATCTTAATATCTAGGGCTCCGGCTATCCGGACTGGCCCATATCATCAAATCTCAAGACCATGTCGGTATCCTCCACATTTCCGGCCCGTCACAATAAAATCACCGGTCAGTAGTGCTCCCTTGTCTCAGGCTCAACACCATCATCTGTGACCTTCTTGCCCCGGGGTAACACACCGGGTCCACCATGTACCCACAGACGGTTCCTCCTCCTCCTCGAATTGGGTGTATGATATCGCTCAAGCGCCGAGAAAACTTATGGTGGACATATCTCATATCATATCATGATAAAGCCGCAACTTTCATTTTAAAATGATAATCAGTTTATAAAATCCTTGCGGTTTTTCCAAATCCAGAAATCTCATGGAAATCCGAAATCCAAATCTCAAGGATAAATAAACAATAAATTTCATAATATTAGGCTCCGGCAAGCCGGACTGGCCCATAATGTCATGGCAAATGAATATATAAATATGCATGACAATCACAGTAATAAATGCAATGTCTAAGCTATCATATAAAAGCAAGCTCACTTGTACCATGTCGAAACTATCAGCTAATATTTTATACTAATGAAATAGTATTTTCGAGGGTGTACGTGAAATGGTAATTAGAGATGATGATGTGTGTGAGCCGGCAAGCAGGTGTACGTGGAGCATACGCATCATCGGTAATGGTGCTGGTGTCCTGACAGCATGGGTTTCAATATAACAATAAAACACATTTAAGCATGCAATGCGATGCGAATAGAAAGAATATGCAGAAAATGAATAATAAGCGCAACAATGAAAAATCTACATTAATACATATGAGTCATACATTTTTCCATTTGAAATAACACGAATCGTGGTGTTCAGAAAATAAGGGCTACGGTGTTTTTAAGAAAGTGTACATCCTCTGAAATATCCGTAGAATCTCTTAGCCTGTCTTTAAAATACTCACGATTCGTTATTTTTGAAATAGGTATGACTCGGGTCTAGTCTAATATCTACAAGCATACTACAGGACTAAACTAACAGGCTAATTGAAAGGGTAAGGAAAACTACCATGTCTAAGTCGATACATTTAAATATAATAGTCGGTGATCCCGCCTCAATAGTATCACATACGATACAATATATAACATGACATCCTCGAGTCAAGAGTGCGGATCTATCATCAATATATTGCTCGTACGGTAAATCCATCATACGGCATCCCAATCTGGGTACGGTTCGAATATCACATTTATCTCATCATTTATCTGGTATCCTTATCATCATATCCTGTATTAGGGGCACTAATCTAAGTTTAGTACAACTGATACCATCAACATATATATGTGCGTGTGTATGACAACACATCGCCTAAAGACCCGCTATAACATCATGTCGTATCTCAAAATACGATCCAAATCATATCATCGATCTCATGGCATCATATCCAATCACATCGACTCATCTCTAAATATCATATACTATTCTCATCATCCATGTATATGTATACGTATATATATATATACATAGTCCCATACCTATGTGTGTATATATATACATATCCCCATATACGCACAAGAAAGTAAAATGCATGCGAGTGTGTGTGTGTGTATGTGTGTGTGTGTAAGTGTAAACCTTATTCTAGGGTTCACGACTATAACTAACTAACGACACTATCAATCAATTAAACTAAAATTTAACCCATGATCTCCTAAATCTTACTTGCTAACTATCCATGTTTCACATAACACATAATCATATATATATATCGTATATATATATATCGTATACTACATTTCGAACTGCGGGGGTGCTATACGCCATCCACCCGACTTCCCCCGTAGATATATATCTACTCACCTTTCTCCTTACTTGCCGAAGTCGATGTCGCCATCCTCTTGCTTTTCGTCCCGATGTTCTCGCTAGGGTACCTACATATCATAGCGTATCGTATCGCATTAAAATCCAATTCAAAACCAAAACGACACGCGAATCACACATAGGTTAAAACCTATGGTCTACTCACGCAAATTAACCAAACAACACCCGATATCGACGTACAAACGTCAAGTGATCGAGATAAAACACAAATTCCAAAGTTTCAAATCACAAACATCTGAAAACATAAAGCAGCAACTTTGAAAACATGCTCCAGATTTTAGTTCAGGGGAAATTAAGTTAAACAAACAGCACTAGGGTGTAGTATATAGGGTATATGAGCTACTGGACCAACTTAGACCCAACCCCTCTCAAAGTGGCCGGCCACAAGCCTCTAAAATCCGGCCACCTCGGCCATCTGTGCTCCGTTGGGGTTCCTCTGGTCAGGATGGTCTCCTATTGGTCTAACTAGGTCCCTGGTATTGTTTGTTTTTCTCAAAAACTTCTCGGATCATCCCAGATTCCCTGTAGGCGACCAATTGCAAACAAAACCGATATGACAAGTTTCAGATTTCGTGTTTCAGGTTTCAGTTCAAGTTTGGTCTAGGTTTTAGACATTATGGGGGTTTTAAGGTCACCATTAAAGCTCAATTACACTGTCTCAATTCAAGAATCCCTCAACCTTACTTAGGAATTTCCAAATGTCACAAAACCGCACTAAAACGATTTCTAAACATGTACAGGTGCTAAAGTAAATGCAATATTATACTAAATGTGAAGGAATTACACCATTTGGCACTCAAGAATCCCGTACAGCATCAAAATCCTATTTTTTTGTTTCCACATGCTTGTAGTGAGCTTGTGCACATTTTTAGTGAAGAGGGTGCAAGGTTTGGATGCATTTTTGACGGTGTTGTGAGGTTTGGGAGGAGGTGGAGGGAGAGGGCAGCCAAGGATGATAGAGTAGAGGAAAAAGATGATGATGATGGAATGAGAACAAGGAGCCATGTCAAGGTTAACTCTTCACCCTCTGTCTCTCTTTTGCCCATACCCAATTCTTTAATATTTTCCTTTTTCTTTTGTTTTCCTTTTCCTTTTCTTCTCTTATCTTTTCATTTCCTTTAAAAAAAATAAATCATTCATGATAAAAAGAGAAGACCATGTAGGAATATGTAACAAATGCTAGCCAATATGATATGGTGCATGTCACATGTACAAAGCACAATCAATGCATGATTAGTGAATTCTAATCGAGTTTACCAATAAATTTATATATAATTAAATATAAAAAAATTTAATTTGCCCAAATCACATGTATCCCTCCAAAAATCATCATTCAATTTAATTTTCAAATATTTCCCAAATTATAAATATTTAATTATACCGCATTATTAAAATATTCATAATATTTATTTTTAAATTATATAAATTCCCAAAAATAATATTTTATTTTTCTGAAATGTTACAATCTTCCCCTTTAAAAAAATTCGGTCCCCGAATTTAAATTTAAACCCCTCAAATACTAAAACATTTCAGTAAAAAGGTTAAGTCGTCGGGGCTCCGAAATCATAAATACATAAATCACATCGTAGCGCAATGCATGCGCATGAAAAACGAATATATAACCCAAAATCAAAACTCCGTCAAGGATCCTGCAATCATCGAAGTTATGACGAAGACACCAAAGTCAAAGCCCAAAATGAAAACCAACATGATATACATTAACTATACATGTAAATATCGTTAAAGCATCTGAACGAAATGCATGCCAAAACCTTTCAAGTCGCTGTGCGATACACATATCACTGCACAGTAGCGGACGTCTATTGTAGGAAAATAACTATATATATATACCCTTTGTTTAACATACACGTCCCGCCGTTTTTGAAAAATAAGTTAGAAGGGTTTCCTTGTAACATTTTTCGTGTCATCTCGGGCACGTAGATAAATACTGAGACTATAGCTCCTTTTTGGAAATCCCTTCGATAACTATCAATGCGTGCAAAAATATATCCAGGTACAGTCCTCCGACTAGTCCTGCTCAGCTACTATACCAAATAGTAAATATCATAAAATATACTGCACCAAAAGAAATCAATCCCCAAAATGGGTATATGAATGCCACGTGCGTCTGGTGCGTCCTGAAATCAAAATCCATGAATGTGCCATACATATGCACAGAAACAATATCTAAGTGCAACGGGTGTGCACGAAACATCTGTTAAAGGCAACGGATGTGCCTGACAGCAATATCAGGTGCATCTGATATGCACAAACAATCTCGATTTAGTGCATCTGGTGTGCACAAAAATTGCATCAAGCGCCCAAGTATGAGCAAAAATCCAAATCAAGTGCACAGGGTGCACGAAATCAAATATGGAATATAACAATCGAAATCGACGGTATACAACATATCTCAATCCAAATCCAAATCATATATACCGTGGTATATAATCCCACAACCATGTGCATCAGCGTGCACAAAAATCGAATCAAAATACTAAAAGTGCATGAGAACAATGCCGAAAGCATAAGTCAAATCACATACATACCATATGCATGGAATCAAAATCAACATCTTGAACGACATCAAATCGAAGTCAAGTGCAACTGTGGTGCACTAAATCTCAATCATGCAAATAAATGACCTAAAATACCGAAATCCAAGATAGCGGAAACAGTCCCGCTCTGGCACATCCTCTAAAAGATCTCTGGCCAACTGTCATGGTCACTCATAATAAGTCTCGTCGACGATACCGAACTCTGGCCTACTGGGTGTGCGTAATATGACCGATCCTGGGTCCAGTCTTCTCGTATCGTATTCCAGAAAGGTTCTGTCGAAGTCTCCCCAAAATCTCGTTTCTGCCGAACTGCCCGGAAGTTATCATCTTTTACTAAATCTATTTCTTGTTCCGAAACGGCTGAATACTCATTACAACTCCTTCTGCAAGATATATCCATATACAACGCCTCTGCATGCGTATCACATTTCTGATGTCAGCGGAGTGGAACGTCATCTCATCAAGATCTTGTACGAACCTCTTACTCCACTTTTCTCTGATGTTGACTGATTCGGACTCGTCTCTTCGTGGCTGCGTGGACTGCGCTCCAACGGCTATACTCGTATCTGGAGTCTCCCAAGCAATGTATCCCATCACATGATATCCGAATGACATCGAACCTTCCGATCTATTTTTCAAGGTTCCATAATCCCCCAAGAGCTCAACATCTTGAGTACAGTTTAATAGTATTCCAGTACATGCCACAGTACCTATGGACCAACCGTAGAAGGGCAAACCTAAGCCTCATTAATGGCACCGCTGAACTGCTGCAAACCCTAAGGATCAAAAGCGTTCCCATGGTCATTATATCGAGTTAGGGTTTCATTCTTCTAGAGGGTCCACAGAATTACTTGCATGTTTTTCCGAATAATTTAAACTTAGAAAATGAGTTTCTGACATTCGATCGTTTTCTATCAATTCTCAACGTACCTGCGTGAAGTCGTCTCTAGCTGGAATCAATCAATCTGATGACCTCGTATCGGAGTAGGCAATGAATCACATGTCCTAGTCATTCCTCTTTAGGTGACTAGCGATCTTCTATCATATTTCTAAGTACAACTCGTGCGGCATTAACTTCAAACATCTGAGGCGATATCTCGTCAGTCGCAGCAACAACTGAATCATTCGTTCGCACGCTGAACAGTGCATCAATTATCAAGAATAATCGGTGAATTGACGGTCATCACATTCTGGCTGGCCTCCAGCAGTGGCCCAATCCTCTGGTGCTGATCTGCACGTTCGAGAAATTTTGTAAAATCAATCAATCAAACGTTCATGGCATGAAAACAGAATAGGATGATACATCTATGCAATCTTGTGTCCCTAGAATCATGCCCTAGTCAGTCCTCGTCCGTGACGAGCTCGTGCTGACGCAACTCTAGCCGTAGCTCTCTCTGCCCATATAATCATGGCAGCAAAACCATAACCGATATCGATGAGGATAGATCATAGGAATGAATATAATACTGTGCAAGGAAATGTACATCCTAAGGCTTCTTAAGTGGAGTAGCGCATTGTATGTATGCCGCGGAACATACACACGGTATGTCACTCTCCTTAAGTCACCTACTCTATCAATCAAGGTCAACCTACGCGACGAAAGTTCGGGTCTAATACCCCCTCGACAAAGTCTAAATTCTGTAAGGTCAAGCCTAGGTTCCGTATATATACAAATGCCCTAGGCTCGGCAAAGTCAAACATAGACTCGAACCAAGGTTAACCTAGTGCTCTGATACCAACTTTGTCACGATCCGAAATGGCATGTGACTAGCACATGAATCATATGAGGTCTATAGGACCCCATCTAATTCAAGTAAGCCAAAAATCCCAGAAATCTAAACCATTTTAAAGAAGAAGTGAAGAAAACTTATTTTAAAGCAAGTGGTTTTAATAACATAAGCCAAAGTATGCATTTTTCAAACCTCAAGTCTTTTCTAAAAATTTCGGCAGAGTTTCCTTTGTAAATACCGGCACCAAAAGGGGTACAATATGCATAATATGAATAAAGGCATCCCCAAGCGGGAGCTAGATCATTGCCAATGGGCGGTCACAACCACGCAAGCAATATAATATACAACGCCGAAGGGCGAGGATCAAAACTCAACAGGAACTCAAAATCATCAAGAAATCTATAATAATACAACACGCGACTCTAAGGTCGAAAGAATATACAACTGGTCTTCTAAGGTTAATAAATAAATACAAGTATGGTTGATAGAGTTTTTAGATACAACCGAATATAAATAAAACGTACAATGGTGGTCACGATATAAGTGAACCCACCTACCAAAGCAATCACCCGAAAAGGAGCAGTGTGCCAGTAAAGCCACAATGGAACCTGTGCAGCAAAACCTGCAAGAAACTGTGGCACAACGGGAGTGAGTTGCCCACTCGTGAGTAGAAAACACCACAGAGCAGAAATCGCATGTATGACTCAATCCTAGGTCATACGATCAGTAATATCCTCAATAATATAGCCTGAAGTATGATAAAATGGCAAGGGTAAACATCTATATATAAGTATAAGCCCATGCGCTCGTGTCAGTGCCTCAGGTAGCAACCTATCATATGTATGATGTATGAATGCATGAAAACAGAATGCACCTAATGGTGAAAACTGTTTTCTTATCTCAGTGAGATTTCTGTATAAAATCGAGTATCATCAATGAAATCAACAGGAAATTAGTGTCAAGCATCGACACAAAATATATATCTCAAAATCTCAATATCTCAGGCTCTGGCTATCCGGACTGGCCTATATAATCAAATCTCAATATCTCAGGCTTCGGCTATCCGGACTGGCATATATCATCAAATCTCAATATCTAGGTCTCCGGCTATCCGGACTGGCCCATATCATCAAATCTCAAGACAACGTCGGTATCCTCCGGATATCCGGCGCGTCACAATAAAATCACCGGTCAGTAGTGCTCCCATGTCTCTTGCTTAACGCCATCATCTGCGACCTTCTCGTCCCGGGGTACCGCACCAGGTCTACCATGCACCCACAGACGGTTCCTCCTCCTCCTTGAATCGGGTGTATGATATCGCTCAAGAGCCAAGAAAATTCATGGTGGACATATCTCATATCAAATCATGAGAAAACCACAACTTTCATTTTAAAATGATAATCTGTTTACAAAATCCTTGCGGTTTCTCCAAATCCAGAAATCTTATGGATATCCGAAATCCAAATCTCAAGGGTAAATAAACAATAAATTTCATAATATTGGGCTCCGGCAATCCGGACTGGCACATAATGTCATGGAAAATGAATATATAAATATACATGACAATCATAGTAATAAATGCAATGTCTAAGCTATCATATAAAAGCAAGCTCACTTGTACTATGTCGAAACTATCAGCTAACATTTTATACTAATGAAGTAATATTTTCTAATGTGTACATGAATTGGCAATTACCGATGATGATGTGTGTGAGCCGGCAAGCATGTGTACGTGGAGCATACGAATCATTGGTAATGGTGCTGGTGTCCTGATAGCATAGGTTTCAATATAATAATAAAACACATTGAAGCATACAATGCGATGCGATAGCAAGAATATGCGGAAAATGAATAATAAGCGCAACAATGAAGAATCTACATTAATATATATGGGTCATACAGTTTTGCCATTTGAAATAACACGAATCACGGTGTTTAGAAAATAAGGGCTACAGTGTTTTTATGAAAAAGTACGTCCTTTGAAATATCCGTAGAATCCCTTATCATATCTTTAAAATACTCACGATTCGTTAGTTTGGAAATAAAGAGTCTAGTCTAACATCTACAATCAAACTACAGGACTAAACTAACAGGCTAATCGAAAAAGTAAGGAAAACACTAAGTCTGAGTCGATACATATAAATATAATAGTCGGTGATCCCGCCTCAATAGTATCACTTATGATACAATATATAACATGCCATCCTCGAGTCAAGAGTGAGGATCTATCCTCAATATATAGCTCGTATGGTAAATCCATCGTACGGCATCCCAATCTGGGTACGGTTCGAATATTACATTTATCTTATCATTTATCTGGCATCCTTATCATCATATCCTGTATTAGGGGTACTGATCTAAGTCTCGTACAACCGATACCATCTATATATATATATATATGTGTGTGTGTGTGTGTGTGTGTGTGTGTGTATGACAACACATCGCCTAAAGACCCGCTATAATATCATGTCCTATCTCAAAATACGATCCAAATCATATCACCGATCTCGTGGCATCATGCGCAATCACATCGACTCATCTCTAAATACCATATATTATCCTCTTCATCCTTGTATATGTATACATATATATATATATATATACATAGTCCAATACCTATGTGGGTGTATATATACATATCCCCATATATGCCCAAGAAAGTAAAATGCATGCGTGTGAGTGTGTGTTAGTGTAAACCTTATTCTAGGGTTCGCGACTATAACTAACTAACAACACTATCAATCAATTACACTAAAATTTAACCCATGATCTCCTAAATCTTACTTGCTAACTATCCATGTTTCACATAACACATAATCATATATATATATCGTATATATATATATATCGTATAGTACACTTCGAACTACGGGGGTGCTTACGCCATCCACCCGACTTCCCCCGTAGATATATATCTACTCACCTTGCTCCCTGCTTGCCGAAGTCGATGTCGCAATCCTTTTGCTTGTCATCCCGAAGTTCTCGTGAGGGTACCTACATATCATAGCGTATCGTGTCGCATTAAAATCCAACTCAAAACCAAAATGACACGCGAATCACACAAAAGTTAAAACCTATGGTCTACTCACGCAAATTAACCAAACAACACCCGATATCGACGTACAAACGTCAAGTAATCGAGATAAAACACAAATTCCAAAGTTTCAAATCACAAACATCTCAATACATAAAGCAACAACTTTGAAAACATTCTCCAGATTTTAGTTCAGAGGAAATTAAGTTAAACAAACATCACTAGAGTATAGTATATAGGGTATATAAGCTTCTGGACCAACTTAGACCCAACTCCTCTCAAAGTGGCCGCCACAAGCCTCTAAAACCCGGCCACCTCGGCCATCTGTGCTCCGTTGGGGTTCGTCTGGTCAGGGTGGTCTCCTGTTGGTCTAACTATGTCCCTGGTATTGTTTGTTTTTCTTAAAAACTTCCCGGATCATTCCAGATTCTTTGTAGGCCACTAATTGCAAACAAAACCGATACGACAAGTTTCAAATTTTGGGTTTCAGGTTTCAGTTCAAGTTTGGTCTGGGTTTTAGACATTACGGGGGTTTCAAGGTCACCATTAAAGCTCAATTACACTATCTCAATTCAAGAATCCCTCAACCTCATCTAGGAATTTCCAAATGTCACAAAACCTCACTAAAACGACTTCTAAACATGTACAGGTGCTAAAGTTAATGTAATACTATATAAATGAGAAGGAATTACCCCATTCGGCACTTAAGAATCCGCTACAGCATCAAAATCCTATTTTTCTTATTTCCCCATGCTTGTAGTGAGCTAGTGCAAATTTTTAGTGAAGAGGGTGCAAGGTTTTGATGCATTTTTGATGGTGTTGTAAGGTTTGGGAGGAGGTGGAGGGGGAGGGCAGCAAAGGATGAGAGAGGAGAGGAAAAAGATGAAGATTATGAAATAAGAACAAGGAGCCATGCCATGGTTGACCCCTCACCCTCTCTCTCTCTTACCCATCTCCAATTCTTTAATATTTTCCTTTTTCTTTGCTTTTCCTTTTTCTTTTCTTCTCTTATCTTTTAATTTCATTTAAAGAAAACAAAGCATGCATGATAAAAAGAGAAGACCATGTAGGAAAATGTAATAAATGCTAGCAAATATGATATTGTGCATATCACATGCACAAAGCACAATCAATGCGTGATTAGTGAAATCTAATCGAGTTTAGCAATAAACTTGTATATAATTAATTATAAAAATTTATAATTTTCCCAAATCACATGAATCCCTCCAAAAATCATCATTCAATTTAATTTTCCAATATTTCCCAAATTATCAGTATTTAATTATACCGCATTATTAAAATATTCATAATATTTATTATTTAAGTATATAAATTCCCAAAAATAACATTTTATTTTTCTGAAATGTTACACAAATGGTTCTCTACAAGCCATTTTGGGGAACCCGTTTGAGATGGTGTGTATTATCGCACATCATCGGGCTTATTAGAATGGGATGCAGACCTCCGCAATGAGCATACGATCTCGAAAGATTTAAAATACAATTTTCTTTAGAAAATGTTATTTCTATCATAAATAAAACTTATATTTTTAATAAATAAATATATATATAATTGATATCAAAATACCTATTTTTAATATTTATAATTTTCCACATTTCCAAAATTCAAGAAAAACATTCCATTTACAAGAAAATACCAAACAATTCCAATATTACAAATAAATACCATATATTATGAAATTAGGTTTTTATTCACTAGAAATGTCACATTGATAAAATATACATCAATAGAAACTCTGAAGACGATAATAAAATACTTGAGGTGTATTTTGAAAATTATAAAAAATTATTTTTACATAAAACCCCCTCAAGTTATACTAAATTACAATAAGGACCCTTGTAAACATATGTTTATGCGGGACCAGTCTCTTGAGCCTCAGGGAGCCGGAGATATGGGTGCTTGCCAATTTAAGGTAGAAAACTTAACCAACGGTGTTATCAATACGGTAATTGTTTTTGAAAATTACATAAATCCTGCCGTCCATATGCAGCAGTTAACGATAACACCAAAACCTAATTCAGGATTCAATTTCTTTTTGTCTGACTCAGACTGAGTCTCAATATAATCAATCTGACTTGAATATGATTCATGTACAAACTACAATTCAACATGAATCCATGAATCCATATATTCAATCTATTCAATCTATACAACTTGACTAAACCGAACCATGGATATACTCCATTTACAAGTTCATCCATCATATCCATTCCATTACTGATATCATGATTTCGGCAAGTCATCCGTCTATATTCAATATACAATACAAACAATAAACAATACAATCAAGACAACGTGGGGTTTATACGGGGTAGACTGGTACGGAAGGTGTTAGAAGTGGCACGAGACTGCAACCATAACACACCTAACCTGAATTCAATTGCCTTTGTACCGTGGCTGAACGGTTCCTTGTGCTCCATATACTTTAGTCTCCGGAATAGTGGGGCTCCTCTCGTATACACTGGCATTCTTCTGTACCAAGCTACAAACAACAGCGTTAACATTAAATACAACATTATAACAATATACTCTCTATTCTGTCTATTCCATTCTTGTCTATTTACGGGACTTACCGAGCGATTTGATCGCTGACGACATGCTCTTTCTTCTTCTTTGGAATGTCGTCAGGTGATTCAGACTCACTGGAGATCGAGCCCACCAGCGAGGATTTGGACCAGCTAGCTTTTGACCCAGAGCTTTAGATTCCTTGTACAGATTCACTTTATGTATTTTCCATTTCTGTTATGCCACTGTTTAGGCATTGCTTTCCTTTCCATGTATTTACTTTTCAGAAGAATTGTAAAAAGAATGTAAATAAATAAAGTTGTTGTTCATCTATATCTTGTCACTTGTGTACATTAAATTTTATATTGCTTAGATACGCTTAGCGTGTTTACTTCAGAGTAAATACGTAGCGGCCTCATAGCGTCCCCTTCGCCGTACACCGGGAAGAGGGGCGTGACATCTATCTTTGATGATCTCGCTCTCGCCGACCACCCTCTTCCCGAAAATGACCTTGTTCTTCATGTCCGTACTGTCCTTAGACCTGAATTCAAAGAAGTCGCCGCTGCTATCTAAATTCATGATGAAGCCATCACCTTTGACGAGCTCTATGACAAACTTATAGATTATTAACGCCATCTTAAGAAGGAAGACACAGGTGCGTCTCTTTCTCTTGCAATTGAAACTATGCCCACCAACCCAATCGCTCCTCCTATTTCCCTCCGCAACGTGGAAGTACCTTCTACAATCGTAACACCAAAAATAGCAAATTTGCTCGCAACAACAATAAAAATTAGTACTCCGGCAACCGAAACAACAACTCACCCCACTCCAACTCCTACTGTAACTTCTACAAGCATCCCGGCCACAACACCAAAGACTGTTACCAACTCTCTCTCTTCCTTTGTGAGAATGCAGTGCAAGTCAATCCCCCGCAGACCCCCTCTCCACCTGTTGCCAACAACACCAACACCAACTAGTCCATTCCCCCTTCCTGGATATTGGACACCAGTGCTTCTCTCCGCGTTATACCAGATGTTAGGACTCATCCCAGCTACACGGATTACGGTGGTCCCAATAAGATCAACATAGGTGATGGTTCAGATTTGAAAATTTGCCACTTCGGTAAAACAACACTGCACTCACCGCAAAAACCCTTTCTTTTAGATGGTGTTCTATGTGCACCATCTATTACTCAAAACTTAATTTCTGTTGCCAAATTTTGCAAATCAAACATAGTCTCACTTGAGTTTTTCCCCCCTAATTTTTTGGTGATGGATCTTCGCACGGGGGCGCTTCTTCTTTGCGAGGATAGTTATAATGATGTCTACTACCTTCTACACTCTATCCAACCTCAAATTCAAGATACCTCCAAATCAGAAATAAGTGAGTGGCACTGTTGTCTTTGCCATCTTTCCATCTGCATCCTTCAGTCAGTTGTTAGGAAAAATAAGTTATTGTCCAATGTCTCGACAGTTAATAATTTTCATTGCAACTCTTGTGATTGGAATAAAAGTTATAAACTTTCTTTTACTGAAAATTCATTTCATGCTTCTTGTAGAATGTTTTTTGTCACCCAATTGAGATAGCAATGTGCGTGCTTGTCAGCCATGTACAGATTCCCCTTGCCTGGGGTAGGATGGGGTTTATTGATTGTGGGGATCCAAATCTTCGACTGCTGCAGACAAAACTGTCGTTTATTACCCCTCGCTTTTGGAATGAGAGAACCTTCGATTAATGGGTCAAACAGACTATGCGAACTCAATGTGCGATGTGTCTTTTGAGTGTGCTTTGAGTATATCAGGGGCCTTGTAGAGTTTACGGAGATGCCGCTACCCAGATAGCGAGTTGGGGGTCAAAAGGGTTTACAGCCCCTTTGTGGGGTGTGGGGCAATGCCCCGTTAGAAATTTTTTCTAATGGGAGAAGACTTTGAGTATGGAACGTGTGTGTTTTTGAAAACAAATGCGGATGGATGTGTTCATTTCATTTTTTAAAATTTATTTTGTAAATATTAAAAAGAAAATTTTAAAAGGAAAACTTTAAGAGAAAGTTTTAGAATCCACTAATTTTTTTTATAAAAGTGGTGAGTGGTCACGCCCGTGGTGTGTGCGGCAGCATGGAGCATACCTGGCCTGACCCGGTGTGCACCCGGTGCACACGATGCATGATTGGGGGGATCAAAACCCAAAGGAGCACTAGCTCAAAAATGGGGGGAGGGTCACTCCCAACTTCCTCTTTGTTTGGCCTCAAAGGGCTCTCTTGAATCTTTAAAGCCTTGAGTTTGGATCTTGGATGATGAAAAGGGGTCCCCTTTATCTCTTCAAAGCCTTGGATCTTATCCCAATAGGATTTTTGGAGGTGGGTGCTTCTTCTTCTTCCTCTTTCAAATTGGATTTTGAGCAGAAGAAGGAGGTAGACAAAAATCTTTCGTTTTAGGAATTTGATGGGATATTGTTGTTTGATCGCACGCTTTTGGCGTGTCGGATGTTCAAAGTTCTAAAGTATAACCGCGATCAGGACGGTGTCGCTATGCAGCTAGCCGGTTGAGCACGGGTCGATCCACAGGGAGATGGTTGTATGTCCGTTCGAGTTTTAGACGAGTCAATAAAGAATTTGTATGTGTTTGTTCAAACTAACCTATGTGTTTTATATGCAAGTATGAAGTTGTTAAGGAAAAGATACGAAATTGTAAGCTAAAGAAATCCGTACTCAAAACCTTTGAGCCGAGTCTTGACCAATTGAAGCTAGAGCAATCGGCAACAACGTGGATTAGGGGATTTAAGCACGGTATTCGTGGAATCCGGCATATTTACCCTTGTCCGTCCGTTCTTGTCTCTTGCTTTCGCCTCCGGCCAAACCGAACGCAACCGGTCGCGGTTAGGAATCACCTTTACCTTGGTAGGGTAGGGTGCCTAACGGAGCGCTTGCGTAACGTTTGGGCGGAGTTCAATGGAAAATAACGGGAAAAGGAAATGAGCAAAGAAATATTAACTTACAATACCGTATTTATTCTTAACAACGATAATTACAACCATTCACAAAAACGAACCAAAAAGAGCAAAAGAAAAGACAAGATTACAAGTAAGTAAGTGCATGGAATTTAAGTGCAAGAAAATAATGCATGAATGTAAAGCAAGTAATAAAAAGTAAGAAAGAAATAAGCAAGAAAGTAATTACAAGAACATAGAACTCAAGACAAGCATGGGATCAATAGCCAACCCTTAAACTTGCAAGCACAATCAAGAGGTTGCAAGATCAAGAGAAGGGTAAAGAACTCATGTGAAATGAAGCACTAATTCCATAAGAAGATACACCCCTTGAGATCAATAACAAACCCTTAAACTTTCAATCTCAATGAAGAGGTTGAAAGATCAAGAGAAAGCAAGAATCTCAAGGGGAAGCTAAACAAACAAGAATGATACAAAAATTCTCATCTTCATTTAACATCCACTCAATGCTCTCAATACATTTTCATGGAGGAAAGATGAAGAAGAAGAAGAAAAAGAAGAAGAACAAAACTACACTAAAAGAGGCTAAAGAAATTAACACCTTGGTTTGGCTCAGTTCTGGGGTATTTATAGGAGGGGAACTGGAAATCTAGGGCAAGAATCTGCCCCTACAAGAAAAGACCAACATGCCCCTGAAAAACGACAACGAGAGAAGACTAAATAGCCGCGGTTCCACGGCCTAAGCGTGCTTATGCCGCGGAACCGCGGCCGTTTAGTGGAGTTAGGCCATGAAATTTGGTGGTTTTCCCTAGTTTTTAGTACTCTTCAGTGTGGTATATGACTTTTTCTCAGAAACTCTTCCCATTTCTTCCAGAATTTCAGTAGATCAAAAGGTGATGTGATGTGGATCTTTTGCCAAGATTTCCTCGAGCTCCGCGTAGATATGTTGGATCTTGTATTGACATTGAGCTTTGTGCACGAAAATGACATCGATTTGCCATTTTGTCCCTTAAACTGGTGTGTGGCAATATACGGATAGAGAGCGGAGACCCGTGTTTTATCTGTTGTTGGCAGTAATCCGGAATTTGACGTACTTTTCTATAAATTTCACTGTCTAGTGCTGAGAACCAGTATCCTGTAAATATGTAGCAAACACTGATTAAAAGCACCTACCTATAAACACACGAGCATAAGAATGGGCGGTATAAAATGCAATATTCTGTTATGAACAAATACCCCCAAACTAAACTTTTGCTCGTCCCGAACAAAACCAATTATTCACAAAATAAAATCCTAACCGCACTTTCGCAGGGAACGCGATTGCACTGAGCACGTGCAACAAGCCGTTAAACCTCTAGGTGTCCCTAGTAGGAGGAGTGTTGTCTCCTGAGGGTTTTCAGCGGATTACACCCACAAAATCCCGTCAAACTAGTGTCATAAGTTAACATCGACTCTACTCCTACAGTTTAGTATTTACGTTAGAAACTCTATCATCCTAATTTAGAAATATCCAACCCTTATTTTTCACACCTCCTATCTATTTAACATTGGTTCTCCTGAGTTTTCCTTCTAAAGTGCGGCCTCAAATCAGGGATTTTTATCAACTTTACAGAAAACACAAGTCTTATTATTTATTTCTATCTTTTATCCAAACATCGATTGTATACCCCTACGTGTGTGTATATTTGCACCCCGACACTCAAGAATTCAATTCAAGCTATAATACCCTTGCCCTAATACCTAATACTACTTCTTTTCATTAAAGATGGACGGATTTGCTCACACACCTTTCATGCGACTATTAATGCTTCTTGAGGCACTAACGACCGATTACTGAATGTGTGAACTTTAAAGCATAAATAGTAGTTTCCAGGTCTTGACTTTATTCTATTTTTTTCTTTTTCTTTTTCTTTTTCTTTTTCTTTTTGTTTTTCTTTTTCAAGACCGGATATATTTTTCAATATGCTCTTTTGGTGTTTAGCTTTAAATACCGTTTTTTCTTTCATACTAGGATTTCAGGCAAGAGTACTTCTAGGTATCCTCTACTATCCCAAGTTTCAAGGTACGTGTAAGTGCAGTTATAGGGTATATACTTTCTAAATTTGAATTCAAGAAAAGAAACTATTTTTCAGACTTATCCTTCAGTAAAGCTTCAATACTTTCCCCTCATTCTGACTTAACTCAAGAACTGAACTCAAAAATTGTAAGGACGTATACTTACCAAAGTTAGACAGAATGAGGGTTATTTTAAGGATTTTCAATTTCTAAGTCTAGAATTTAGTTATTTCTAACATATCAACTAAACTTTCAGAATAAAAATCTAAGTTACCCTATTAGCTAACTTGACGACAATGTTTCTATATTTTTTGGAAAATTTTCAATTTTTGTGGGTTTTTAATAAGGTATGCAAATGCAAAATATACAAATGAATGCGAAGGAAGAAAGCTTACCGAGCATACCCCCAAACTTAAACTTGACAGTGCCCTCACTGTCAGGCTACACCAAGAGGGTCAAAAATGTCGGCGCTCCCTAGAAACAAATTATATACAAAAAAAAAGGGAAAAAATATATATATATACAAAAAAGGAGTCCCCCCCAAACTTAAGTAAAACAGTGTTTCCACTATTAAGCGTTGAAGTTTAGGATTAGGGGGGAAAGAGAATGGTATCAAGCTATACAAGGCCTTACACAGGCCAAAAGTGAGCACCAACCATTCAAAAATTCTATTTCTGTAAGATGCGGGTTGGTGAAAGAAGGTGAAGAGGAAAGAAATAGAGATTATGCGAGACCGTATGGAGATAGAAGCAGGATACGGTCTCGGTATATGAGAAGAAGAATGGCGGAAGGGAGAAGGAAGTGGAATACGAGCTTGAGGGCGGAAATGGAGTGAATAGATTAGCACAATTTGTGATGACTGATGTGTAAGAAGCGTTTGTGCTAATCTATTAACCCATTGAGAAATAGGGCCAAATCCCTCAAGATTCGTGAGAAACCATGGGTACACCAAACTCGGTAAACCGAACATATGAAATGAAAGTGAGACGGTTTCTTGCAAGGTCGGAACGATAGAAAGGATGGAGGTAGGTGATTGAGGATGGTTATCGGTTAAAGGTTCCGGAGGGTGTACACAGTCAATGAAAGGAACAGGATGAATTGGAAAATCCGACTCATCAATTAAAACTGGTTCATCCTCAAAAATATCCTCAAAAGTTTCCTCAAAATTCAGCTTATCCATGCAAATTTCATCAAAATCAAGACGCATATGGGGTTCGGAAAAAATAGTTAATGACTCGGGATGATGAATTGGAGAGAAAAACTCTGCCAAATCTATGGGTTCATCATCCAAAATATTCCCAGCGTCAATATCCTCAATCAAGTGAAAATCAAAATTCTCAGACACCTCATCAAAAGCATGGATTTCAATCGATTCTGGTTCTAAGATAGGGGTGTAGAGGTCAAAAGGATTGGGTATGGTTTCACTTGGCATGGTCCCTTCACAATCGGGTAAATCAAACACTGCAAAGTCGCACCACTCATCAAACATTCTATCTTTAATTGATAATTCCGTTGGGACACTTGATAGACTTTCAACACAGGAGTTGTGGGATTCAATTTGAAATGGGTAGGTTTGATTCGGAAGGGGGTACATCTCACTTTCTCCACTCAAATTCTCAACCTGTCCTACCGCCTCTTCATACATTGGAAAATTTGGAGCTAGTTGAAAACTAGCTACCGGGTCACTAGGTTGTATGAGGGCGGCCATGGACGCATTCAAATCCATCATCTGTTGGTACGACGCTACCCTAAATTCTTCCAAAGACTGTTCCAGACTAGACATGGTTTGTGAAGGAGTTTCAGTAAAAAATTCAAAGTTGTTTTGGTACTGGAAACTCCCAAATGACGGTTCAGAAGCAATGTCTAGGGAAGGTGTAAAAGTCGGGTAGGACTGGTAGGAATTGAATGGCTGGACAGGGGTAGGATCAACATTTGGATACGAAGGTGAATGGAATTGTTGATCCCAAGAATTTGAAGTGGTGAAAGGAGTGAAAGACCGGCTATGAGATTGTTCAATACGTTCAGCGATGGACAAAGGACGACTTGCAAAAGAGGTATCAACATAAGCGGGTGCGGGACGTTGAAAAGGTTGATACAAAGTGGAATGCGGAGGGCAAGTGTTTGTCCTAGACGCGTCTATGCGATCTTTCAATGACATTTTGGGCATGGAGGGGTCGTTCGATGTTCGGCCAAAGCAAGAACCGTAAGAAGTAATGTCTGGTTGTGGGTACCAAAGTTCGGCAAGAGTTTTGCGAGGTGGGGTACCCATGATATGAAGAGAGAAAGAAAGAAAGGCAGAGGAAAGGAGAGGGAAAAAAAAATTTTGATATTTTTTTTTTATAATTTTTTTTAGGTAGATATTAACAAAAGAATGAAATATATACACAAAAAGAATTTGGACAAAAACAATCACGACACAAAAATACCACACACCGAATCGTTCTAGGGTTCACCTAGTTCAACTAGACCTGCTCCAGAACTTGATTGTCGAAGTAAAACTGTGTCGAGAAACGGGCTCAAGATACACTGATCACGAGGCCAGGTAAGTGCAGAGATAAGGGGAGGTTTTCCAACGCTTTCGCGAAGTTCCTTAATTAAATAACCCTTTCTCTTTTGGCGGTTTCGCCGTTAACACTTTCCTAGACACCCCGTAAACAATGTACCGTTAAGCGAGGTTCTAAACACGGTTAACTTCTCCTAATGAGCGCGAAGTCCTTAAGGCTTAAAGTCTAATTTCTTTTAAAATTTGTGCGGGTAAACGTTATGCTCAAGTTCGTGATTTGTGGGCCACGGAAAAGGTGATGAAATCCTTTACCGTATATTATGGGGTTCGCTTGCCCTTAAGTCCGTATTAATGTATGCAATGCGTAATTCAATAAAAATTCTATAAAGAATCAAACAATCGTCTTTTAGTTTAAGCACGGCACTGCAACAAATACGGGTTAGTCAATTTTTTTGCGTTTGCTAGCGAACTTGCGAAGAATCCTGCAAAGAATAGTATATTGGATGCGTCGGATTTGAGAAGAAGGTGTTAGTAAAGTACGTACCGTTAAGTTTTTGGGTTAGGAAACCCCTGTTGAATCAAATCCGGTAAGCTTGAAAAGTTCGCTTGCGCGGGTCAAACTACCCGGATCTTTGGCACTGTACTTTGCAATCACCTTAGCCTTGAACGTACACTTTGCTCCCCACAATCGCCGTTTGCAAATCCGCAAAAATCTGCAGACTTGCTCACAAAAATTATCAAAAAAAAAAAAGATTTTTTTTTAATTTATAAATATATACAAAAAGAATATTAACCCGAATAACAAGAAAGAAAATACGCTACCGTCTCCCCGGCAACGGCGTCATTTGATCGCACGCTTTTGGCGTGTCGGATGTTCAAAGTTCTAAAGTATAACCGCGATCAGGACGATGTCGCTATGCAGCTAGCCGGTTGAGCACGGGTCGATCCACAGGGAGATGGTTGTATGTCCGTTCGAGTTTTAGACGAGTCAATAAAGAATTTGTATGTGTTTGTTCAAACTAACCTATGTGTTTTATATGCAAGTATGAAGTTGTTAAGAAAAAGATACGAAATTGTAAGCTAAAGAAATCCGTACTCAAAACCATTAAGCCGAGTCTTGACCAATTGAAGCTAGAGCAATCGGCAAAAACGTGGATTATGGGATTTAAGCACGGTATTCGTGGAATCCGGCTTATTTACCCTTGTCCGTCCGTTCTTGTCTCTTGCTTTCACCTCCGGCCAAACCGAACGCAACCGGTCGCGGTTAGGAATCACCTTTACCTTGGTAGGGTAGGGTGCCTAACGGAGCGCTTGCGTAACGTTTGGGCGGAGTTCAATGGAAAATAACGGAAAAAGGAAATGAGCAAAGAAATATTAACTTACAATACCGTATTTATTCTTAACAACGATAATTACAACCATTCACAAAAACGAACCAAAAAGAGCAAAAGAAAAGACAAGATTACAAGTAAGTAAGTGCATGGAATTTAAGTGCAAGAAAGTAATGCATGAATGTAAAGCAAGTAATAAAAAGCAAGAAAGAAATAAGCAAGAAAGTAATTACAAGAACATAGAACTCAAGACAAGCATGAGATCAATAGCCAACCCTTAAACTTGCAAGCTCAATCAAGAGGTTGCAAGATCAAGAGAAGGGTAAAGAACTCATATGAAATGAAGCACTAATTCCATAAGAAGATACACCCCTTGAGATCAATAACAAACCCTTAAACTTTCAAGCTCAATGAAGAGGTTGAAAGATCAAGAGAAAGCAAGAATCTCAAGAGGAAGCTAAACAAACAAGAATGATACAAAAATTCTCATCTTCATTTAACATCCACTCAATGCTCTCAATACACTTTCATGGAGGAAAGATGAAGAAGAAGAAGAAGAACAAAACTACACTAAAAGAGGCTAAAGAAATTAACACCTTGGTTTGGCTCAGTTCTGGGGTATTTATAGGAGGGGAACTGGAAACCTAGGGCAAGAATCTGCCCCTACAAGAAAAGACCAACATGCCCCTAAAAAACGACAACGAGAGGAGACTAAATGGCCGCGGTTCCGCGGCCTAAGCGTTCTTATGCCGCGGAACCACGGCCGTTTAGTGGAGTTAGGCCATGAAATTTGGTGGTTTTCCCTAGTTTTTAGTACTGTTCAGTGTGGTATATGACTTTTTCTCAGAAACTCTTCCCATTTCTTCCAGAATTTCAGTAGATCAAAAGGTGATGTGATGTGGATCTTTTGCAAAGATTTCCTCGAGCTCCGCGTAGATATGTTGGATCTTGTGTTGACATTGAGCTTTGTGCACGAAAATGACATCGATTTGCCATTTTGTCCCTTAAACTGGTGTGTCGCAACATACGGATAGAGAGCGGAGCCCGTGTTTTATCTGTTGTTGGCAGTAATCCGGAATTTGACGTACTTTTCTATGAATTTCACCGTCTAGAGCTGAGAACCAGTATCCTGTAAATATGTAGCAAACACTGATTAAAAGCACCTACCTATAAACACACAAGCATAAGAATGGGCGGTATAAAATGCAATATTCTGTTATGAACAGTGTTCATCTTAAAGGGTTTATGGCTAAAATTAATTTAGTTTTAGAAAAAGAGAGGATTTCCTCTTGATTTAATTGAAAAGGAGAAGAGGAAGAAGAACCTTGAAGAGAGAGGTGGCATAAAACCCTATATTTTTTAGGGGAAAAAAGTTATTCATTTTATCATGTTGGCCTTTTATAGGCTCACAACTTTACATATAGCCCCTTGCGATTTTCAAAATAGCACTTGTGCCTCCCCCATGCCGATGTGCTCATTTCTTTTTGCACATAAGCCATGTGTTTTAAAAAATTTGGTTTCTTGTCCATTTAATTTACATTTATTTCCTAAAATGTACATCTATTTATTACATAAATCTTCTCTTCTCATGGCATGAGGCCGTCCCCTTCCATGCTCGGGCCCGACTTGGGCTTGGGCTCCTATGGTCTGGGCTTTGGCCCGCTTGCTAAGGCTCGGGCCTACTTGACTTGGGCTTGGGCCCACTTGCCCGGGTGTTCTTCTTGACCTTTTGGTTTTGACTTTGACTTTTTTACTTTTAATTTTAAATTTTGATTTTGGTAATAGGGTTTAAATTTTAACCCCAACAAAGTGCCCCCATCAATAAATGCACACTACGAGTATAGGTCGTGTGCATGAAATTAATGAATCTTCTTTCGTGGAGAGGTTGACTTGATTTTCCTCCTGCTTTTGGGAGGATGGCACTGCCTTTTCCCGACATGGACGGTTGGAGGTTGATCTGGTTCCTATCGTTAGGAGGCTGGCACTGCCCTTTTCATGACATGAATGGTCAAGCTTGATTCGGTTCCCATCATTGGGATGCTGACATTGCCCTTTTTTACGACATGGACGGTCGAGCATTAGTCGTTTCCTATCATTACGAGGCTGGCACTGCACTTTTTACGACATGGACGGTCGAAGTTAGACGTGACTTGCTCCGCTTCTTACGGTATCGGGGTGGAACTTAAATTGCTTCGCTTCTTACAGTGTCGGGATTTGATTTGATTTGATATGGGAGGTTTCAATCTGTCCGGCGGGACCTCTGAGCTTGGAACTGTTCGCACCTATTTAAGTGCGCATCAATATTAAGTGCGCACTTGATAGAAAGGAGACTTTGATGACATGCACACTTATATATGTGTGCATATGAAGGCTAATGCATCAGATAGACAGCGACACATGCGCAGCACGCGTGCACATCCTTTCCATGCGCACTTGGCAAAAATTACTGAGTGCCATGCGCATGTGCGCATATGCTAGATCATTAAGATGCGCATGTTGTTAGTTATGTATATGCCCTAGAAGCCATTGTTGTACATATGATGTATATTATAATGGATGCTTGGATATATATAGAGAGGACTTTCTTGCTCGACATGATAGTATGCTATCTGGTTTCACTTTGTCTTAATATGTTGACTTGTATTAGTTTACTGTCTTGCTCTCACATGTTGATAAAGCCCTTAGGATCTGTACTCGACTACTAAGACTATGATGAGATCATACTAGTGGGGCCACGGTAGTCCACGAGTACATCCTACAACTGTTACTAGTCGAGGGTGTATCGAGACAGGGCATCGATACTCCAGAGTAGACTAGCGTATACGTATCTTGACCCAAATAATGGGCGATGGATGATCCCACATCCATTAGTGTGTGACATCAAAGATGGAATACGGGTGCTCAGTGGAGACTGGGTATACTGAACGGACTCGCCGAGAACTCCTAGATGGTATTATACCTATCGTCGGATAGCAGTTCTCTGGTGACACTTGTACAGGTTAGTCTGTAGACCCGAGATCGTCATAGAGTCTTGTGTGATTTCCACTGAGCTTTGATTTCCACCTTACCACGTTCACGAGAACGTGCAAACGGTGGCTTTTAGGTACAGTCCAGAATCACATGGAGGCAATAAGCGATAGGAGGGGCTTCGTCTCTCTCGGTGTTGGGGGTTGATGTTGTGCTGTGTTCGATTGGCTATAACTAGAAGTCCCTGACCAGGGCTGATATGGAGATATACCGGTAAGTGTTATCAGTAGTTTCTCGACCCGTTATGAACCTCACATCGACATGACTTATCGGTTATTGGGGTATGACGTTTACCACCCCTAGACTCGCTATGCGACATATCAGACGAAGAGACCGCATTGTACGGTAGTGTAACTGATTGGATTCGCAGGAGTTTGTACAGGCTTGCTTGTTGATCTTCGGGTCGCTCAATACCTATGTGGCTGTTACGTTTAGTTGACCGCTTGCAGCTTGTGGGTGATTGATGTGATCATCACCTACTGCCGGCGTATGGACGAGTCTTTAGAGTCCTACATAGGGGTTTCCTTGCTTAGGTGAAACAGTGTAAGAGCACATATGTGATATGTACGGGGACCGAGATGAATACGATATGTGATACCGTGTTCTATTCTTGCGATATGTGATATCGGCCGGATATATGAGATATAGCCGGGTCATCGGATCAAGTGTTGGTTCGATGAAATGATACATTTTATATATTAGTCGGTTATATGTGATATAGCCGGATTATCGGATCAAGTATTGATTCGATGATTTAATGTATAATTATATATGTGATATATTATATTACATTAACTAATATAAGCTCACTTAAGTAATTCTTTTTCTCATTTTGGATACATTGATATATATGTGATATATGTTAAATGTATTCTTTTGTTACTATATTATATATGTGTGATATGTATAATTGTAACATGCTAGGTTATAAATGCAACTAGAGCTTATTAGAGTTATACCATGCTAGGGTTAATATTAGGGTTTATATTTATCATTAAGTAATGTTGGATATAGTGCCCTCAAAGTCAATTATTGGATCGCAGGTACGTGATTACAATGATTGAGGGAGGACCTATAACGGTAGTACAGTCTTGCTCGAGATGATAATAAGCTATCTGCTTTGTCTTTATTATCGTATACATGCTTTAGTTCACTATTGCATGTTGATAGAGCCCCTAAGATTCTTGCTTGACTGCCAGCAGTATGATGGAGATCATATACGTGGGAGCTGGGGTCTATAAGCACATCCTTAAAGTGTCCCTAGTCGTGGGAGTTTCGAGACAGGGCATCGATACTCCAGAGTAGACTAGTGTATACAGTCGAGACCCCGACAAGTGGAGGTGGCCGGTCTCATAAGCCATTGGTGCCAGTTGGCTCACCTAAGATGTATACAGGTGCTCATTGCGTTATGAGTACACCGGACAGGACTTGCCGGGAACATGCTAGTTGGTATTATACATATCGTCAGATAGCAGTTCCCAGGTGACATGTGTACAGGTTAGTCTGTCGACCCGAGATCGTCATTTGTCTCGTGTAAGTTCCCACTGTGCTTTGATTACTACCCTAGCACGGCTCAAAGGAGTCGTGCAAACAGGTTTTAGTTGGGTACAGTCCCGAGCCACATGGTGGCAGAGAGCGGATCGTCGTGGATTCGTCTCTCCCGTTATTGGGGGTGAGATTGCGCTGTGTTTAGGAGAGCCATTACACGAAATCCTTGGCCAGGGTAATCGAGATTTACTGGTAGGTATTCCAGTAGTATCTCAGGGTGTTCTGGGCTTCATTCCGACACGACTTATACGGCTATTGGGGGTCTGACGTTTACGTGCCTCCTAGGCCCGATATGCAATACTCATAGACGAACGGACCAGACTGTACGGATATTGTCACTGACAGACTCAGTAGGGTTTCTGGATGAGTTCGCTCGTTCCTTCCGATCAATACATGGGCAACCGTTACGTACAGCTAGTACCTCTGACGTGCTAGTGGTTATACCCAGTGCCGGTGTATTGATGAGTCATTAGAGTCCCCCACAGACAGTTTCCCAAGTTCGGGCGAAACGTTGTAGAGGCCATATGGATATATGGCGGGGTTCGATCATATCCGTGCACTTGGACACGGATCATGATCGGACGGATAATACTAGCGGGCTTTGGTTTAAGCCGGATCCTAGTAATATAATGTATAGGAATATTTTTGTCTCATTGCATTTGTATTCAGTCGGAATACAAATGCGGGTATGTATTTACAGTTGAGGGGTAATCCCGTAATTCGTTACGGGATTATTTTCAGAGTTGCCAGTTTCTTTTTCCGCCTCATACACCTTGTTTAATTATTGTGAGTTATTTGGCATTTGACTTTGACCCTCCCCCCCATTCGCTTTTTTTCCCCGGTCATTCCCTACCCCATGCTGCATTTTTTATGGGGGCACGGTGCTGCATTTAACGGTGGCATGGTGAGTGGGGTGAGGGACAGCATGTGCTAAGGGGGGCCTCTGCAATTTCGCCAGCAATTATAATGGGGATGGTTTTTTTTGTAGTAAATGATTTATTGTTTTAGTGGGTCAATTTCTTGACCACTACCACTTCATCAAAATCAAGAGAACATCTGTTATGTTCAGTAGCCGAGCTCATTCCTTTCTTTCCAAGCCATTTCCATGCTTGATTTTTCTTTGCTAATAATCCCTTGCTCACAACTCTATGGCAACTCCAATTACCTCCACCCAATCGTTTGAGTGCCTTGAGACAAAAGATTCTACACTCTCTCTATTTGAATCTTGGACATGTCGGCTAGCAAACTTCATGTCCGAGTTTCCTCGGTTCGAAGCGGGAGCCCATATAAAGATTTAATGATGTGGTGCCACATCGACGAGCGAGATCGGGGAGCGGACTTCGTCGGCGCACCAGCGGGGTGTTTGGCGTGGAGATTGAAGACCGTAGGACACGGATTGATCGGTACAATCTTTCTAAACTCTTTTACATTTTGCTAGTTTACGGTTAATGGAAAGATCCGGGTATTTGGGTTGTGGTAGCGCCGGTTTTGTAAAAAGTTTTTGTTCCGCATCCGGCGTCGGTTTGACTGCCGGGGTGCCGCCGTGGCCCAACATGGTATCAGAGCCACGCCATTAACCTATTCTAGCTTGATCTAACATGTTTAAAAGCTCGATCGGACAAAATTTCCAAAACCGCATTTTCAAGTTCAATGTTTCTGTCAAATTTTTTTTGTTAGTTGTATGTATGCCCTAGAGGCCAGTATTGTACAGATGATGTATATTATATTGGATGCTTGGACATATATAGAGATGACTTTCTTGCTCGATATGATAGTATGCTATCTGGTTGCTCTTTATCTTAACATGTACACTAGTCTCTTTATACTGTCTTATAGTTACATGTTGGTAAAGCCCTTAAGATGTGTACTTGACTACCTGGACTATGATGCAGATCATACTAGTGGGGACATGGTAGTCCATAAGTACATCCTTCAAGGTCCCTAGTCGTGGGTGTATCGAGACGGGGCATCGATATACCAGTGTAGACTAGCGTATACGCTTCTCGACCCATGTGATGGGCGATGGATGATCCCATATCCATTGGTGTTTGATATCAGAGATGGTGTACGGGTGCTCAGTGGAGACTGGGTACACTGGACGGACTCGCCGAGAACTCCCAGATGGTATTATACCTCACGTCAGATGGCAGTTCTCAGGTGACACTTGTGCAGGTTAGTCTGTAGACCCGAGATCGTCATAGAGTCTTGTGTGACTCCCACTGTACTTTGATCTCCACCTTACCACGTCCATGAGGGCATGCAAAACGGTGGTCTTTGGGTACAGTCCCGAGTCACATGGAGGCAATGAGCGATAGGAGGGGTTTCGTCTCTCCCGGTATTAGGGGTTGATGTTGCGCTGTGCTCGATTGGACGTAACAGGGAAGTCCCTGGCCAGGGCTGATCAGAGATTTGCTGGTAAGTGTTACCAGTAGTTTCTCGACCCGTTATGAGCCTCACATCGGCACGACTTATCGATTATTGGGGTCTGACGTATACCACCCCTAGACTTGATATGCGACATATCAGACGAACAGACCGGACTGTACGGTAAGTGTTACTGGTTGGATTCACAGGAGTGTGAGCGGACTAGCTCGTCGATCTTCTGATCGCTCAATACCCGGATGGCCGTTACGTTTAGCAGACCGCTTGCAGCTTGTGGGTGCTTGATATGATCATCATCTGCTACCGGCGTATTGACGAGTCTTTAGAGTCCTACACAGAGGTTTCCTGGCTCAAGCGAAACGAAATAGGAGCGCATATGAGATATGTGCAGGACCGAGAATAATGCGTGTATGTGATACCGCATTTCATTCTCGCGATATATGTTTCGATTGGTTATATTCGATATGACCTAGTTATCGAATCATTGATTCGATAAATCGATACATTGGAATCTAGTCGGTTATGTGCGACATGACCGGATCATTGAATCAAATGTTGATTTAATGATTTAATGTATAATTATATATTTGATATATTGCATTGCATTAACTAGTATTGGTTCACTTTATATGGATTTTCTCACTTGATGTGCAAGAAGTATATGTGATATACTTTTGTGCACATATTTGTATCATGTTTGATGATACTTGATCATTTGGTTAAGTGTAAAGAATTAAACCATGGTTAAGTAGATAATTAGGGTTTTGATTTATTCTCTCATTTATTTATCCATTCTTTATTTATATAAATGGATAAATGAAAACATAATGGTTTCTTTTTATCATGAAGCTTGTTGAAGCTTCATGAAGCTTTGACTAAAGAAACCATTTTGTCTTCTAGCTTAACCCTAACCCTTCTCATTTACCATGGTCTTTTCTCTACACTTAACCTTGGTTAAGATATGATAAGTATTGATTTATTTTTTAATTTATCTCAACAATTATCATATTCTAGCTTCATCTTCTCCTTCTTCTTCAAGATAGAAACCTTGATGCCATCAATGGCAACTTGAGTTCTAGTGAGAGAAATCCAATTCTAAAGTGAACCCACCTCCTATTTCTTCACCCTCTACCTCTTGCCAAGTTGTTTTGGGTGTTTTCTTCGCAAGTTTCACAACTTTGTGAAGTCGGAGCTTGAACTTGTGATGCCTCGACGTAGATCGTCTTTGACACGAAGCCGACGACCTAGCTCGCCCGTTTCTCCGATGAAGCCGACGAATGAGTTCGGGATTCATGATGGACAGCGAGAGGACACCCACGTGGAGCTAAGGAAGTGGAGAACCGGATCTACAAAGGTTGTAGCCTCTCTCCTTTAGTTAAAGTGTTAACTAGATTCGTATTTCGCCTAGAATTCTAGCCGACGATCCGTATTAGGGTTTCTCGGCACCCATAAAATTTTATATTGGCATGGTTGATGCCTTGTGAGACCTCTATAGTGTGCCTAGGAACCCTACAGTGGTATCAGAGCCTAGCTAGAGCCTTAGGCGAAGTCTAGACGGAGTTTGACGTCCGAACGAACCCGAAAACCCATTTCCAAATTGCTCTCTGTCCATTTTTTAAAAATCTGGTTTTTTCAATATTAAAAATATGCAGAAAAATCAGCAGGTGATTTTAAGAGTTTCTGTGAAATTCGTGTTCCTAAATCCATTGAACTGCCGCGGATCCGCGGCACGAGCATGGCTCGTGCGGCGGATCCGCGGCCGTACGGCCACCTTATTTAATATATTTTACACAGTAACTCCTAATTGATAATGCTGGATTTTCTGGGAATTTTTAATTTTTATTCAAGAGTTGAATTTTCTGGGATTGTTTTGGGGATTCGGTGTTTCGATCGGAGTATCAGATTTTGTCTATGTGGCTTTCCGGATAAATTTTAGAATATGTTAAAAAGTTCGACCGAATATAAATACCCAATTTTTCCCCTGTCGGGAAATTTCCAAGTGTTGGATTTTTCCGTAGTTTAACGACGTTCTAAGTAGTGCAAGTAACGTGATGGACCCTCTAGAAGACAACAAACCTTAACTCGATTATGTGACCGTCTTGAACTGCCCTTTGAACCTTCGGGTTTGGGGCAGTACGGCGTGCCACATGTGAGGCGTTGGCTTGACCCTTCTACGGCTGGACCGTTGGTACTGAGGCACGAACTGAATGTTGCTGACTTATTTCATGTGTTGGGCTGTATCGGGAAAACTTGGGTGTTCGAATGTTCGATCGGAAAGTTTAACATTTTCTGTTTATCTGGAATGTGATACAATAATTGGAATTCACAAACCGTTATGAGATAACTGAATGAATGTTATAAATCTAGCAGTTTAGTCCCACATGATATTGAAAAGAGTTTTCGATAATGAGACTAAAATGCGGGATTTATATCTATTAGGCATGTGATGTCTAAGTATTTCATTTGATTAGGCATGCGATGTCTAAAGAAGTTACGGATTCCAATTGTTGTAGTTTTACACTTTCTTTTCTGTGACTGTAAGTGTAGTATGTTCATATCGCCGGTTTCGTTGCTATATGTCAACGACAATTGGGGTATGCGTACTTACTTACGTTGATGACATGTGATGTTATGTGTTGCTGGATATGTTATATTGGATCGTCGTGTTTGAATAGCCGGGGTTTTTTTTATGTGAGATGAGTGTTTTTCATTTTCATTCATGTAAAAACTTGTATGTAATATTCTTTTATTTGGGGCACTTCCAGGTAGCGGAAGTTGTCACCTTTTGTATATTATTTACTTTTCCGCATTAGAATAGACCCAAGGAGGGGAGCACAAGTAACCGGGTTCTGGGGTCCAGTGGGAGACCAACTCGAGGAGTCGAGTCCGGGTCTCCTAACCCTAGAATTGGCAGGGTTGCTTGCCGCTCTCGTAGGGGTCTAGGGGTGTGGGATTGGCTATTCATCACGACCGTGGAATCCGTGTTTTATACTGGCTCGTATTGAAAACACGGACGTTCTAGTATATCCAATATTTCATATGTTTTTTCTGCTGCGATATCTGTGATGTGATCATGTGATGTTCTGTGATAGATACTATATATAGTATATATGATATATTATATAGACGTTACTTATGTTTTACACCCGCGCTAGCCCTGCCCTGCTCTGTCGTTAGTTACCTAACCTAACGGTGCACGAGGGGACATCGAGGCCAATGCGGATGGCATAAGTGTACGTCATATCTATCTGTGATGTTTAGGTATTTAAATGATGGGACTTCATTAATGTGATTAATGAAAGATAAGAAACCTAAGATGTTGTGGAATCGAATTTTAAAATAAAACAGGTAGCTACAGTTCTTGCTTTGCATAGCGGTATATATGATATACCCTGCACCTTATTCGATGAGGAAAGGACCGAGATCCCTTCACCGGGAGTGACTCCTTTAGCAATAACTGGTAGATGCTACACACTCGGTTTGGTTTTGATTGCTTTTAAGAGTTTTTGCTTTGCACAGTGATATATATGATATATCCCGCACCTCATTCGACGAGGAAAGGACCGAGATCCCTTCACCGGGAGTGACTCCTTTAGCAAAACTAGAAAAGCCTCAAAATCACTCCATTTCAAAACTTCATTTGATTCTACAACGATATCAAGTTCATTACGCTCATGGTTTTATGAAAGCCTGCGTAGCCCTCCGTCATTTCAGATAAGTACTACTTAGTATTCGTGCTACGGTAGTTTGGCATTCGTCAAGGCGCAGTGTACGGTAGCTAACTAGTATTTATCTGCTTATGCATATGATGCAGATTGGATTAGGGTATTCGTACGGCGTTGTTTGGCATTCGTCAAGGGTCGTGCGGGTGGGTTTAATTCAATCAAGAAATGTACGGGTTGAACTTGACTAGTGGACTATGGGTTGTTTGGCATTCGTCAAGGTCATAGAACACTAGGGGTAAAATATTATCGGGAATTTCAAGTGTTGAAATTTGCAATGAGATTGCATACCTTCTATGAGATACTTGGATCCCGATACCCACTGCGAGTAAGAGTTACTTCTGGGAGAGTTTTACACATTACAATTAGCCGATCAAGTAGGTGTCTAGAAAGGTGTTAACGAGGTTACGCCTCTGGGAAAACGAGGTTTACATTAATTAGGTTCGTGCGAAAGCACGGGGGACCTCCCTCAAAATACCGACACTGGCCTGGCTGAAAGATTGGCGAACTTGTAGTGTGTAATTAATCCCGGCTAGTCTTTCCTTTTAGGGTTTGAAGGAAGATTTGATAAAAAGCAGTGGGAGCCATCCTGATTAGATAAGATAATAACCAATCTGATCTTGCACGAGCATACGCTAAAGTGTTTTCTTCTCTCTCTCTCCAGGTAGCGACCATTTCATGCCCTAATAAAGATAATAATATGGATGTATTGACCGAACCCGCATGTTATACTGTGCAGGGGAACGTTGAACCCGTTCTATCTTATAAGTGTTATAAGAATGAACAGGAAACAGGAGAATATCTGGATTCTCACACCGCCCAAACGGAGAACATGCATGTTGATGCATCATCTTAGGGTGTGTTTGTCATTGAGAACTGTTTCTCAGTTCACCCTACGTTCTGGGTATTAGATACCGGATCCGGATCCCACATATGTAAGATGTTACATGGGCTGCGAAAAGGTAGAGAACTGGGAAAAGGTGATCATTCCGTTCAAGTAGGGAACGGTGCAAATGTTGCAGCCAAAGCAGTTGGCGAATATCACCTTGTATTACCAAGTGGTGATACAATAATTCTGAATGAGTGCTATTATATACCAAACATGATGTGCAACATTATATCAGTTTCTTTATTGAGTAAAGAAGGATATAATTTTGTAGTAAAGGAAAATGTTATGAACATATTCCTAGATCAAAAGTTGATTGCATCAGGCTCGCTACATAATGGCATATTCATTCTAAATCAAAATACAGTCCTCAATATACAAAACACACACAAGAGGAAGAGTTCAGAAATGAACGAATCCTTCTTGTGGCATTGTAGACTTGGTCATATCAATGCGACACGACTGGCTAAGTTACATAAGGATGGTTATTTGAATCCGTTCGAATTATCATCTTATGATACTTGCCATTCATGTCTCAAAGGAAAAATGACCAAAGCTCCGTTTAGTGGACACGGAGAAAGAGTTACTGAACTCTTAGGACTGGTACATAGTGATGTATGCGGTCCCATGTCTACCCTTGCCAGGAACGGTTCTTCCTACTTCATTACATTCACTGACGATCTCTCTAGATACGGGCATGTGTTCCTATTGAAACACAAGTCTGAAGCTTTTGAGAAATTCAGAGAATATAAGCACGAAGTAGAGAACCAAACGGGCAAAAGTATTAAGATCCTTCGATCTGATCGAGGAGGAGAATACTTGAGCAATGAGTTCCAAGATTATCTAAAAGAGAATGGGATTCTCTCTCAGCTTACTCCACCTTATACACCACGGCACAACGGTGTATCGGAACGAAGGAATCGCACCCTATTAGATATGGTGCGTTCAATGATGAGTACAGCTGAGTTACCTATTTCCTTCTAGGGGTATGCGCTTGAGACAGCCATACACCTATTGAATATGGTTCCTACCAAATCAGTGCCTACCACTCCATATGAGATATGGAAAGGGAAGAGACCATCTCTTAAGTATGTTAAGATATGGGGTTGTATAGCCTATGTCAAAAGACAAAATCCGGACAAACTCGAGGCAAGATCTGTCTTATGTAAGTTTGTAGGATATCCCAAAAATTCACAATGGTATATCTTCTACCACCCCGAGGAACAAAGGGTGTTTGTTTCTCGACATGCCACTTTCTTAGAAAAAGGTTTTCTTATGAAACAGATTAGTGGCATTGAGGTAGAACTGGAAGAGGTTCTAGCAACACAAACTGCAACAGAAGACTTGGTAGAACCAGAGGATTCAGTAGAACTCGACGAACCCCAGCCTCTTCGCCGATCTAGGAGGGTATCTCGTCCACCTGAGAGATACTACGGTTTTCTGATTGACGGTGGAAGCGAGGATTGCATCATGGAGGATGATGACCCAACTAGCTTCGAGCAAGCCATCACGAGTAGGGACTCGGTAAAATGGCTGGATACTATGCGGTCCGAGATGGAATCCATGTACACCAACAAAGTATGGACTTTGGAAGTTGCTCCTGAAGGGGTAAAACCCATTGGGAGCAAGTGGATCTTCAAGAAGAAACTTTGTGTAGATGGAAAAGTGGAGACTTTCAAAGCTAGACTTGTAGCAAAGGGTTTTCGTCAAAGACCAGGTGTGGACTATGACGAGACCTTTTCTCCAGTGGCTATGCTTAAATCCATCCGGATCATTCTTGCCATCGCTGCATATCATGATTACGAAATCTGGCAAATGGATGTTAAGACTGCCTTTCTAAATGGTGATTTAGAAGAGTGCGTGTACATGACTCAGCCAGAGGGCTTCGTAGACAGTGGGAGCAGCGGGAAGGTGTGTAAGCTCCTTAAATCCATTTATGGATTAAAGCAATCATCGCGGAGTTGGAACATCTGCTTTGACGTCGTTATCAAAGAGTTTGATTTCGTCAAAAATCCAGATGAACCTTGTATTTACAAGAAGGTGGCAGGGAGTAAGGTTGTCTTCCTCGTATTGTACGTGGACGACATACTCTTGATAGGAAATGACATTCCTATGCTGCAATCGGTCAAGCTCTTCTTATCACAAAGATTCTCAATGAAAGATCTTGGTGATGCCTCCTGCATATTGGGGATCAGGATCTATAGAGATAGATCCAAACGGATACTGGGATTGTCCCAATCGAGGTACATTGACACCATACTAAAGAGGTTTAGTATGGAAGAGTCCAAGCGTGGGAACTTGCCCACGATCTCTGGAGTCACTCTCTCCAAAGAGATGTCTCCCAAGACTGATTTGGAGAGAGCTCGCATGCAAGGGATACCCTATGCTTCGGCAGTAGGCTCTATCATGTATGCGATGCTATGTACCAGACCCGATGTAGCATACTCACTAAGTATAGTGAGCAGGTATCAAGCTGATCCTGGAGAGAGTCACTGGACAGCTGTGAAGAGCATTCTCAAGTACTTACGAAGGACTAGAGATATGTTCTTGGTGTATGGTAACGGAGAACTCCAAGTGGAGTCCTTTACCGATTCGAGCTTCCAGAGTGATAAGGACGACTCTAAGTCGCAGTCGGGATTTGTCTTTACCCTTTACGGAGGGGTGGTTAGCAGGAAGAGTTCCAAGCAGGAAACCGTGGCAGACTCGACGATGGAGGCTGAATACATCGCTGCCAACGATGCTGCCAAAGAGGCTGTCTGGATCAAGAAGTTCATTACTGAACTTGGAGTGGTTCCATCCATTGAGCATCCAATACCTTTGTATTGCGATAACAATGGAGTGGTGGCTTTGGCCAAGGAACCCAGGTCCCATCAGCGATCCAGGCATATTCTAAGGCGGTATCACCTGATCCGGGAGATAGTTGATCGCCGGGAGATCGAGGTCAGGAGGGTTGACACGAAGAACAACACGGCGGATCCACTCACGAAGGCCATTCTCCAGATACAGTTTGAGAGACTCTTCGGGATGCTCGGTATGCGATACTACAGCAGCTGGCCCTAGTGCAAGTGGGAGATTGTTAGTTTTATGTATGCCCTAGAGGCCAGTATTGTACAGATGATGTATATTATATTGGATGCTTGGACATATAAAGAGATGACTTTCTTGCTCGATATGATAGTATGCTATCTGGTTGCTCTTTATCTTAACATGTACACTAGTCTCTTTATACTGTCTTATAGTTACATGTTGGTAAAGCCCTTAGGATGTGTACTTGACTACGTGGACTATGATGCAGATCATACTAGTGGGGACATGGTAGTCCATAAGTACATCCTTCAAGGTCCCTAGTCGTGGGTGTATCGAGACGGGGCATCGATATACCAGTGTAGACTAGCGTATACGCTTCTCGACCCATGTGATGGGCGATGGATGATCCCATATCCATTGGTGTTTGACATCAGAGATGGTGTACGGGTGCTCAGTGGAGACTGGGTACACTGGACGGACTCGCCGAGAACTTGTTAGTTATGTATATGCCCTAGAGGCCATTGTTGTACATATGATGTATATTATAATGGATGCTTGGTTATATATAGAGATGACTTTCTTGCTCGTCATGATAGTATGCTATTTGGTTTCACTTTATCTTAACATGTTGACTTGTATTGGTTTACTGTTTTACTCTCACATGTTGATAAAGCCCTTAGGATCTGTACTCGACTACTGGGACTATGATGAGATCATACTAGTGGGGCCGCGGTAGTCGATGAGTACATCCTATAACTGTTCCTAGTCGAGAGTATATCGAGACAGGGCATCGATACAACAGAGTAGACTAGCGTATACGCATCTCGACCCATATGATGGGCGATGGATGATCCCATATCCATCGGTGTTAGACATCAGAGATGGTGTACGGGTGCTCAGTGGAGACTGGGTACACTGGACGGACTCGCCGAGAACTCCCAGATGGTGATATACCACACGTCAGATGGCAGTTCTCCGGTGACACTGGTACAGGGTAGTCTGTAGACCCGAGATCGTCATGGAGTCTTGTGTGATTCCCACTGTGCTTTGATTTCCACCTTACCACGTCCAAGAGGGAGTGCAAAACGGTGGCTTTTGGGTACAGTCCCGAATCACATGGAGGCAATGAGCGATAGGAGGGGATTCGTCTCTCCCGGTATAGGGAGTTGATGTTGTGCTGTGTTCGATTGGCTATAACTGGAAGTCCCTGGCCAGGGCTGATATGGAGATTTACTGGTAAGTGTTACTAGTAGTTTCTTGACCCGTTATGAGCCATACATCGACACGACTTATCGGTTACTGGGGTCTGACGTATACCACCCCTAGACTTGATATGCGACATATCAGACGAACAGACCGGACTGTACGGGAGTGTTACTGATCGGATTCACAGGAGAACGCACAGGCTAGCTTGTTGATCTTCTGATCGCTCAATACCTGGGTGGCTGTTACGTTTAGCTGACCGCTTGCAGCTTGTGGGTGTTTGATATGATCATCACCTGCTACCGGCGTATTGACGATTCTTTAGAGTCCTACACAGAGGTTTCTTGGCTCAGGCGAAACGGAGTAGTGGCGCATATGTGATATGCGCAGGAACGAGAATAATGCGATATGGGATACCGTATTATATTCTCGCGATATATGGATATGAACCGGGTCATCGGATCAAGTGTTGATTCGATGAATCGGTACATGATATATTAGTCGGTAATATTCGATATGGCGGGATCGTCGAATCAAGTGTTGATTCGATCATTTAATGTATAATAATATATATGATATATTGTATTACATTATCTAATATTGGCTCGCTTTATTATTTCATTTTCTCAGTGGATGATACATTGATATATATGTGATATATGTTAATTGTATTATTTTCTTTTGTTGGGAATATATAATATATATGTGATATATATTATTGTGACATGTTATGATTAATTGTTAAACATGTTTAAGGATGATTAATTGAGTTTAGGGTTTAATTTGGGTTAGATGTTTCATGCATCTTCTAGAAGGTTTCTTCTTTTGTCATTCTTAAGATATTTTCTTTAACTCAACTAAACCCTAACTCTAGTTATTTCTCTACAAAATCCTAGCCACTCATCCTTGACCATGGTTTACAATTCAATCATATGATTATATTCTATTCATCACAAAAGAAAAAGGATTATTTTTTTTCCATTATCTTCTTCTTCTCTCTTGAAAGAAAAGCTTGCTAGATTTTCTTAAGTGATGAAATAATATGAGAAAATGATATAAAAAGAAAGCAAAATTACTACTCTCTCATCCTCATCTCATCTAGCCTATGGGATTAGTGTGTTCTACTCTTTTGAGTGAGAAAGCTTGAGTCGAAGCAACTTCAAGGTAGATCATCGGAGATTTGGAATACTTCGAGCTAGCATGGATCGTTCGAGTCGTGGAGCCTCTCATGAGTCCGGGAGATCGTGGATCGCGGCAAAGGGACTTCTACTCGGAGCTTGTGAAGTGAAGGAGTGGACTACAAAGGTTGTAATCCCTCACACTTAGATAAAAGTTATCATCTTGCATGTTAAACCCTAATAATCTAGCAAAGATCCCGGCTTTGGGTTGTTCGGCACGTCTAAAATTTAATCTGGGCATGTTTGATGCCTTTTGAACCTTCACAAGAGTGCCTAGGAACCCTACAGTGGTATCAGAGCCTCGCTAGAGCATTAGGCGATGTGTTTACGAAGTTAAAACTCCGATCGAACCCGAAACGACGCAAATAGACCCCTCTCTGGAAATTTTTTAAATTTTGGGATTTTTCGGAATTAAAAATATGTAAAAAAATCAGCAGGGAATTCTAAGAGTTACCATAAAACCCGAGCCCCTAATTCCACCAAACAGCGGCGGAAGCGCGGCGCAAGCATGGCTTGCGCGGCGCTTCCGCGGCGGAACAGTAAAATCAGGACACGTGGCTTTTATGCTAATGACCGTAGGTACTTGTTGATGTTTCTGGATATTTTTAACAGTGATTCCAGTATTGTTTTATTTTGGGGTTTATTTGGTAATATTTGATTCGATCGGAATATTTAAATTCGTATTTCTTTCCGGATATTTAGAAACTGTTAAACTATTTGAACGGATATCATTAACTTACTGTTTCCCGGTACGGCAAATTTTCAAGTGTTGAAATTTATTCGGGTTTAAATCTTTTGGAAAAATTGTACAAGTTAAGCGGTGGACCCTCTAGAAGACACAAACCTTAACTCGATTACGTGACCGTCTTGAACTGCCTTTTGAACCTTCGGGTTTGGGGCAGTACGGCGTGCCACATGTGAGGCGTTGGCTTGACCCTTCTACGGCTGGATCACCGGTACTGTGACATATTCTGGGATTATTTGAACCCCGCTCAAGTGTTGAGCAGTTTGGGAAATTTTGGGTGTTTGATTATCTGTTCGAAAAGTTTAATACTGTCGATTTATCTGGAATGTGATACAATATGTGGAATTCATAGAGTTAGGCATAAAATGCGGAGTATGTGATATTTCGGATTTACGATGTCTAAAGTGATTGTGGATTCCAAATATTGTAGTTTTACACTTTCTTTTCTGTGACCGTAAGTGTAATATGTGAGATCGCCGGTTTCGTTGCTATATGATTCAACGACAATTGGGATGCGCATATTTACTTACGTTGATGATATGAGATATTATGTGTTGCTGTGATATGTTATATTGGATCGTCGCGTTCTGAATAGCCGGGGGTTTTATGTGAGATGAGGGTTTTTATTTTCATTCATGTAAAATTCTTTTGTAATGTAATATTCTTTTATTTGGGGCACTTCCAGGTTGCGGTTGATGTCACCAGTGTATATTATTTACTTTTCCGCATTAGGTAGACCTATGGAGGGGAGCACAAGTAACCGGGTTCTAAGGTCCAGTGGGAGGCCATCTCGAGGAGTCGAGACCGGGTCTCCTAACCCTAGAATTGGCAGTGTTACTTGCCGCTCTCGTAGGGGTCTTGGGATGTGGGTTTGGCTATTCGTCGTGACCGTGGAATCCGTGTTTTATACAGGCTCGTATTGAAAACACGGACGTCCTAGTATATCCAATATTTCATATATGTTCTTCTGCTGCAATGTTCTGTGATGAGATCATATTACTGCCTGAGACGAATGCTTATACTATATATATATGCTGATATATAAATATTACTGCTTTCGTTTCTTCTGTGATTCTTAGGAAGCATAAGCTGATGGGATTTTTATTAATGAGATTAATAAAAGGAAAAGAAACCTAAAGATGTTGTAGAATCAAAACTTTATAAAAAGGGTAGCTACAGTTTTTCTTTGCACAGTGATATATACGATATATCCTGCACCTTATTCGATGAGGAAAGGACCGAGATCCCTTCGCCGGGAGTGACTCCTTTAGCAAAACTGGCAGATGCTACAAATCGCGGTTTGTCTTTTGATTGCTTTTAGTGTTTTGCTTTGCACAGCGGTATATATGATATATCCTGCACCTTATTCGATGAGGAAAGGGCCGACGATACCTTCACCGGGAGTGACCCCTTTAGCGAAACTAAGAAAAGCCTAAAAAACACTCCTTTTCAAAACTTCACTCGATTCTACGACGATATCAAGTTCATTACGCTCAGGGTTTTCTGAAAAACCTGCGTAGCCCTCCGTCATTTCAGATAGATATTATTTAGTATTCGTGCTACGCTTGTTGGCCTGCGTCAAGGCGTAGTGTGCGGTAGCTAACTAGTATATATCTGTTTATGCATATGATGCAGATTCGATTAGGGTAGTCATGCGACTTTGTTGGCCTGCGTCAAGGGTCGTGCGGGTGGGTTTAATTGAATCAAGAAATGACGGGTTGAACTTGACTAGCGCACTATGGTTTGTTGGCCTGCGTCAAGGTCATAGGATGCTAGGGGTAAAAACATTATCAGGAATTTCAAGTGTTGAAATTTGCAATGAGATTGCATACCTCCTATGAGATAGTTGGATCCCGATACCCACTGCGAGTAAGTGTTACTCCTGGGAGAGTTTTACACAGGACAATTAGTCATTCAAGTAGGTGTCTAGAAAAGTGTTAACGAGGTTACGCCTCTGGGAAAACGAGGTTTACTTTAATTAGGTCCGTGCGAGAGCACGGGGAACCTCCCTCAAAGTACCGACACTGATCTGGCTGAAAGATTGACGAAATTGTAAGGTGTAATTAATCCCGGCTAATCTTACCTTTTAGGGTTTTAAGGTAGATTTGATAAAAACAGTGGGATACATCCTGATTAGATAAGATAATAACCAATCTAATCTTGCAAGAGCATACGCTAAAATGTTTTCTTCTCTCTCTCTCCAGGTAGCGACCATTTCAGGCCATAATCAAAATAATAATATGGATGTATTGACTGAACCCAATTATTGTACTGAGCTAGGGAATGTTGGACCTGTTCTTTCTTATAAGAGTTATAAGACTGAACAGGAAATAGAAGAATATCTGGATTCTCACGCCGCCCAAAAGAACATGCATGTTGATGCATCTTCTTCAGGTGTGTTAGTTATTGAGAACTGTTTCTCAGTTCACCCTACGTCCTGGGTATTAGATACCGGATCAGGATCCCACATATGTAAACAGTTACATGGGCTACAAAAAGGTAGAGAACTGGGAAAAGGTGATCATTCCGTTCAAGTAGGGAACGGTGCAAGTATTGTAGCCAAAGCAGTTGGCGAATATCACCTTGTATTGCCAAGTCGTAATACACTGATTCTAAATGAGTGCTATTATATACCAAACATGATGTGCAACATTATATCAGTTTCTTTATTGAATAAAGAGGGATATAATTTTGTAGTACAGGATAATGTTATGAACATATTCCTAGATCAAAAGTTGATTGCATCAGGCTCGTTACATAATGGCATATTCATTCTAAATCAGAATACAGTCCTGAATATACAAAACACACACAAGTGGAAAAGTTCAGATATGAACGAATCCTACTTGTGGCATTGTAGACTTGGTCATATCAATGCGACACGACTGGCTAAGTTACATAAAGATGGTTATTTGAATCCGTTCGAATTATCATCTTATGATACTTTCCATTCATGTCTCAAAGAAAAAATGACCAAAGCTCCGTTTAGTGGACACGGAGAAAGAGTTACTGAACTCTTAGGACTAATACATAGTGATGTATGCGGTCCCATGTCTACGCATGCCAGGTACGGTTCTTCCTACTTCATTACATTCACTGACGATCTTTCTAGATTCGTACATGTGTTCCTGATGAAACACAAGTCTGAAGCTTTTGAGAAATTCAGAGAATATAAGCACGAAGTAGAGAATCAAACGGGTAAAAGTATTAAGATTCTTCGATCTGATCGAGGAGGTGAATACTTAAGCGGTGAGTTCCTAGATTATCTAAAAAGAGAATGGGATTCTCTCTCAGCGTACTCCTCCTTATACACCACAGCACAACGGTGTATCTGAGCGGAGGAATCGCACCCTATTAGATATGGTGCGCTCTATGATGAGTACAGCTGAGTTACCTATTTCCTTCTGGGGGTATGCACTGAAGACAGCTGCAGACCTATTGAATATGGTTCCCACCAAATTTGTGCCAACCACTCCATATGAGATATGGAAAGGAAAGAGACCATATCTTAATTATGTTAGGATATGGGGTTGTCCGGCATATGTGAAAACACAAAATCCGGAAAAACTCGGCGCAAGGTCTATTCTGTGCAAGTTTATTGGATATCCCAAACATTCGCGCGGGTATATCTTCTACCACACCGAAGAACAAAAGGTGTTTGTTTCTCGGCACGCCACCTTTTTAGAAAAGGAATTTCTTGCAAAAGAGATTAGTGGCTCTGAGGTAGAACTGGAAGAAGTTCCAGCAGAACAAACTACAACAGATGATTTAGTGGAACCAGAGGATTCAGTAATACCCGACGAACCCCAGCCTCTCCGCCGATCTAGTAGGGTTTCTCGTCCACCTGAGAGATACTACGGCTTTCTCATTGAGGGTGGAAGCGAGGATTGCATCATGGATGATGATGAACCGACTAGTTTCGAGCAGGCCATCACGTGTGGTGACTCTGTGAAATGGCTGGATGTAATGCGATCTGAGATGGAATCCATGTACACCAACAAAGTATGGACTTTGGAAAATGCTCCTGAAGGGGTAAAACCCATTGGGAGCAAGTGGATCTTTAAAAAGAAATTTGGTGTAGATGGAAAAGATGAGACTTTCAAAGCTAGACTTGTAGCAAAAGGTTTTCGTCAACGACCAGGTGTGGATTATGACGAAACCTTTTCTCCAGTAGCTATGCTTAAGTCCATCCGGATCTTACTTGCCATTGCTGCATACCATGACTACGAAATCTGGCAAATGGATGTTAAGACCGCCTTTCTAAACGGTGATTTAGAAGAGAGCGTGTACATGACTCAGCCAGAGGGCTTCGTAGATAGTGGGAGCAGCGGAAAGGTGTGCAAGCTGCTTAAATCCATTTATGGGTTAAAGCAAGCATCGCGGAGTTGGAACATCTGTTTTGATGTTGTAGTCAAAGAGTTTGACTTCATCAAAAATATAGATGAACCTTGTATCTATAAGAAGGTAGCAGAGGGTAAGGTTGTCTTCCTCGTATTGTACGTGGATGACAAACTCTTGATAGGAAATGATATTCCTATGCTGCAATCAGTCAAGCTCTTCTTATCACAGAGATTCTCAATGAAAGATCTAGGTGATGCCTCCTGCATATTGGGAATCATGATCTATAGAGATAGATCTAAACGGATACTGGGATTGTCCCAATCCAGGTACATTGACACCATACTAAAGAGGTTTAGTATGGAAGAATCCAAGCGTGGGAACCAACCCACGATCTCTGGACTCACTCTCTCCAAAGAGATGTCTCCCAAGACTGATTTGGAGAAAGCTCGCATGCAAGGGATACCCTATGCTTCGGCAGTAGGCTCTATCATGTATGCGATGCTATGTACCAGACCCGATGTAGCATACTCGCTAAGTGTAGTGAGTCGGTATCAAGCGGATCCTGGAGAGAGTCACTGGACAGCTGTGAAGAACATTCTCAAGTACTTACGAAGGACTAAGGAGATGTTCTTGGTGTATGGTAACGGAGAACTCCAGGTGGAGTCCTTTACCGATTCCAGCTTCCAAAGTGATAAGGACGACTCTAAGTCGCATTCGGGTTTTGTCTTTACCCTCAATGGAGGGGCGGTATGTTGGAAGAGTTCCAAACAGGATACCGTTGCAGACTCAACGATGGAGGCTGAATACATCGCTGCCAACGATGCTGCCAAAGAGGCTGTCTGGATCAAGAAGTTCATTAGTGAACTTGGTGTGGTTCCATCCATTGAGCATCCAATACCTCTGTATTGCGATAACAATGGAGCTGTGGCTTTAGCCAAGGAACCCAGATCCCATCAGAAGTCCAGACATATTCTGAGGCGGTATCACCTGATCAGGGAGATAGTTGATCGCCGGGAGATCGAGGTCAGGAGAGTAGATACGAAGGACAACACTGCGGATCCATTCACGAAGGCTATTCCCCAGATACAGTTTGAGAGATTATTCGGGATGCTAGGTATGAGATACTACAGCAGCTGGCCTTAGTGCAAGTGGGAGATTGTTAGTTATGTATATGCCCTAGAGGCCATTGTTGTACATATGATGTATATTATAATGGATGCTTGGTTATATATAGAGATGACTTTCTTGCTCGTCATGATAGTATGCTATTTGGTTTCACTTTATCTTAACATGTTGACTTGTATTGATTTACTGTTTTACTCTCACATGTTGATAAAGCCCTTAGGATCTGTACTCGACTACTGGGACTATGATGAGATCATACTAGTAGGGCAGCGGTAGTCGATGAGTACATCCTATAACTGTTCCTAGTCGAGGGTATATCGAGACAGGGCATCGATACACCAGAGTAGACTAGCGTATACGCATCTCGACCCATATGATGGGCGATGGATGATCCCATATCCATCGGTGTTAGACATCAGAGATGGTGTACGGGTGCTCAGTGGAGACTGGGTACACTGGACGGACTCGCCGAGAACTCCCACATGGTGATATACCACACGTCAGATGGCAGTTCTCCGGTGACACTGGTACAGGGTAGTCTGTAGACCCGAGATCGTCATGGAGTCTTGTGTGATTCCCACTGTGCTTTGATTTCGACCTTACCACGTCTAAGAGGGCGTGCAAAACGGTGGCTTTTGGGTACAGTCCCGAATCACATGGAGGCAATGAGCGATAGGAGGGGATTCGTCTCTCCCGGTATAGGGAGTTGATGTTGTGCTGTGTTCGATTGGCTATAACTGGAAGTCCCTGGCCAGGGCTGATACGGAGATTTACTGGTAAGTGTTACTAGTAGTTTCTCGACCCGTTATGAGCCATACATCGACACGACTTATCGGTTACTGGGGTCTGACGTATACCACCCCTAGACTTGATATGCGACATATCAGACGAACAGACCGGACTGTACGGGAGTGTTACTGATCGGATTCACAGGAGAACGCACAGGCTAGCTTGTTGATCTTCTGATCGCTCAATACCTGGGTGGCTGTTACGTTTAGCTGACCGCTTGCAGCTTGTGGGTGTTTGATATGATCATCACCTGCTACCGGCATATTGACGATTCTTTAGAGTCCTACACAGAGGTTTCTTGGCTCAGGCGAAACGGAGTAGTGGCGCATATGTGATATGCGCAGGAACGAGAATAATGCGATATGGGATACCGTATTATATTCTCGCGATATATGGATATGAACCGGGTCATCGGATCAAGTGTTGATTCGATGAATCGGTACATGATATATTAGTCGGTAATATTCGATATAGCCGGATCGTCGAATCAAGTGTTGATTCGATGATTTAATGTATAATAATATATATGATATATTGTATTACATTATCTAATATTGGCTCGCTTTATTATTTCATTTTCTCAGTGGATGATACATTGATATATATGCGATATATGTTAATTGTATTATTTTCTTTTGTTGCGAATATATAATATATATGTGATATATATTATTGTGACATGTTATGATTAATTGTTAAACATGTTTAAGGATGATTAATTGAGTTTAGGGTTTAATTTGGGTTAGATGTTTCATGCATCTTCTAGAAGGTTTCTTCTTTTGTCATTCTTAAGATATTTTCTTTAACTCAACTAAACCCTAACTCTAGTTATTTCTCTACAAAATCCTAGCCACTCATCCTTGACCATGGTTTACAATTCAATCATATGATTATATTCTATTCATCACAAAAGAAAAAGGATTATTTTTTTTTCCATTATCTTCTTCTTCTCTCTTGAAAGAAAAGCTTGCTAGATTTTCTTAAGTGATGAAATAATATGAGAAAATGATATAAAAAGAAAGCAAAATTACTACTCTCTCATCCTCATTTCATCTAGCCCATGGGATTAGTGTGTTCTACTCTTTTGAGTGAGAAAGCTTGAGTCGAAGCAACTTCAAGGTAGATCATCGGAGATTTGGAATACTTCGAGCTAGCATGGATCGTTCGAGTCGTGGAGCCTCTCATGAGTCCGGGTGATCGTGGATCGCGGCAAAGGGACTTCTACTCGGAGCTTGTGAAGTGAAGGAGTGGACTACAAAGGTTGTAATCCCTCACACTTAGATAAAAGTTATCATCTTGCATGTTAAACCCTAATAATCTAGCAAAGATCCCGGCTTTGGGTTGTTCGGCACGTCTAAAATTTAATCCGGGCATGTTTGATGCCTTTTGAACCTTCACAAGAGTTCCTAGGAACCCTACAGAACTCCCAGATGGTATTATACCTCACGTCAGATGGCAGTTCTCAGGTGACACTTGTGCAGGTTAGTCTGTAGACCCGAGATCGTCATAGAGTCTTGTGTGATTCCCACTGTACTTTGATCTCCACCTTACCACGTCCTTGAGGGCGCGCAAAACGGTGGTCTTTGGGTACAGTCCCGAGTCACATGGAGGCAATGAGCGATAGGAGGGGTTTCGTCTCTCCCGGTATTGGGGGTTGATGTTGCGCTGTGCTCGATTGGACGTAACTGGGAAGTCCCTGGCCAGGGCTGATCAGAGATTTGCTGGTAAGTGTTACCAGTAGTTTCTCGACCCGTTATGAGCCTCACATCGGCACGACTTATCGGTTATTGGGGTCTGACGTATACCACCCCTAGACTTGATATGCGACATATCAGACGAACAGACCGGACTGTACGGTAAGTGTTACTGGTTGGATTCACAGGAGTGTGAGCGGACTAGCTCATCGATCTTCTGATCGCTCAATACCCGAATGGCCGTTACGTTTAGCAGACCGCTTGCGGCTTGTGGGTGCTTGATATGATCATCATCTGCTACCGGCGTATTGACGAGTCTTTAGAGTCCTACACAGAGGTTTCCTGGCTCAAGCGAAACGAAATAGGAGCGCATATGAGATATGTGCAGGACCGAGAATAATGCGTGTATGTGATACCGCATTTCATTCTCGCGATATATGTTTCGATTGGTTATATTCGATATGACCTAGTTATCGAATCATTGATTCGATAAATCGATACATTGGAATCTAGTCGGTTATGTGCGACATGACCGGATCATTGAATCAAATGTTGATTTAATGATTTAATGTGTAATTATATATTTGATATATTGCATTGCATTAACTAGTATTGGTTCACTTTATATGGATTTTCTCACTTGATGTGCAAGAAGTATATGTGATATACTTTTGTGCACATATTTGTATCATGTTTGATGATACTTGATCATTTGGTTAAGTGTAAAGAATTAAACCTTGGTTAAGTAGATAATTAGGGTTTTGATTTATTCTCTCATTTATTTATCCATGCTTTATTTATATAAATGGATAAATGAAAACATAATGGTTTCTTTTTATCATGAAGCTTGTTGAAGCTTCATGAAGCTTTGACTAAAGAAACCATTTTGTCTTCTAGCTTAACCCTAACCCTTCTCATTTACCATGGTCTTTTCTCTACACTTAACCTTGGTTAAGATATGATAAGTATTGATTTATTTTTTAATTTATCTCAACACTTATCATATTCTAGCTTCATCTTCTCCTTCTTCTTCAAGATAGAAACCTTGATGCCATCAATGGCAACTTGAGTTCTAGTGAGAGAAATCCAATTCTAAAGTGAACCCACCTCCTATTTCTTCACCCTCTACCTCTTGCCAAGTTGTTTTGGGTGTTTTCATCACAAGTTTCACAACTTTGTGAAGTCGGAGCTTGAACTTGTGATGCCTCGACGTAGATCGTCTTTGACACGAAGCCGACGACCTAGCTCGCCCGTTTCTCCGATGAAGCCGACGAATGAGTTCGGGATTCATGATGGACAGCGAGAGGACACCCACGTGGAGCTAAGGAAGTGGAGAACCGGATCTACAAAGGTTGTAGCCTCTCTCCTTTAGTTAAAGTGTTAACTAGATTCGTATTTCGCCTAGAATTCTAGCCGACGATCCGTATTAGGGTTTCTCGGCACCCATAAAATTTTATATTGGCATGGTTGATGCCTTGTGAGACCTCTATAGTGTGCCTAGGAACCCTACATTTTTGTGGTCTAAAAATTGTTTTTTGTACGTCAGAAAATCAGGCAGGCTTTTTAAAGACTACACAAGAAATTTGGGCACTTGAACCCACGAAACCACCGCGGAACCGCCGCATAAGCCATGGCTTTGTCGCGGTTCCGCCGCAGGTTTGGGGCTTCAGTGAACAGTTTTTCTTATGGTGGTTTTTCACATGGAACTGTGGTTTCTGGAATATTTTGTCTGGGCCCAGATTTTGTTTGAGTACTGGATTTGTGCTTAGGGCCCACTTCGGGAAGTTTTGTCGATCGGAATTTTAAATGTGTTAGTTTACAGTGGTTACATTATATCTGCGACCGTGAATGTCATTTGATCGGTAAATCTTGTCTAATTGCTATAGTCCTTTTAGACGGATATGCGAACGTGACATTCACGTTGATGTTCTGTGTTGTGCTGTGATGTTGCGTATTTGTCATGGTGGATAGCCTGGATGCAATTTTAGTACTATTTGGTTATATTTGTGCATTTGATATTGCGGGGCGAGCGTCCGACATGTGGACTGCCGTCACTGCCTGTTTGTATATTATTGTTTTGGTGCACGACCGGGATGAGGTCGGTGCACCCGTTGTATATATTTTATTTTCTGTACTAGGATTACCCCGCGGTAGGGTGCACGTATAGCCGGGTTCTAGAGGGCAACGGGCCCGCATCTCATGGCTTTGAGACGGAGGGGCTTCACTCTAGAATTGGCGGGCTATTCGCCGCACTCGTAGGGGGTATAGGTTGACCCAAGAAGGGGTGCTTAAGATACCGGATTCCGTGAAGTGCTTGGTGCTCCATTCACTTTGCTGAAGGGGGCTGCCTAGCTTCAGGTTTTGGCGTGTAACTTGCCGCGCCCGTAGGGGTCTAGGTTTTCATTGTACAGGCTATCTACATGACCAGGGGAACGTCGGGTTTCATTCGCGGATTTATGAAACCCGGGGATCCCAGATTATCTGTATTGTTCTGCGATGCTTAATACTTTTCTGTGATGTTGTATTTATCATGCCTGGAGCGATTATTATATATTGATATATATACTAGTAGACGTTGTATATGTTTTGCACCCGCTTTAGTCCAGTCCCCGCTCTGTCCTTAGTTAAGTAACCTAACGGGACCCAGTGGCGAATGCGGATGGCATATACGTACATCATATTTTTCGTTCTTTTCTGGTGTGATCAATTGATGGGACTGCGTTGATTTTTATCAATGCAAGGAAAATAAACCTATATTTGATGTTGTTGGAACCAATTTTTCAAAAGCTATTTTTACAAGGGCGTTCTCTTTTTTTTGCACAGTGGTATACGGTTATGAATATCCAGCACCTCATTCGACGAGGCAAAGGCCGAGATCCCTTCACCGGGAGTGACCCCTTGGATAGAGGTTTGCGTCAGGGCAATAACTTCAATATAGTCGATTACATTTTGCTTTGCATCGTGGTATTCAGTTTGGAATATTCAGCACCTCATTCGACGGGGAAAGTGCCGAGATCCCTTCACCGGGAGTGACCTCTTTAGCAAAGCTTTTCGCCACTATATTTTTATAAAACCACTTGGATTCCTTCAACGATATCAAGTTCATTACGCTAAAGGTTTTTGCCAAAAACTAGCCGTAGCCCTCCGTCATTTCTTTCAGGTAGTACCTAGTATTCGTGCTGCGTTTGTTGGCCTTTGTCAAGGCGTAGTATGCTGTAGCTGGGTATTACTTGTCTGTTGCATTGAGTTGCGATTATCTAGGACAGTCGTATAACCTTGTTGGCCTTTGTCCAGGGATTGTGCGGGTTGGTCTAGAGTAATCCAGGATAATGACGGGTTGAACTTGACTTGTGGTTTATGATTTGTTGGCCTTTGTGAAGATCATAAACTGCTTGGGGTAAAAATCATATCGGGAGTTTCAAACATATAAGAAACTTGCCAAGCTTGCGCATACCTTCTGGAGTGTGATGACGTAAGTGGCTTCTATCACGTTATCATGCGATGATAGTTGGATCCCGATTCCCACTGATGAGTAGTATTACTCCTCGGGTGATTCCGGCTGATTCTTCTTTCAGGTTTGGAGGAGAATTTGAGAAAACGGTGGGAGGTTTCCTGATTAGATAAAGTGATTAACCATTCTGATCTAGGTTAGAGTGCACGCAGAGTATTTCTACTTTTTCTCTCTTTGACTGCGACCATGACCCGACCCTAGACTATAACCCAGTGACCAAGTTAACCGAACTTTCTTAAAACTCTGGCTTTTGGATTGTCTGGGTTGCATACATCATTGCCACTCTTTCTTTTACCCTTTGAAGTTTCTCCAGAACACCCCGTATTATTACGAACATCCACTTCCATTGGATAAATCCAACGTATGGTTATATACGAACTCGGAGGAACTTCCTCGAGGATGGATTCTGGTTCTGGAGAGATCGAATATGATTATTCAGTTGTCTTTTCCATTTACCTTCTCTCAGGTTGTGAGGGCTCCTAGGATTAGGAGAGGGTACACCTATTACGCTTATTGGATAGTCTTCTTCCAAACCATAGGCAGGTGCCGAAAGGTGTAGGGTTCCTAGGCATCCTAGTGAGGTCTCACAAGGCATCAACCATGCCAATTTCAAAAATTCTAGGTACCGAGAAACCCGACTACGGATCGTTTGCTAGAAGTTTAGGCGAAAAAGCTAACTAGTTAACACTTAACTAAGAGATACGGAAATACAACCTTTGTAGATCCGGTCGTCCACCTCCACGGCTCCGAGATGAGGTCCTCTCCGCTGTCCAAATCAAATCCGGGCTTTAGCGTCGGTTTCATCGGAGAATGGACGGGCTAGGTCGTCGACGACGTGCCGAAGATGATCTACGTCTAAGCATCACTAGATCGAGCTCCACCTTCACCAAGTCTTGAAAACTTGTGAAGAAAACACACTCTACTACTTGGCAAGAGGTAGAGGATCAAGAAATAGGAAGTGGGTAGACTTTAGTTTTGGATTTCTCACTCTTTTTCATCACTTGCCATTAATGGAGCAAGCTTTCTTCATGTGAAGAAATGAAGAAGAAGAAGAAGCTAATTATGATAAGAATTAATTTAATTAGAAAAGAAACTCATTCTTATCATAACATGACCATGGTTAGTTGTAGAGAGTGAACTAGGGTTAGTGGAGTGGTTAGGGTTAAGCATGAGACAAAATGGTTAACTAAGTCAAAGCTTCATGAAGATTCATGAACAAAACAAAATAGCAACCATTTTTCCCTTTTTGCTTTTAATTTTCTTTTCCAAATGAATAACTAATAAATAAATAAATGAAAAAGAAAACATAACCCTAACCATTCACAACCATGGTTTAATCTTTACACTTAACCAATTTAGCATGCATCATCAAACATGATACAATCATGTGCACAAAATCATATCGCATATATAATGCGCACACCCGAGTGAGAAAATCCATTTTAAAGTGAACCGATACTAGTTAATGAAAAGTAATATATCAAATATATAATTATACATTAAATCATTAAATCAACACTTGATTTAACGATCCGGTCATATCGCATATAACCGACTAGTATCCAATGTATCAGCTGATCGAATCAATCCTTGATTCGACAACTAGGTTATATCACATATAACCATTCGATACATTCATCGCGAGAATGGAATACGGTATCACATACACGCATTATTCTCGGTCCCGCACATATCTCATATACGCTCCTATTTCGTTTCGCTTGAGCCAGGAAACCTCTGTGTAGGACTCTAAAGACTCGTCAATACGCTGGCAGCAGATGATGATCATATCAAGCATCCACAAGCCGCAAGCGGTCTGCTAAACGTAACGGCCACCCGGGTATTGAGCGATCTGAAGATCGACGAGCAAGCCCGCTCACACTCCAGTGAATCCGACCAGTAACACTACCGTACAGTCCGGTCTGATCGTCTGATATGTCGCATATCTTGCCTAGGGGTGGTAAACGTCAGACCCCAATAGCTCGATAAGTCGTGTCGATATGAGGTCTATAACTATTCAAGAAACTACAGGTAACACTTACCAGTAAATCTCAGCAACCCTGGCCAGGGATTTCCTGTTATAGCCAATCGAACACAGCGCAACATCAACCCTCTATACCGGGAGAGACGAATCCCCTCCTATCGCTCATTGCCTCCATGTGACTCGGGACTGTACCCAAAAACCACCGTTTTGCACGCCCCCTTGGACGTGGTAAGATGGAAATCAAAGCACAGTAGGAACCACACAAGACTCTATGACGATCTCGGGTCAACAGACTACTCTGTACCAGTGTCACCAGAGAACTGCCATCTGACGTGAGGTATAATACCATCTAGGAGTTCTCGGCGAGTCCGTCCAGTGTACCCAGTCTCTACTGAGCACCCGTATATCATCTCTGATGTCAAACACCGATGGATATGGGATCATCCATCGCCCATCTGTATGGGTCGAGAAGGTACACGCTAGTCTACTCTGGTATATCGATGCCCCGTCTCGATACACCCACGACTAGGGACTTTGAAGGATGTACTTATGGACTACCATGTCCCCACTAGTATGATCCGCATCATAGTCCAGGTAGTCAAGTACATATCCTAAGGGCTTTACCAACATGTAACAGAGAGACAATCAGTATACACGTTAAGGTAAAGTTCAACCAGATAGCATACTATCATGTCGAGCAAGAAAGTCCTCCCTATATACGTCCCAGCATCCACTACAATATACATCCTATGTATAGTAATGGCCTCTAGGGCATACATATAACTAACAATCTCCCACTTGCACTAGGGCCATCTGTAGCAGTGGTTGCAGTATCTCATACTCAACCATCCCATAAAAAAATCTCTCTTTGGGAACAGGCCTTTGTGAGTGGATCCGCTGTGTTGTCCTCAGAATCTACTCTCCTTACCTCGATCACCCTGGAGATCAACTATCTCCATGATCAGGTGATGCGGCCTCAGAATACGCCTGGGTCACTGATGGGACGGGTGTTCCTTGGCATAAGCCACAACTCCATTGTCTCACAATGGTAGGAACGAAGTTCATCTCATGAACTATTATACACCCAGACTGCCTCTATGGTAGCATCTTAAGTAGCGATGTATCCTGCCTTTATCGTCTAGTATGTCACGGTATCTAGTTTGGAACTCTTCCAACATACCTTCCCTTTACTGAGGGTAAAGACAATGCCTGTGACTGACACTAAGTCGTCCTTATCACCGTGGAACCCTTCCAGTGATTCTCCACAGGATCAGTTGATACCATCTCACTACATCTAGTGAGAATTCTAACATCCATTTAGATCTATCTCATAGATCCAAAACCCAGGATTTAGTAGGTATCATCTTGATCCTTATGTGGAGAATCCATGTGATAAACGGAGATTGATCGAGCGTAGCATAAGAAACTCCTTTCTTATCAAGAGTATGTCATCTACGTACTCTACGAGGATCGTCACCATACTCCCTACTACCTTTTTGTTTATTCAAGGTTCATCTACCATTTTGATGATGTCAAACACTTTGACCGCTTCATCAAAACAGATGTTCCAACTCCGCGATGCCTGCTTTATCCTATAAAGCATCTTGCACACGTTTCCGCTGCTCCCACTGTCTACGAGGCTCTCTGGCTGTGTATTTATAGACTCCCTCTTCTAAAACATCATTTAGAAAAGCTGTCATGACACCCAACCACCAGATATCGTAGTCATGGTATGTGGCCGTGGCAAGTAGGATCTGGATGGACTTAAGCATAGATCCTCAGAAAAAGTTTCATCATGATCCACACCTGGTCAATGATGCAAACCTTTAACAAGTCTAGCTTTGAAAGTCTCAACTTTTCCATGTACACCAAGTAATCTTCTCAAGATATACTTGCTCCTGATGGGGATTTAACCCTTCAGATATTGCAACCAAAGTCCATACTTTGTTGATGTACATGGATTCCATCTCAGATCGCTAAACATCCAGCCATTCTTACAGAGTCTTACTCTCGATGGCCAGCTCGAAACTAGTTGGGTCATCATCTCATGATGCAATCCTCACTCCCACTGTCATAGAGAAACCAAAGTATCTCTCAGGTGGGTGAGGAACCCTACTAGATCGGCGGAGAGGCTGAGGTTCGTTGGTATCTACTGAATCTCTTGGTTCTATCAAATCATCTGCTGTAGTTCGTATAGCTGGAACTTTTCCAGTTCTACATAACAGATCTTGCCTCGAGCTTGTCCGGATTTTGCTTTTAGACATAGGCCAGACAACCCCAAATCTTAACCAACTTAAGATATGGGCTCTTCCCTTTCCATATCACATATGAAGCGGTAGGCAACTGATTTGATTGGAACCCAATTCAATAGGTATGCAACTTCTCAAGTGCATAACCCCCAAAAAGGAAACAGGTAACTCAGTAGTACTCATCATAGAGCACACCATATCAAATAGGGTGTATCTGCTCCGCCCCGATATACCATCGTGCTATGGTGTATACAGAGGAGTAATGCTGAGAGAGAATCTCATTCTCCTTTAGAATATTCCAGGAATTCCATGCACAAGTATTCTCCTCCCTGATCTCATCATAGGACATAATACTTATACCCGTATTTTGGTTCTCTACTTCTAAATCATATTCTGTGAATATCTCAAAAGGTTCGGACTTGTGTTTCAACAGGAACATATGTCTGAATCTTGAGAGATTATCAGAGAATGTAATGAAGTACAAAGAACCGGTCTTGGCATATGTAGACAGGGGACCTTTATACATCAACATGTATCATCCCAAGAGTTCATTAACTCTTTCTCTGTTTTCAATAAACGGAGCTATGGTCATCTTATCTTTGTGACATGACTGGCAAGTTTCACAAGATGTAAATTCAAACTGATTTAAATTTGCATCTTTATGTAACTTAGCTAGTCGGGTCGCATTGATATGACCTAGTCTACAATGCCTCAAGAAGGATTCGTTCATTTCTGAACTCTTCCTCTTGTGTGTGTTCTGTATACTAAAGAACTGTAGTTTGATTTAGAACGTCAATGCTTTTAGATAACGTGCCTGAACCGATCAACTTTTGATATAGGAAATGTTCAAAACATTATCCATCAATACAAAATTTTATCATTTCTTTACTAATAAAGAGACAGATATGATTTTGTATATCAGGTTCGGTATTTAATGACATTCGTTCAGAATCAATGTATTCGTAATACAGGGTGACAGTGACCAACAGACTTGGCTGCAACACTTGCCCCGTTTTCTGCCTCATGAAACTTATCACCCGTTCTCAGTTCTCTACCTTTCTGTAGCCCTATGTAACAGATTACATATCTGGGATCCTGATCTGGTATCACATACCCAGGATGTAAAGGATACTGAGAAACAGTTCTTTGTAACGAACATACCCGAAGATGATGCATCAGCATGCACTCTCTTCGTTTGGGCGGCACGGGAAATCTGGTATTCCCCAATTTCCTGCTCTGTCTTATAACAATTATAAGTTGGAGCGGGACCAACGTTCCCCAGCTCAGTATAACAAGCGGGTTCGGTCAATAATCCGTATTATTATCTTGATTAAGGCGTGATATGGTCGCTACCTGGAGAGAGAGAGAAGAAAACACTCAGCGTGCGCTCTTGCAAGAATAGATTGGTTATTATTTTATCTAATCAGGATGGCTCCCACTGCTTTTTATCAAATCTTCCTTCAAACCCTAAAAGGAAATACTAGCCGGGATTAATTACACACTACAAGTTCGCCAATCTTTCAGCCAGGCCAGTGTCGGTACTTTGAGGGAGGTCCCCCATGCTTTCGCACGAACCTAATTAATGTAAACCTCGTTTTCCCAGAGGCGTAACCCCGTTAACACCTTTCTAAACATCTACTTGATCGGCTAATTGTAATGTATAAAACTCTCCCAGGAGTAACTCTTACTCGCAGCGGGTATCGGGATCCAACTATCTCATAGAAGGTATGCAATCTCATTGCAAATTTCAACACTTGAAATTCCCGATAATATTTTGCCCCGAACGATCTATGACCTTGACAAGGTCAACAAACCATAGACCGCAAGTCAAGTTCAACCCGTCATTTCTTGATTGAATCAAACCCACCCGCACGACCCTTGACAAGGTCAACAAGGCCGCACGACTGCCCTAACCCAATCTGCATCATATGCATAAGCAGATAAATACTGGTTAGCTACCGCACACTGCGCCTTGACAAGGTCAACAAACGCAGCACGAATACTAAACAGGATTTATCTGAAATGACGGAGGGCTACGACAGGTTTTTCTGAAAACCTATTGCGTAATGAACTTGATATCGTTGTAGAATCAAATGAATTTTGAAATGGAGTGTTTTTGAGGCTTTTCTAGTTTTGCTAAAGGAGTCACTCCCGGTGAAGGGATCGTCGGTCCTTTCCTCGTCTAATGAGGTGCGGGATATATCATATATATCACTGTGCAATGCAAAAACTCTTAAAAGCAATCAAAAGACAAACCGAATTTGTAGCATCTGCCAGTTATTGCTAAAGGAGTCACTCCCGGTGAAGGGATCTCGGTCCTTTCCTCATCGAATAAGGTGCAGGATATATCATATATACCTCTATGCAAAGCAAGAACTGTAGCTACCTATTTTATTTTGAAATTCGATTCTACAACATCTTAGGTTTCTTTTATTTCATTAATCACATTAATGAAGTCCCATCATTTAAATACCTAAACATCACAGATAAATACGACGTACACTTATGCCATCCGCATTCGCCTCGATGTCCCCTCGTGCACCGTTAGGTTAGGTAACTAACGGCAGAGCGGGGCAGGGCTAGCGCGGGTGTAAAACATAAGTAACGTCTATATAATATATCATATATACTATATACTGTATCTATCACAGAACATCACATGATCACATCACAGATATCGCAGCAGAAGAAAACTTATGAAATATTGGATATACTAGGACGTCCGTGTTTTCAATACGAGCCAGTATAAAACACGGATTCCACGGTCGTGATGAATAGCCAAACCCACACCCCTAGACCCCTACGAGAGTGGCAAGCAACCCTACCAATTCTAGAGTTAGGAGACCCGGACTCGACTCCTCGAGTTGGTCTCCCACTGGACTCCAGAACCCGGTTTCTTGTGCTCCCCTCCTTGGGTCTATCCTAGTGCGGAAAAGTAAATAATATACAAGCGGTGACAACTTCCGCAACCTGGAAGTGCCCCAATAAAAGAATATTACATACAAGTTTTTACATGAATGAAAATGAAAAACACTCATCTCACATAAAAACCCCCGGCTATTCAAACACGACGATCCAATATAACATATCCAGCAACACATAACATCACATGTCATCAACGTAAGTAAATATGCGCATCCCAATTGTCGTTGACATATAGCAACGAAACCGGCGATATCACATATTACACTTACGGTCACAGAAAAGAAAGTGTAAAACTACAACAGTTGGAATCCGCAACCACCTCAGACATCGCATGCCTGACCAAATGAATTCCTTAGACATCACATGCCTAACAATTATAAACCCCGCATTTTTGTCTCATTATCGAAAACACTTTTCAATATTGAGTCGGGCAATTCAACAAGATTCCCGACAGCCTGATCGAATGCTCGTCGCAAACTTCAGAAGGCGGCCGCACCCCCGATACCGGCGACGAAGTGCACCAAGGCGGAACACCGCTACCGCGAGCACCCGAACGGATGCTTTCGGCGACGGGGTTCTCCTACGGTCACTTGGTCGGGGCTATGGAGTGAGGCTGTCTATTAAGTTTACCCGGCGAGTATCCGCGTACGCTACGTGATTGCGACGGACTTTTGATCACATCAAAATTCCGTGGCAACCGATCAAGTGAGACTAAACTGCTATGTTTATAACATTCATTCAGTTATCTCATAACTTATTGTGAATTCCAATTATTGTATCCCATTCCAGATAAATAGAAAATGTTAAACTTTCCGATCGAACAATCGAACACCCAAGGTTTCCCAATACAGATCAACACAAGAAATAAGTCTAACAACATTCAGTTCGTGCCTCAGTACCAACGGTCCAGCCGTAGAAGGGTCAAGCCAACGCCTCACATATGGCACGCCGTACTACCCCAAACCCGAAGGTTCAAAGGGCAGTTCAAGACGGTCACATAATCGAGTTAAGGTTTGTTGTCTTCTAGAGGGACCATCGCGTTACTTGCACTACTTAGAACGTCGTTAAACTACGGAAAAATCCAACACTTGGAAATTTCCCGACAGGGGAAAAATTGGGTATTTATATCCGGTCGAACTTTTTAACATATTCTAAAATTTATCTGGAAAGCCACACAGACAAAATTTGATACTCCGATCGAAACACCGAATCCCCAAAAACACAGCAGAAAAATTCAACTCTTGAATAAATATTAAAAATTCCCAGAAAACTCAGCTCTTTGAACTAGGAATTACTGTGGAAAGGAACAGGGCTGACGTCATCAAGGGGCCGCTGATCCGCCGCAGAAGCCATGCTTCTGCCGCGGATCCGCCGCGAAATTTACTGTTCACCAGAAACTTTTTGCACCGTAATTCTTATTTTTCCCTGCTGAATTTTTTAGCAATTTTTAATTTGGAAAAACTCACTGTTTTCAAAAAAGGACAGAGAGCATGTTAGAAATGGGTTTTCGGGTTCGTTCGGACTTCAAACTCCGTCTGGACTTCGCCTAAGGCTCTTGCTAGGCTCTGATACCACTGTAGGGGTTCCTAGGCATCCTAGTGAGGTCTCACAAGGCATCAACCATGCCAATTTCAAAAATTCTAGGTACCGAGAAACCCGACTACGGATCGTTTGCTAGAAGTTTAGGCGAAAAAGCTAACTAGTTAACACTTAACTAAGAGATACGGAAATACAACCTTTGTAGATCCGGTCGTCCACCTCCACGGCTCCGAGATGAGGTCCTCTCCGCTGTCCAAATCAAATCCGGGTTCTAGCGTCGGCTTCATCGGAGAATGGACGGGCTAGGTCGTCGACGACGTGCCGAAGATGATCTACGTCGAAGCATCACTAGATCGAGCTCCACCTTCACCAAGTCTTGAAAACTTGTGAAGAAAACACACTCTACTACTTGGCAAGAGGTAGAGGATGAAGAAATAGGAAGTGGGTAGACTTTAGTTTTGGATTTCTCACTCTTTTTCATCACTTGCCATTAATGGAGCAAGCTTTCTTCATGTGAAGAAATGAAGAAGAAGAAGAAGCTAATTATGATAAGAATTAATTTAATTAGAAAAGAAACTCATTCTTATCATAACATGACCATGGTTAGTTGTAGAGAGTGAACTAGGGTTAGTGGAGTGGTTAGGGTCAAGCATGAGACAAAATGGTTAACTAAGTCAAAGCTTCATGAAGATTCATGAACAAAACAAAATAGCAACCATTTTTCCCTTTTTGCTTTTAATTTTCTTTTCCAAATGAATAACTAATAAATAAATAAATGAAAAAGAAAACATAACCCTAACCATTCACAACCATGGTTTAATCTTTACACTTAACCAATTTAGCATGCATCATCAAACATGATACAATCATGTGCACAAAATCATATCGCATATATAATGCGCACACCCGAGTGAGAAAATCCATTTTAAAGTGAACCGATACTAGTTAATGAAAAGTAATATATCAAATATATAATTATACATTAAATCATTAAATCAACACTTGATTTAACGATCCGGTCATATCGCATATAATCGACTAGTATCCAATGTATCAGCTGATCGAATCAATCCTTGATTCGACAACTAGGTTATATCACATATAACCATTCGATACATTCATCGCGAGAATGGAATACGGTATCACATACACGCATTATTCTCGGTCCCGCACATATCTCATATGCGCTCCTATTTCGTTTCGCTTGAGCCAGGAAACCTCTGTGTAGGACTCTAAAGACTCGTCAATACGCCGGCAGCAGATGATGATCATATCAAGCATCCACAAGCCGCAAGCGGTCTGCTAAACGTAATGGCCACCCGGGTATTGAGCGATCTGAAGATCGACGAGCAAGCCCGCTCACACTCCAGTGAATCCGACCAGTAACACTACCGTACAGTCCGGTCTGATCGTCTGATATGTCGCATATCTTGCCTAGGGGTGGTAAACGTCAGACCCCAATAGCTCGATAAGTCGTGTCGATATGAGGTCTATAACTATTCGAGAAACTACAGGTAACACTTACCAGTAAATCTCAGCAACCCTGGCCAGGGATTTCCTGTTATAGCCAATCGAACACAGCGCAACATCAACCCCCTATACCGGGAGAGACAAATCCCCTCCTATCGCTCATTGCCTCCATGTGACTCGGGACTGTACCCAAAAACCACCGTTTTGCACGCCCTCTTGGACGTGGTAAGATGGAAATCAAAGCACAGTGGGAACCACACAAGACTCGATGACGATCTCGGGTCAACAGACTACTCTGTACCAGTGTCACCAGAGAACTGCCATCTGACGTGAGGTATAATACCATCTGGGAGTTCTCGGCGAGTCCGTCCAGTGTACCCAGTCTCTACTGAGCACCCGTATATCATCTCTGATGTCAAACACCGATGGATATGGGATCATCCATCGCCCATCTGTATGGGTCGAGAAGGTACACGCTAGTCTACTCTGGTATATCGATGCCCCGTCTCGATACACCCACGACTAGGGACTTTGAAGGATGTACTTATGGACTACCATGTCCCCACTAGTATGATCCGCATCATTGTCCAGGTAGTCAAGTACATATCCTAAGGGCTTTACCAACATGTAACAGAGAGACAATCAGTATACACGTTAAGGTAAAGTTCAACCAGATAGCATACTATCATGTCGAGCAAGAAAGTCCTCCCTATATACGTCCCAGCATCCACTACAATATACATCCTATGTATAGTAATGGCCTCTAGGGCATACATATAACTAACAAAAGGTAGGGAATGAAGAAAACCAATTAGCCTAAGTTGGGTGTACAGAAGGTAATAAGTAAAGACAAAATAAATGGATTAGAAAGAGGGCAAAGTAAATTGCGACTGCTATCATTCACGACCGAACCACGTATTTCATAGCCACTCCTAATTCACCTTTGTATTTCTCATGAACACCCCGTATCATTACGAACATCCAATTCCATTGGATAAATCCATCGTATGGTTAGATACGAACTCGAAGGAACTTTTTTGAGGATGGATTCTGCTTCAGGAGAAATAGGAATAAGGTTTATTCAGTTGTCTTTTATCTTTACCTTCTCTCAGGTTGTGAGTGCTCCTAAGATTAGGAGAGTACACCTATTATGCTTATTGGATAGTCTTCTTCCAAACCATAGGCTGGTGCCAAACGGTAGGGAAGGAAGAAAACCATTAAGCCTAACGATGGTGTATAGAAGGTAACGACTAAAGGCAAATAAAGGGAATTGGAGAGATGGCAGGGAAATATACGGTTACAGTCATGAATCTGATAATGGAAGAGGCATTACTAGGAATACCCGGATACCCTTTCGAAACATATTCATGTTTCAGTTTCACTGTGTATTGTTAATAGAAAACTGATTTCCCAATTAGACCCTTACTCCAGGGTATGTATTTACCAGGTTTGATTCTCACATCTGTATGGTTTTACAGATGATGAGTAGGAGTAAGTTATTGGGATTTAGGTGATCATCCTCATTATATCGGAATTCGTTGTAATTGGTGATATTTGAGGAAATCGCTTGGGTACAGTTTTCAACCTACGACGCACAGGGTTTGAGTTATTCAACTCAGGGGACTTATACAAAGTATTGTAGATTGTCCAGTGTCCATTAGGACAAAGGGGTTGGTCCTCGTACTGTATTCTGTTTACTTGTGACTTCTCAAGTTTTAGACAAGTGTTTCGTAGAAATACAAGGTCCATGTTTGAGAAGTTATAGGTACGGGAATAAAGTAGAGAACCATATGTTGCAAGTATCAGGATTCTTCAAGGTGATCGAAGATGTAGATACTTGTATGAGGTATTCAGTTGATAGTAATGGTTTTGAGAAACTTTTTTCTCTTTCAGGTTACTCATAATTGGACGCACTCCTAAGTTGAGTAATACTGATCGGCCTCTCTCCACTTAGTTGACATGCACTGGAGACAGCTGCATGACTTGAATCTGGTTCCAATTAAATTAGTGCCTCTATTTCTATATTGTATATAGAATGGTTCGTATCTTAACGATGTTAAGGTACGGTGAGTTGTCCGACTTATGCTTAAAACCAGACTCCAGATACTCAAGGCACGTTTCTGTAATGGCTGTTTATGGGTTAACCCGGGCTTTGAGAGGGTTGACTTTCTACCATCTGGAAGATCAATAGTGATATTGTTCTTGACTCTCCACAGTTTTAGTAAAATGGACTTTTTCAGAAAACAGTAGTGGGAGTATGGTAGAACTGAAAGTGATTCTAGAACCACAAACGATTACGGAAAACTTAATAGGACCTAAAGATTCAATCAGGATTGACATTCCATTAGCCACTCCAGAGATATGGTGGGTAACCTCAGGCACCGGAGGGGTACATCGGTATCCTCAAGGACGGTGACAGGGAGGATCTTGTTTACCCATACTTGACACTACTGTTGTTCCAGATTATGAGACCCGGCAGGAGTATATGACTCTGCCAGAGGGTTGTCGTAGTCAGTGGGAGCAGCGGAAGCATAGTGGATAAGTAGCTTATGTCTATTTATAGACTAAAGAAAATATAGCGGAAATAGATCATCTATTTCTGATGTAACAGCCATGGGCCTTGACTTCATCAGAATAGGAGATGGATCTGTTAAGAAGGTACTAGGGTGTTATGTCCTGGTACTTGGATGACATACACATTGTAGGATGTGAAATTCCTATACTATGATCGGTTGTACTATGGTTGTCACACAGTAGTTTCTCTACATAGGATATAGAAATAGTATCAGGTATACTGGTTACCGGATCTATGGTTTTAGATCTAGATTTGGGTAGTTTCCCAATCTGGATACTTTGACAGCATTCTAAAGGTATTTTAGAATGAACGACTCCTGGCATGGTGGTGTACCTGCAGGTGATGGAGTCACCCTTTCTAAAGGTGTCTTACAGACTAAAGGAGAGGGAAGTGCATGATTGGCATATCACTTGCTTAGGCAATTGAGTTGATCATGAGATGTCAAGTACCACAACAGACGTTTTTGCACTAGGTGCAATAAGTTGATATTAATCCAATCCTTGAGAAACGTTCGGAAGCAGTTTTAGAACATAAGTGGTTGTTCTATGGATTTAATAACGACAGCCTCCTTCGGGAGATAGTTATCATTCCAGGCTTCCAATGTGACCCGGATGACAGAGTGACTGTCAGAGTTATAGTTTTCCCTCTCACGAGGGGCAGTAGTTTGGACAGGTAGTCCAGGCGGATAGTGAGGAAGGCATGGCGCAGGATATTGATTAAATTCAGTTGATGATACAGTCTAAGATGTTTGCTGGATTTGGAGTTCATTTATGAACTGGGTCCCATCAGATATCCAGACATATTCTAAGAAAGGTATTGCTCATTTTGGGAGATGGCTTTCTCAGCGAACTTGAGACAAAGAGAGACATAGATGGAAACATCAGGGCGGATCCACTCACTGAGGCTATTTCTCGAATACAGTAGTTTTACAAACGAGCTTTGTGAAACCGATTAGTAGAGGAGTTGGATGTTCGGTATCACACGAGCTTTTAGTACGTGACAACGTAATAATTAGCCTTAAGTGCAAGTGGGAGACTGTTGGACATAGTGCCCTCAAAGTAAATTATTAGATCGCAGGTACGTGATTACAATGATTGAGGGAGGACCTATAACGATAGTACAGTCTTGCTCGTGATGATAATATGCTATCTGGTTTATCATTATCATCGTATGCATGCTTTAGTTCACTATTGTATGTTGATAGAGCCCCTAGGATTCTTGCTTGACTGCCAGCAGTATGATGGCGATCATATACGTGGGAGCTGGGGTCTATAAGCACATCCTTAAAGTGTCCCTAATCGTGGGAGTTTAGAGACAGGGCATCGATACTCCAGAGTAGACTAGTGTATACGGTCGAGACCCCGACGAGGGGCGGTGGCCGGTCTCATAAGCCATTGGTGTCAGTTGGCTCACCTAAGATGTATACAGGTGCTCATTGCATTATGAGTACACCGGACAGGACTGACTGGGAACATGCTAGTTGGTATTATACATATCGTCAGATAGCAGTTCCCAGGTGACATGTGTACAGGTTAGTCTGTCGACCTGAGATCGTCATTTGTCTCCTATGAGTTCCCACTGTGCTTTGATTACTACCCTACCACGGCTCAAAGGAGTCGGGCAAACAGGTTTTAGTTGGGTACAGTCCCGAGCCACATGGAGGCAGTGAGCAGATCGTCGAGGATTCGTCTCTCCCGGAATTGGGGGTGAGATTGCGCTGTGTTTAGGAGAGCCATTACACGAAATCCCTGGCCTGGGTAATCGAGATTTACTGGTAGGTATTCCAGTAGTATCTCAGGGTGTTCTGGGCTTCATTTCGACACGACTTATACGGCTATTGGGGGTTTGACGTTTACCAGCCCCTAGGCCCGATATGCGATACTCATAGACGAACGGACCAGACTGTATGGATATTGTCACTGCCAGACTCAGTAGGGTTTCTGGATAAGTTCGCTCGTCAGCTTCCCTTCTTATCAATATATGGGCAACCGTTACGTGCAGCTAGTACCTCTGACGTGCTAGTGGTTATACACAGTGCCAGTGTATTGATGAGTCATTAGAGTTCCCTACAGAAAGTTTCCCAAGTTCGGGCGAAATGTTGTAGAGGCCGTATGGATATATGGCGGGGTTCGATCATATCTGTGCACTTGGGCACGGATCATGATCAGACGGATAATACTAGCCGGTTTTGGTTTAAGCCGGATCCTAATATTATAATGTATAGGAATATTTTTGTCTCATTGCATTTGTATTCAGTCGGAATACAAATGCGGGTATGTATTTACAATTGAGGGGTAATCCCGTAATTCGTTACGGGATTATTTTCGAAGTTGCCAGTTTCTTTTTCCGACTCATAAACCTTGTTTAATTATTATAAGTTATTTGGCATTTGACTTTGACCCTTTCCCCCCCATTCTCTTCTTTTTCCCCTGGTCATTCCCTGCCCTATGCTACATTTTTATGGGGGCATGGTGCTGCATTTAATGGTGGCATGGTGACTGTGGTGAGGGACAGCATGGGCTAAGGGGGGGCTTCCGCAATTTCTCCAGCAACTATAATAGGGAAGGTTTTTTTTTGTGGTAAATGATTTATTGTTTTAGTGGGTCAATTTCTTGACCACTACCACTTCATCAAAATACAGAGAACATCTGATATGTTCAGTGTCCGAGCTCATTCCTTTCTTTCCAAGCCATTTCCATGCTTGATTTTTCTTTGCTAATAATCCCTTGCTCACAACTCTATGGCAACTCCAATTACCTCCACCCAATCATTTGGGTGCCTTGAGACAAAAGATTCTACACTCTCTACACTTCAATCTTGGACATGTCGGCTAGCAAACTTCATGTCCGAGTTTCCTCGGTTCGAGGCGGGAGCCCGTATAAAGATTCAATGACGTGGTGCCACATCGACGAGCGAGATCGGGGAGCGGACTTCGTCGGCGCAACAGTGGGGAGTTTGGCATGGAGATTGAAGACCGAAGGACACGGATCGATCGGTACAATATTTCCAAACTCTTTTACATTTTGCTAGTTTACGGTTAATAGAAAGATCCGGGTATTTGGGTTGCGGTAGCGCCGGTTTTGTAAAAAGTTTTTGTTCCGCATCCGGCGTCGGTTTGACGGCCGGGGAGCCGCCGTGGCCCAACAAGTAATTCAAATATAGTGGATATTGATCAAGGATGAAGCTTGTAGAAGCTTGTAGTCTTGTTTGACTTTGTCCACTCTTTTTGTCTAGCTTAAGATATTTATCAACCATACATTTAACCATAGCTCATGGTTAAGGATGATATACTTGACCCATGGTTGCATTTCGAAACACACAACAATAATTCATCACTTGCTTCTTTTTCTTCTTCTTCATTGAAAAAGCTTACTAGATTTTTCTAAGTGATGAAATAAAGTGAGAAAAAGATAACTAAAGAGATCTAAATTCCTACTTAATCATCCTCTTCTATACTAGCCATATAAATTAGTATGTTAGCTTCATTAATTCTGTATTAGTGAAGAGTGAGCTTGAGTCCGTATTTCCTCGACGTAGATCATCACAGACTTTGAAGATTTCAAGCAAGGATGCATCGTACATCTTGTGGAGACTCTCAAGAGTTCGGGAGCTCATGGATCGCAGCGAAGGGACTACTACTCAGAGCTTATGAAGCGAAGGAATGGACTACAAAGGCTGTAATCCCTATCACTTATATGTAAAGTTGTTTACATGCAATTTTAACCCTAATTCTCTAGTTCGATTACTTGGTTAGTTTTTTTAGCACCCCAAAAATTTTAATATCGCATGTTTGATACTTGACAAAACCTTTCTAAGGTGCTAAGCTAACCCTACAGTGGTATCAGAGCCAAGCCAGAGCATTAGGCGTTGTCTAGACGAAGTTAGAACTCTGATTGAACACCGAAAACCCATTTTGGACCCCCTCTCTGGAATTTTTTCAAAATGTTGGATTTTTCCATTTTAAAAATATTCAGAAAATCATGCAGGGAATTCTATGGACACACCAGAAGAATGAAACCCAACCTGGTTTTGGCGGCCAAAACCTGGTTTTGGCGGCCGATCCGCGGCGCCACTTGAGAGGCTTGGGTCGGCCCTTCAGCTGTTGGTCCGTAGGTACTGTGGAATGTCTCTGGTTAATTTTAACTGTGTTCAAGTGTTCAGCTCTCTGGGAATTTTTGGGAATTCATTGAGTCGATCGAATTGTCTAACTTCGCCTAGTTATCTGTGATGATTATGTGTTGCTGGGATATGTTATATTGGATCGTCATGTTTGAATAGCTGGGGTTTTTTTTTATGTGAGATGAGAGTTTTTCATTTTCATTCATGTAAAATTCAATGTATGTAATATTCTTTTATTGGGGCTCTTCCGGGTTAAGGATTATGTCACCATTGTATATTATTTACTTTTCCGCATTAGGATAGACCCAAGGAGGGGAGCACAAGTAACCGAGTTCTAGAGTCCGGTGGGAGACCATCTCAAGGCGTCGAGACCGGGTCTTCTAACTCTAGAATTGGTAGGGTTGCTTGCCGCTCTCATAGGGGTCAAGGGATGTGGGATTGGCTATTCATCGCGACCGTGGAATCCGTGTTTTATACTGGCTCAAAATAATATACGGACCTCCTAGTATATCTAATATTTCATTCCTTTCTTCTGTGATGCTTAGAAAGCTTAAATGAAGGGATTTCATTAATGAGGTTAATGGGAAGAAAAGAAACCTGAAAGATGTTGTAGAATCAAATTTTATAAAAAAGGGTAGCTCTAGTTTTTGCTTGGCATCGCAGTATTCCTTGTAGAATATCCAGCACCTTATTCGATAAGGAAAGAGCCGAGATCCCTTCAGCGGGAGTGACCTCTTTAGCGAAACTAGCTGATGCTACAACTCACTCTGTTTTGTTTTTGATTGCTTCTATAGTTTTTTCTTTGCATAGAGGTATTCCTTGTAGAATATCCAGCACCTTATTCGATAAGGAAAGAGCCGAGATCCCTTCACCGGGAGTGACCTCTTTAGCGAAACATGTAAAATCCTCAAAAACACTCTTTTTCAAAATCACTTATTTCTACAATGATATCAAGTTCATTACACTCATGGTTTTCATAAAAACCTGTGCAGCCCTCCATCATTTCAGATAAGTCTTACTTAGTATTCATGCTACGTTTGTTGACCTCCGTCAAGGCGTAGTGTGTGGTAGCTGACCAGTATTTATCTGTTTCATGTGATGCGATTGTTTTATGGTAGTCGTACGACCTTGTTGACTTCCGTCAAGGGTCGTGCGGGTGGGTTTAATTCAATCAAGAAATAACGGGTTGAACTTGACTAGTAGCCTATGGTTTGTTGACCTCCGTCAAGGTCATAGGACGCTAGGGGCAGAATAATTATCGGGAATTTTAAGTGTTAGAATTTGCAATGAGATTGCATACCTTCTATGATATAGATGGATCCCGATACCGACTGCGAGCAAGAGTTACTTCTGGGAGAGTTTTACACATGACAATTAGCCGATCAAGTAGGTGTCTAGAAAGGTGTTAATAGGGTTATGCCTCGTAGAAAACGAGGTTTATTCTAATTAGGTCCGTGCAAAAGCACGGGGAACCTCCCTCAAATTACCAACACTGACCTGGCTGAAAGATTGGTGAACTTGTATAGGTGTAATTAATTCCGGCTAGTCTTACCTTTTACGGTTTGAAGGAAGATTTGATTAAAACATTGGAAGCCATCCTGATTAGATAAGATAATAACCAATCTAATCTTGCAAGAGCGCACGCTAAAGTGTTTTCTTCTCTCTCTCTCCAAGTAGCGAACATGTCAGGACTTAATCAAGATAATAATATCGATGTATTGATCGAACCGGCTTATTATACTGAGCAGGGGAACGTTGGTCCCGTTCTTTCTTATAAATGTTATAAGACTGAGCAGGGAATAGAAAAATATCTGTATTCTCATGCCGCCCAATTGAAGAATAAGCATGATGATGCATCTTCTTCGGATGTGTTAGTTATCGAGAACTGTTTCTCAGTTCACTTTACGTCTTGGGTATTAGATACCGGATCAGGATCCCATATATGTAATATGTTACACGGGCTTTGGAAAGGTAGGGAACTGGGAATGGGTGATCATTCCGTAAGAGCAGGGAATGGTGTAGATGTTGCAGCCAAAGAAGTTGGTGAATATCACCTTATATTACCAAATGGCAATACATTGATTATGAACGAATGCTTTTACATACCGACCCTGATATGCAATGTTATATCAGTTTCTTTATTAAGCATAGAAGGATATAATTTTATAGTAGAGGAAGATGTTATGAACATCTTCCTGAATCAAAAGTTGATTGGATCAGGCTCGTTACATAATGGCATATACGTTCTAAATCAAAACACAGTTCTTAATATACAGAACACACACAAGAGGAAAAGATCATAAATGAACGAATCCTTCTTGTGGCATTGTAGACTTGGTCATATCAATGCGACACGACAAGCTAAGTAATTTAAATACGTTCGAATTGTCATCTTATGAAACTTGCCATTCATGTCTCAAAGGCAAAATGACCAAAACTCCGTTTAGTGGACACGGAGAAAGAGTTACAGAACTCTTGGGACTGATACATAGTGATGTATGCGGTCTCATGTCTACACATGCCAGGAATGGTTCTTCATACTTCATTACATTCACTGACGATCTCTCAAGATACGGACATATGTTCCTGATGAAACACAAGTCTGAAGCTTTTGAGAAATTCAATGAATATAAACACGAAGTAAAGAACCAAACGGGTAGAAGTATTAAAATCCTTCGATCTGATCGAGGTGGAAAATACTTGTGCAATGAGTTCATGGACTATGTAAAAGAGAATGGAATTCTCTCTCAGCTTACTCCACCTTATACACCATAGCACAACGGTGTATCAGAACGGAGGAATTATACCCTATTAGATATGATGCGCTCTATGATGAGCACTGCTGAGTTACCTATTTCATTTTGGGGGTATGCGCTTGAGACAGCCAAATACCTATTGAATAATGTTCCAACTAAATCAGTGCCTACCACTCCATATGAGATATGGGAGGGGAAGAGACCATATCTTAATTACTTTAAGTTATGGGGTTGCCCGGCCTATGTTAAAAAGCAAAATCCGGACAAGCTCGAGGCAAGATCATTTCTGTGCAAGTTTGTAGGATATCCCAAGCATTCGCGAGGACATATCTTCTACCACCCTGAGGAACAAAAGGTGTTTTTTGCTCAGCATGCCACCTTTTTAGAAAAGGATTTTCTTGCAAAGGAAATTAGTGGCAAGGAGATAGAACCGGAAGAAGTTACAGCTACACAAACTGCAACAGAAGATTTGGTAGAACCAGAGGATTCAGTAGTTCCCGACGAACCCTAGCCTCTTCGCCGATCTAGTAGGGTTCCTCATCCATCTGATATATACTACGGTTTTCTCACTGATGGTGGGAGCGAGGATTGCATCATGGAAGATGATAATCCGACTCGCTTCGAGCAGGCCATCACGAGTGGTGACTCTATGAAATGGCTGGATGCAAAGCGATCTGAGATGGAATCCATGTACACAAACAAAGTATGGACTTTGGAAGTTGCTCCTGAAGGGGTAAAACTCATTGGGAGCAAATGGATCTTTAAGAAGAAACTTGGAGTAGATGGAAAAGTTGAGACTTTCAAAGCTAGACTTGTTGCAAATGGTTTTCATCAACGACCAGGTGTGGATTATGACGAAACCTTTTCTCCAGTGGCTATGCTTAAGTCTTACTTGCCATTGCTGCATACTATGACTACGAAATTTGGAAAATGTATGTTAAGACCGCCTTTCTAAATGGTGATTTGGAAGAGTGCGTGTATATGACTCAGCCAGAGAGCTTCGTAGACAGTGGGAGCAGCTGAAAGGTCTGCAAGCTGCTTAAATCCATCTATGGGTTGAAGCAGGCATCTCGGAGTTGGAACATATGTTTTGATGTGGTAGTCAAAGAGTTTGACTTCATCAAAAACATAGATGAACCTTCTATATACAAGAAGGTGGCAGAGAGTAAGGTTGTCTTCCTCGTATTGTATGTGGATGACATAATCTTGATAGGAAATGATGTTCCTATGCTGCACTCAGTCAAGCTCTTCTTATCACAAAGATTCTCAATGAATGATTTAGGTGATGCCTCCTTCATTTTGGGAATTAAGATATATAGAGATAGATCTAGACGGATACTGGGATTGTCCCATTACAGGTACATTGACTCCATACTAAAGAGGTTTAGTATGGAAGAATCCAAGCGTAGGAATTTACCCACGATCTCTGGAATCACTCTCTCCAAAGAGATGTCTCCAAAGACTGATTTGGAGAGAGCCCGCATGCAAGGGATACCCTATGCTTCTGAAGTAGGCTCTATCATGTACGCGATGCTATGTACCAGACCCGATGTAGCATACTCACTAAATGTAGTGAGTAAGTATTAAGCAGATCCTGGAGAGAGTCACTGGATAGCTGTGAAGAACATTCTCAAGTAGTTGAGAAGGACTAAAGAGATGTTCTTGGTGTATGGTAATGAAGAACTCCAGGTGGATTCCTTTACCGATTCGAGCTTCTAAAGTGATAAGGACGACTCTAAGTCTCACTCTAAATTTGTCTTTACCCTAAATGGGGGGCAGTTTGTTGGAAGAGTTCCAAACAAGAAACCGTGGCAGACTCGACGATGGAGGATGAATACTTCGCTGCCAACGATGCCGCCAAAGAGGCTGTCTGAATGAAGAAGTTCATCACTGAACTTGGTGTGATTCCGTCCATTGAGCATCCAATACCTCTGTACTGTGATAACAATGGAGCTGTGGCTTTGGCCAAGGAACCCAGGTCCCATCAAAGATCCAGGCATATTCTGAGGAGGTATCACCTGATCAGGGAGATAGTTGATCGTCGGGAGATCGAGGTAAGGAGAGTTGATACGAAAGAAAACACTGTAGATCCACTCACGAAGGCCATACCACAGATACATTTTGAGAGACTCTTTGGGATGTTGGGTAAGAGATACTACAACAGCTGGCCTTAGTACAAGTGGGAGATTGTTAGTTATGTATATGCCCTAGAAGCCATTGTTGTACATATGATGTATATTATAAGGGATGCTTGGATATATATAGAGAGGACTTTCTTGCTCGACATGATAGTATGCTATATGGTTTCACTTTGTCTTAACATATTGACTTGTACTAGTTTACTGTCTTGCTCTCATATGTTTATAATGCCCTTAGGATCTGTACTCGACTACTATGACTAAGATGAGATCATACTAGTGGCGCCAAGGTAGTCCACGAGTACATCTTATAACTGTTCCTAGTCGAGGGTGTATCGAGACAGGGCATCGATACTCTAGAGTAGACTAGCGTATACGCATCTTGACCCATATGATGGGTGATGGATGATCCCACATCCATTAGTGTGTGACATCAAAGATGGTATACGGGTGCTCAGTGGAGACTGGGTACACTGAACGGACTCGCCGAGAACTCCTAGATGGTATTATACCTATCGTCGGATAGGAGTTCTCTGGTGACACTGGTACAGGTTAGTCTGTAGACCTGAGATCATCATAGGGTCTTGTGTGATTTCCACTGCGCTTTGATTTCCACCTTACCACCTTCACGAGAACGTGCAAAACGGTGGCTTTTGGGTACAGTCCCGAATCACATGGAGGCAATGAGCGATAGGAAGGGTTTCGTCTCTCCTGGTATTGGGGGTTGATGTTGTGCTGTGTTCGATTGGCTATAACTGGAAGTCCCTGGCCATGGCTGATATGGAGATATACTGGTAAGTGTTATCAGTAGTTTCTCGACCCGTTATGAGTCTCATATCGACACGATTTATCGGTTACTGGGGTTTGACATTTACCACCCCTAGACTGGATATTCGACATATCAGACGAAGAGACCAGACTGTACGGGAGTGTTACTGATTGGATTCACAGGAGTATGTATATGTTTTCTTGTTGATCTTCTGATCGCTTAATACCCGGGTGGCTGTTGCGTTTAGCTGACCGCTTGCAGCTTGTGGGTGTTTGATATGATCATCACATACTGCCGGCGTATTGACGATTCTTTAAAGTCCTACACAGAGGTTTCCTGGCTCAGGCAAAAAGGAGTAGGAGCACATATGTGATATGTGCGGGACCGAGAATAATACGGTATGAGATACCGTATTCTATTCTCGCGATATATGATATCGGCCGGGTATATGAGATATAGCCAGGTCATCGGATCAAGTGTTGTTTCGATGAAATGATACATTTTATATATTAGTCGGTTACATGTGATATAGCCGGATTATCGGATCAAGTATTGATTCGATGATTTAATGTATAATTATATATGTGATATATTATATTACATTAACTAATATAAGCTCACTTAAGTAATTCTTTTTCTCATTTTGGATACATTGATATATATGTGATATATGTTAAATGTATTCTTTTGTTATTATATTATATATGTGTGATATGTATAATTGTAACTTGCTAGGTTATAAATGCAACTAGGGTTTATTAGAGTTAAACCATGCTAGGGTTAATATTAGGGTTTATATTTATCATTAAGTAATTCAAATATTGTGGATATTGATCAAGGATGATGCTTGTAGAAGCTTGTAGTCTTCTTTCACTTTGTCCGCTCTTTTTGTCTAGTTTAAGATATTTATCAACAATACATTTAACCATAGCTCTTGGTTATGTTTCTACATGGGTCAAGGATTATATACTTGACACATGGTTACATTTCTAACCACACAACAATAATTCATCACTTGCTTCTTCTTCTTCTTGTTCATCATTGAAAAAGCTTACTAGATTTTTCTAAGTGATGAAAGAAAGTGAGAAAAAGAAAAATAAAGAGAGCTAAATTCATACTTCATCATCTTCTTCTATACGAGATATATAGATTAGTGTGTTAGCTTCACTAATTCCGTTTTAGTGAAGATTGAGCTTGAGTCCGTGTTTCCTCGACGTAGATCATCACAGACTTTGAATACTTCAAGCAAGGATGCATCGTACATCTTGTGGAGCCTCTCAAGAGTTCGGGAGCTCATGGATCGCAGCGAAGGGACTACTACTCGGAGCCTATGAAGCAAAGGAACGGACTACAAAGTTTATAATCCCTATCACTTAGATTTAAAGTTGTTTACATGCAATGTTAACCCTAATTCTTTAGTTCGATTACTTGGTTGGTTTGTTTACTACCCCAAAAATTTTAATATCGTATGTTTGATGCTTGCCAAAACCTTACTAAGGTACTAAGTTAACCTTGCACTTGTAGTATCTTCGCAAGTGGCAAAGTCCTATTTTAGAGACATGCGACGTGTGCGATGCACGTGCGCATGCGCACCCTGAGCATAGCCTGTCCTATTAAATAAAAAATAAATAATAATAACAATAACAACAAAACAAATCAAATAAACTTGGGGATCAATGATCCAATGGTGCGCATGCATAATAAATCAATCCAACAGTACATAAGCGCACCCCATAAACAGACGCTTCTAACAAGGAATAAATCTTGTTAATAAAGATTTAAATCTTTATTTAGAAGAAAAATCTTCCGTTATTTAAAATACCTTAAAAAAAATTCATGGATCTTAATCTAATGGTGCGCATGTCACCTTTAATATATATGAATCAATTAAATCAATTTAATATCAAATTGAGATAAAAACATATCTAGCAAACCCTAATTTTTCCTTTCCTATAAATAGGAGCCTCATACACAAAAAATCATACAACAAACCTCCTATAAGCTCAAGGAAAATTCCCATCTTCTTCAACCTTCAACTAGGTAAAAATAAAAAATAAAAAAGAAGAAGAAGAAGACTTCTTTGTTAGCTATAGTGCCCTCAAATCAATTATTGTAATCGCTGGCACGCGATTAGATGATTGAGGGAGGACCTATACAGGTAGAAAAGTTTTACTCAAAATGATAGTATGCTATCTGCTTTATCTTTATCATCATATACATGCTTAAGGTGACATTATAGTTCACTCTTACATGTTGATAGAGCCCATAGGATTCCTGCTTGACTACCAGCATTATGATGGTGATCATATACGTGGGAGCTGGGTGGTCTATAAGCACATCCTAAAATGTCCCTAGTCGTGGGAGTATCAAGACTGGGCAACGATACTCCAAAGTAGACTAATGTGTATTGATCGAGACCCCGACGAGGGGAGGTGGTCGGTCTCACAAGCCATTGGTGTTAGTTTGTTCACCTAAGATAGTATGCAGGCGCTCATTGGGTTATGGGTACACTGGACGGAATTGTCGGGAACATACTAGTTGGTATTATACCTATTGTCAGATAGCAGTTCCCAGGTGACATGTGTACAGATTAGTTCGTTGACCTGAGATCGTTATTTTTCTCGTGTGAGTTCGTACTGTGCATTGATTACTAGCCTACCACGGCTTAAAGGAGTCATGCAAACATGTTTTAGTTGGGTACAGTCCCGAGCCATATGGAGGCAGTGAGCGGATCGTCGGGGATTCGTCTCTTCCGGTATTGGGGGTTGATGTCGCATTGTGCACGGGTGGCCATCAACAGAAATCCTTGATCAAGGTAATCGAGAATTACTGATCCAGGATCAGTAGTTTCTCAGTTTGTGATGGGCTTCATACCGACACTAAATGTCGCGTTATTAAGGGTCTGACTTTATCCACCTCCTTAGACTCAATATGCGATACTCTTAGACGAAGAGACCGTACTGTACGGATATTGTCACCAGACAGGCTCAGTAGGGGTCAGGATGAGTTTGCTCGTTGTCTTTCCTTTCGTTCAATACCTGGGTAGCCGTTACGTATAGCTAGTGCCGCTGACGCGCTTGTGGTTAAACCCACTGCCAGTGTATTGACGAGTCTTTAGAGTCCCACATAGAGGGTTTTCCTGCTTCGAGCGAAACGATGTAGAGGCCGTATGGTTTTACGGTAGGGTTCGATCATATACGTGGACTTGTTCATGTATCATGATTCAGACGGATAATACTAGTGGGCTTTGGTATAAGCCAGATCCTAGTATTATATTATTGGATTATTTTAATCTCATTGTATTCGGACTCTTCGGAATACGGATACGGGTATATATATACGGATGATGGGCATTCTTGTATTTTATTACAAGATTATTTTTTTTAGAAGTTGCCAACCTCATTTTTTTTTAACCTTTTAGTTTAAAGGTTAATGAGGTGGAGAGATGAGTGTGATGTGCATTGATTGAAGCATGGTTCAAGGCATGACTCATGCTTGATATTTGTTGTGAGTGGTATGAGATATTTTGGGAGTTGAGATATTATTTCTTATGTTTCTTTTATTTTTTTTACTCACTCACACTCTCACAACAACACACACAAGGCAACCCTCTTTCTTAAGTTGCCAATAAGCTTCACACTCTTCTCTCTAATGGCTTCTTCTTCTTCCTCCACCCTAACCCTCTCATGTGTTGAGAAATCTAGGTTGTTTAGAGACAAATTAATCCCTCATTAGACTCTACATCTCCCAGGCTGTCAAGTTTAGCGAACTAGATGTTAGTGTATATGCCCTAGGAGCCATTATTGTATCATACTAGTTTCTATATTACTTAATGAAAGCTTGGGATATTCACAGTTATATTAACAGTCTCGCTCAACATAGAAGTACGCTACTTGGTTTGTATCTATCTTAATATATGTATATGTTAGCATATCGCGAATACATATTGATAGAGCCCTTAGGATCATGCTTGACTACCAGCGTTGTGATGGCAGTCACACTAGTGGGGCTGGGTAGTCTACAAGCACATCCTTTTTTAGGTCCCTAGTCGTAGGATTATCGAGACAGGGCATCGATACTCCAGAGTAGACTAGTGTGTACGCTTCTCATCCCAGCAGGGGAAATGGTCTGTCCCACAGCCATTAGTACGTTGTGCTGGAGATAGTATACAGGTGCTCGTTCGGTTACGGGTACACCGGACAGGACTCGTAGGGAACTGTTGGTTGGTATTATACCCGTCGTCGGTTAATAGTTTCCAGGTGACATGAGTACAGCATAGTCCACAGACTTGACACTGCTGCTTCGTCTCGAGTGTATTCCCATTGTTCTTAGATTGCTACCCTACCACGGCTCAAAGGAGTCGTGCAAACAAGTAGCAGTTGGGTGCAGTCCCGAAGCACTTGGTGGCAGTGGCGGTTAGATAGGATTCGTCTCTCCCGGTATTGGGTGTTGATATCGCGCTGTGTTCGGAGAGCCATTAGGCAAAGTCCCTGGCCAGGGGAAACGAGATTTACTGGTAGGATTTCCAGTATCTTCTCAATGTGTAATGGGCTTCACTCCGACATGACTTATACCGCTTATAGGGGACTGACGTTTGCTGCCCCGCTGGCCCGATATTTGATAGTCCTAGACGAACAGACCGGACTGTACGGAGATTGTCACATCAGGCTCAGTAGTAGTTCGGATGGGTTTCCTCATCGGCCTTCTTATCGACATCTACCTGGGGACCGTTACGTACAGCTAGTACCGGTTGCGGCCTGTAGTTAAACCAACTGCCAGCGTAGTGTCGAGTCTTTAGAGTCCCACATAGAGAGTTTCCCTGCTTCAGGCGAAATGAAATAGAGGTCGTATGGTTTTACGATAGGGTTCGGACACATACGTGTATTTATGCACGTACGATGTTCGGACAGTTTTTACTAGCCGGCTTTAGTTTAAGCCAGATTCTAGTATTAGATTATTGGATTTATACAGTCTCAGGATTTCCGTGTTTTCACGGATAGGAGGGGCATTCTCGTAATTAGTCGAGAAGCTTCTAGAAGAAAGATGAGGTGGAGAGCTTAGGTGTTATTTGCATTAAATGGATTAGTGACTCATGAGATGATTCATCCAAATGTGTTAATGAAGCATTTATTGCTTAATAACTCATGAGATGATTCATTGTATATATTAAATGTAGCATGGTTGTAAATATCACATAACGATTTATTTGATATTCTTTATGCTTCATCATATATAGAAATGAGACATAATTCATTACATTCTGACTTTCAAATTCTCTCTCCTCAAGCTCTCTCTCTTCAAAGAACTAACCCTAATCCTCTCATGTGTTGAGATCCATGTGTTAGCAAGACTAATAGATCCATAATCCTCTTCTATATCCTCTAGGTTACTTTGATTAGCACTCATAGCCACCTAGTTACCTTAAATGAGAGATTAAAGCTTGGAGAAGGATCTCTCGGGTGGATATTCTATCACATCGAGGAGGCCGACGAGGAGGTGAACTAAAAGAATAAGAAGGACTTGAATCTTTAGGTATAATCATCTATCATAGTAGCTAATATCTTCTATATAGTTTTTAGTTAGGGTTTAGCAAAGATCCGTATAGTTAGTCGATGTTAGTTTAAACAAAATGATTGTTTTACCTAGTCCGCCTCCCCGCATCATGTGGGGTGTCTAACGTCGAGTTACAGTGGTATCAAAGCCAAACTAAACCATAACTAACATGTTAGCAAAGTCGTTAGAAATTCGATCGCAAAACGAACCCGAAAAAACATCATTTTCACCATGTTTCTGCCGATTTTAAAACGGGGTCTAAAATTTTTTCAGGGACCCTTAAAAATACAAGCAGGGAATTTTAAGAATTGTGAAGAAATTTAGGACTGTGATTCGGCCATAGCGCCGCGGAACCGCCGCCGATCCGCCGCGGATCCGCGGCCGAGTTGACTCCGAGTCAACCTAAATTTGCTCAGTTATTCTTCTGTGTTGATATTGTGTTTTCTGGAATATTTTGTTTCCGCTCAGGTTTTATGTGCACAGGGAATTATTCGGTGTAGATTCATTTGTGTTTGCTTGATCGAAATTCTAAGATGTTTGGCCAACTTGATTGTATCTGTGATGTGTTTAATGTGTTCGTAAATCTCCCCTAACTGCTAGTATGTCGGTTAGAAGGGGGTTGCACATTTCTGTAATAGTTTTTTACTGGTTTGTGAATGTGGACTTGTTGGATTGTCGTGAATGGATAGTCGGGGATGTGAGACGAGTGTTTCTTTCATTCAAATGTAAATTGTAATTTGTTGTAATATTCTTTTGCGGGGCACATCCGGGTTGAGGTTGTAGCCACCATTGTATTATTTCATTTACTGTTTTCTGCTCCTAGGATAAACCCAAGGTGAGGTGCACAAACTACCGGGTACTTTGAAATGTTTAGTGGCCTACTCACGTTGTTGAGGGAGACCGCTTCATTTCGGGTACTAGGCGGGTAGTTTGCCGTACCTGTAGGGGTCTAGGTTGGGGTTTTGGCTATTCATCGCGACTGTGTAATCCTTCTTTCTTTGTAGGCTCAAAAGGAATGCGGATTCGTAGAAAATCCAATATGTTCATCTGTGATCTGGAATGCCTATTATTGCATCTGACGAATGTATAATATCTATATATGATATCTATTAGGCCTTACTTATATTTTACACCCGCGCTAGCCCAGCCCCCGCTCTGTCGTTAGTTAAGTAACCTAACGGGTGAATGACGGGGCCCAGTTGTGAATGCGGATGGCATAAGAGGACGTTGTATTTTCGTTGTTTTCTGCAATGATAGGTTAATTGACAAGACGCATTATATTAATGCAAAGAAAATAAACCAAAGTTGAATCGTTGGAACAGTTTAAAAGAATCCACTCGGTTATTTTTAAAACAGAAGATATTTTTAATTGCGGAGCTTAAACCACTCCTTTTAAAAGCTATCAGGTTCCTTCGATCATATCAAGTTCACTACGTTCACGGTTTCGCCAAAACCATTCGTAGCCCTCCGTCATTTCACTTGGCTATTCAGTTGTATTCAAGCTATGTATTTTGACCAACGTCAAGGCATAGTGTTTGGTAGCTGCTGGGTATTCATTTGTTGCATAGATAGATGAGTTGGTTTAGGGCAGTCGTACTATGATTTGGCCAACGTCAGGGGTATGTACGGGTGAGTTCAAATTAACAAGATAATGATGGGTAGAACTTGACATGTGACTTATGACATTTTGACCAACGCCAAGGTCATAAGGGCATGGGGCAGAAATTTATATCGGGAATTTCTAAAGAAACTGAAATTTGTGAAGAGTTGCATACCATTTGGAGTGTGATAATTTTGGTAGGATTCCTTCAGCTTTATCACACGATGATATTTGGATCCTGATCCTACTGTGAGTATCCGCTACTCATCAGGAGATTCGTCACTTAACGATCAATGCTATAAACAAAGTAGGCGTCGAGAAAGGTGTCAGCGGGGCTACGCCCCCATAGAAAAGAGGTTATTTAATTAAGGAACTTCGTGAAAGCGTCGTAAAACCTCCATCGAAGTACCGACACCGGCCTGGCTGAACGGTTAAGCAAGTATTGTACGGTGAGAATAGTCCTGACAAGTTCTTCCTTTTTGGTTTGAGGAAGGATTCGAGAAACAGTGGGAGCCATCCGGTTTAGGTAAACTAAAAACCACTCTAAACTTGCAAGAGCATCATGCTAAAGTGTTCCCTCTCTCTCAATTGCAGCGACCCAGAATATGACAGTCCTTAAGTTACTATTAGATAAAAATATTTTGAAAGGGCTAAACTATAAAGACTGGTTTCAGAATGTCAAAATGGCAATAACTTATGACAAATTGGGGCATGTCCTTACTACTAAGGCACCTGCTGTCCCTGATCCAGAATCCAGTGTCATGGATAAGGAAATCCGCAAGACCTGGGAGTTAGACTGCGCGAAGGACAAATGCATCGTGCTTGCCTCTATGGATAATAAACATCAGAGGAGGCACGAGAATATGGATCTTGAATCCATATTTCTCCACATCAAGGAACTGTATGGAGAACAATCTCGTATAGCTAGATACGAGATCTCGAAGAACTTATTTCAGTCGAGGCTGGCCGTCGGATCATCTGTAGGAGAACATGTCCTTCAGATGATTGGCTATATAGAAGAGCTCGTGGACCACGGGACGACATTAGAGAACGAGCTATATACAGACTGTTAGTTATATGTATTCCCTAGAGGCCATTACTATACATAGGATGTATATTGTAGTGGATGCTTGGACGTATATAGGGAGGACTTTCTTGCTCGACATGATAGTATGCTATCTGGTTGCTCTTTACCTTAACGTGTACACTGATTATCTCTCTGTTACATGTTGGTAAAGCCCTTAGGATGTGTACTTGACTACCTGGACTATGATGCGGATCATACTAGTGAGGGCATGGTAGTCTATAAGTGCATCCTTCAAGGTCCCTAGTTGTGGGTGTATCGAGACGGGGCATCGATATACCAGTGTAAACTAGCGTATACCTTCTCGACCCAAACAGATGGGCGATGGATGATCCCATATCCATTGGTGTTTGATATCAGAGATGATATACGGGTGCTCAGTGCAGACTGGGTACACTGGACGGACTCGCCGAGAACTCCCAGATGGTATTATACCTTACGTCAGATGGCAGTTCTCTGGTGACACTGGTACAGAGTAGTCTGTTGACCCAAGATCGTCATAGAGTCTTGTGTGATTCCCACTGTGCTTTGATTTCCACCTTACCACGTCCAAGAGGGCATGCAAAACGGTGGTTTTTGGGTACAGTCCCGAATCACATGGAGGCAATGAGCGATAGGAGGGGATTCGTCTCTCCCGGTATAGGGAGTTGATGTTGCGCTGTGTTCGATTGGCTATAACCGGAAATCCCTGGCCAGGGTTGCTGAGATTTACTGGTAAGTGTTACCTGTAGTTTCTCAAACTGTTACAGACCTCATATCGACACGACTTATCGAGCTATTGGGGTCTGATGTTTACCACCCCTAGGCGAGATATGCGACATATCAGACGACGAGACCGGACTGTACGATAAGTGTTACTGGTTGGATTCACAGGAGTGTGAGCGGGCTTGCACTTCGATCTTCTGATCGCTCAATACCCTGGTGGCCTTTACGTTTAGCAGACCGCTTGCGGCTTGTGGGTGTTTGATATGATCATCACCTGCTGCCGGCGTATTGACGAGTCTTTAAGGTCCAACACAGAGGTTTCCTGGCTCAAGCGAAATGAAATAGGAGCGCATATGAGATATGTGTGGGACCGAGAATAATACCAGTATGTGATACTGTATTCGATTCTCGCGATTTGTGACATTGATCCGTTATATTCGATATAGCCGGGTTATCGGATCAAGTGTTGATTCGATAAGTTGTTACTATTGATATTAGTCGGTTATATGCGATATGACCGGATCGTTAAATCAAGTATTGATTTAATGATTTAATGTATAATTATATATTAGATATATTACTTTACATTAACTAATATTTGTTCACTTAAAAAGGATTTTCTCACTTGATGTGCACATTGTATATGTGATATACTTTTGTGCACTTGATTGTATCATGTTTGATGATACATGAAAGTTTGTGTGTATGATTAAACCATGGTTATGATAATGGTTAGGGTTTTGTTTATTTACTTGTTCATTTATTTATTTATTCATTTTGGAAAGATAAATAAAATGGTGGCTTATTTTGTTCTTTTGTTGAAACTTCATGAAGTGTTGAAAGCTTGACCATTTTGTTTCTTTCCTAAACCTAACCATTCACCTAACCCTAGTTTATTCTCTACACTTAACCATGGTTGCTATATGATAAGATCACTTGATTTAAAATAATTAAAAAAGTGATTTTATAATTCTTATCATATTCTTTTCTTCTTCTTCTTCTTCTTCAAGATGAAGAAAACCTTTGCTACCATCAATGGCAACATGAGAAAAAGAGTGAGAAATCCAATTCTAAAGTGAACCCACTTCCTATTTCTTCATCCTCTACCACTTGCCAAGTAGTATAGGGTGTTTTCTTCACAAGTTTTATGACTTGGTGAACTTGGAGCTTGATCTTGAGTTGCCTCGACGTAGATCATCTTCGGCATCGAAGTCGACGACCTAGCCCAATCATTTCTCCGACGAAACCTTCGCCAGAGTCCGGATTCCGATTGGTACAGCGAAGGGACGTCATCACGGAGCCAAGGAAGTGGAGGACTGGATCTACAAAGGTTGTAGTCACTTTCCTTTAACAATAAAGTTGTTTACTTGCTTGCATCGCCAAAACTCTAGTTAACGATCTAGTATAGGGTTTCTTTGGCACATGAAAAATTATAATTTGGCATGGTTGATGCCTTGTGAGACCTCTAGTGTGTGCCTAGGAACCTTACAGTGGTATCAGAGTCAGGCTAGAGCCCTAGGCGATGAGTAGACGAAGCTAGAAGTCCGTTCGAACTCGAAACCCTTACCGAATACCCCTCTCTGTACATTTTTTCAAAACTGGGTTTTTTCCAGATTAAAAATTCTTAAAAAATTCAGCAGGAAGTTCTAAGAATTACGGTGCAAAAATGACTAAATGATACGGCTAAAGCGCGGCAGAAGCTTGGCTTCTGCGGCGGTTCCGCGGCTATATGATGAGGTCATCCTTCAATTTTTGCACAGTAATTTGTTTCTTCAGGTGCTGAGTTTTCTGGGAATTTTTAATTTGCACTCAAGAGTTGAGTTTTCTGGGGTCTTTTGGAGGTTTGATGATTCGATCGGAAATTTCAAACTTTGTCTATGTGCTTTTCCGGGTAATTTAAGAATATGTTAAAAAGTTCGACCGGATACAAATACCCACTTATTCCCCTGCCGGGAAAATTCCAAGTGTTGGATTTTTCCGTAGTTTAATAACGTTCTAAGTAGTGCAAGTAACGCGATGGTCCCTCTAGAAGACAACAAACCTTAACTCGATTATGTGACCGTCTTGAACTGCCCTTTGAACCTTAGGGTTTGGGGCAGTACGGCGTGCCACATGTGAGGCGTTGGCTTGACCCTTCTACGGCTGGACCGTTGGTACTGAGGCATGAAGTGAATGTTTTTAAACTTATTTCATGTGTTGAGCTGTTTCGGGAAAACTTGGGTGTTTGAATGTTCGATCGGAAAGTTTAACATTTTCTATTTTATCTGGAATGTGATACAATATTTGGAATCCACATGTAGTTATGAGATAACTGAATGAATGTTATAAACATAGCAGTTTAGTCTCACTTGATCGGTTGCCACGGAATTTTGATGTGATCAAAAGTCCGTCGCAATCACGTAGCGTACGCGGATACTCGCCGGGTACACTTAATAGACAGCCTCACCCTATAGTCCCGACCAAGTGACTGTAGGAGAACCCCGTCGCCGAAAGCATCCGTTCGGGTGCACGCGGCAGCGGTGTTCCGCCTTGGTGCACTTCGTCGACGGCATCGGGGGTGCGGCCGTCTACTGAAGTTTGCGACGAGCATTCGATCTGAATGTCGGGAATCTTGTTGAATTGCCCGACTTGATATTGAAAAGAGTTTTCGATAATGAGACTAAAATGTGGCGTTTATAATTGTTAGGCATGCGATGTCTAAGTATTTCATTTGATTAGGCATGCGATGTCTAAAGAGGTTACGGATTCCAACTTTTGTAGTTTTACACTTTCTTTTCTGCGACCGTAAGTGTAATATGTGTTATCGCCGGTTTCGTTGCTATATTTCAACGATAATTGGGATGGACATATTTACTTACGTTGATGACATGTGATGTTATGTGTTGCTGGATATGTTATATTGGATCGTCGTGTTTGAATAGCCGGGGTTTTTTTTATGTGAGATGAGTGTTTTTCATTTTCATTCATGTAAAAACTTGTATATAATATTCTTTTATTGGGCCACTTCCAGGTTGCGGAAGATGTCACCCATTGTATATTATTTACTTTTCCGCACTAGGATAGACCCAAGGAGGGGAGCACAAGTAACCGGGTTCTGGAGTCCAGTGGGAGACCAACTCGAGGAGTCGAGTCCGGGTCTCCTAACTCTAGAATTGGTAGGGTTGCTTGCCGCTCTCGTAGGGGTCTAAGGGTTTGGGTTTGGCTATTCATCGCGACCGTGGAATCTGTGTTTTATACTCGCTCGTATTGAAAACACGGACGTCCTAGTATATCCAATGTTTCATATGATTCTTCTGCTGCGATATCTGTGATGCGATCATGTGATATGTTCTGTGATGGATACAGTATATAGTATATATGATATATTATATAGACGTTACTTATGTTTTACACCCGCCCTAGCCCTGCCCCGCTCTGTCGTTAGTTACCTAACCTAACGGTGCACGAGGGGACATCAAAGCGAATGCGGATGGCATAAGTGCACGTCATATTTATCTGTGATGTTTAGGTGATTAAATGATGGGACTTCATTAATATGATTAATGAAAGTAAAAGAAACCTAAAGATGTTGTAGAATTGAATTTCAAAAATAAAACAGGTAGCTACAGTTCTTGCTTTGCACAGCGGTATATATGATATATCATGCACTTTATTCGATAAGGAAAGGGCCGATGATCCTTCACCGGGAGTGACCCCTTTAGCAATAACTGGCAGATGCTACACACTCGGTTTGTCTTTTGATAGCTTCTATAGTTTCTGCTTTGCACAGTGATATATGTGATATATCCCGCACCTCATTCGACGAGGAAAGGGCCGACGATCCCTTCACCGGGAGTGACCCCTTTAGCAAAACTATAAAAGCCTAAAAGAAAAACACTCCATTTTAAAATCATTTGATTCTACAACGATATCAAGTTCATTACGCAATAGGTTTTCAGAAAAACCTGTCGTAGCCCTCCGTCATTTCAGATAAGTCCTACTTAGTATTCGTGCTACGTTTGTTGACCTCTGTCAAGGCGTAGTGTGCGGTAGCTAACTAGTATTTATCTGCTTATGCATATGATGCAGATTGGATTAGGGTAGTCGTGCGGCCTTGTTGACCTCCGTCAAGGGTTGTGCGGGTGGGTTTAATTCGATCAAGAAATGACGGGTTAAACTTGACTAGTAGCCTATGGTTTGTTGACCTCCGTCAAGGTCATAGGACGCTAGGGGCAAAATATTATCGGGAATTTCAAGTGTTGAAATTTGCAATGAGATTGCATACCTTCTATGAGATACTTAGATCCCGATACCCGCTGCGTGTAAGAGTTTCTCCTGGGAGAGTTTTACACATTACAATTAGCCGATCAAGTAGGTGTCTAGAAAGGTGTTAACGAGGTTACGCCTCTGGGAAAACGAGATTTACATTAATTAGGTTCGTGCGAAAGCATGGGGAACCTCCCTCAAAGTACCGACACTGGCCTGGCTGAAAGATTGGCGAACTTGTAGTGTGTAATTAATCCCGGCAAGTCTTTTCTTTTAGGGTTTGAAGGATGATTTGATTAAAACAGTGGGAGCCATCCAGATTAGATAAAATAATAACCAATCTGATCTTTCAAGAGCATACGCTGAGTGTTTTCTTCTCTCTCTCCAGGTAGCGACCATATCACGCCTTAATCAAGATAATAATACGGATTATTGACCGAACCCGCTTGTTATACTGAGCTGGGGAACGTTGGTCCCGCTCCAACTTATAATTGTTATAAGGCAGAGTAGGAAATTGGGGATTACCAGAATTCCCGTGCCGCCCAAACGAAGAGAGTGCATGCTGATGCATCATCTTTGGGTGTGTTCATTATACAGAACTGTTTCTCAGTATCCTCTGCGTCCTGGGTATTTGATACCGGATCAGGATCCCAGATATGTAATCTGTTAAATAGGACTACAGAAAGGTAGGGAACTGAGAACGGGTGATAAGTTTCATGAGACAGAAAACGGGGCAAGTATTGCAACCAAGTTTGTTGGTCACTGTCACCCTGTATTACCAATACATTGATTCTGAACGAATGTTATTAGATACCGAACCTGATATACAAAATCATATCAGTCTCTTTATTAGTAAAGAAAGGATATAATTTTGTATTGTTGGATAATGTTTTGAACATTTCCTATATCAAGAGTTGATCGGTTCAGGCACGTTATCTAAAAGCATTAATGTTCTAAATCAAACTACAGTTCTTAGTATACAGAACACACACAAGAGGAAGAGTTCAGAAATGAACGAATTCTTCTTGAGGTATTGTAGACTTGGTCATATCAATGCGACCCGACTAGCTGAATTTACATATAGATGCATATTTAAATCAGTTTGAATTTACATCTTGTGAAACTTGCCAGTCATGTCACAAAGATAAGATGACCATAGCTCCGTTTACTGGAAATAGAGAAAGAGTTAGTGAACTCTTGGGATGATACATGTTGATGTATAAAGGTCCCCTGTCTACACATGCCAAGATCGGTTCTTTGTACTTCATTACATTCTCTGATGATCTCTCAAGATTCAGACATATGTTCTTGTTGAAACACAAGTCCGAACCTTTTGAGATATTCACGGAATATAAGTTAGAAGTAGAGAACCAAAATACGGGTATAAGTATTATGTCCTATGATGAGATCAAGGAGGAGAATACTTGAGCACGGAATTCCTGGACTGTTCTAAAGGAGAATGAGATTCTCTCTCAGCATTACTCCTCCGTATACACCATAGCACGATGGTATATCGGGGCGGAGCAATAGCACCCTATGTGATATGGTGTGCTCTATGATGAGTACTACTGAGTTTCCTATTTTCCTTTTTAGGAGTTATGCACTTGAGAAGCTGTATACCTATTGAATAGGGTTCAAATCAAATCAGTTGCCTACCACTTCATATGTGATATGATAAGGGAAGAGCCCATATCTTAAGTTGGTTAAGATTTGGGGTTGTCCGGGCTATGTCTAAAAGCAAAATCCGGACAAGCTCGAGGAAAGGTCAGTTATGTAGAACTGGAAAGGTTCCTGCTATACAAACTACAGCAGATGATTTGGTAGAACCAAAGGATTCAATAAACACCGACGAACCTCAGCCACTCCGCCGATCTAGTAGGGTTCCTCACCCACCTGAGAGATACTTCGGTTTCTCTATGACAGTGGGAGCGAGGATTGCATCATGAGATGATGACCCAACTAGTTTCGAGCTGGCCATCAGGAGTGGGACTCTGTAAGAACGGCTGGATGCTTAGCGATCTGAGATGGAATCCTTATACACCAACAAAGTATGGACTTTGGTTGCTTTATCTGAAGGGTTAAATCCCCATCAGGAGCAAGTATATCTGGAGAAGATCACTTGGTGTAGATGGAAAAGTTGAGACTTTCAAAGCTAGACTTGTTAAAGGTTTTCGTCATCGACCAGGCGTGGATAATGATGAAACCTTTTCCAGTGGCTATGCTTAAGTCCATCCGGATCCTACTTTCCACAGCTACATACCATAACTACGATATCTGGCGGTTGGGTGTCATGACTGCTTTTCTAAAATGATGTTTTAGAAGATAGCGTCTGTAAGTACACAGCCAGAGGGCTTCGTAGACAGTGGGAGCAGCGGAAACGTGTACAAGATGCTTTATAGGATAAAGCAGGTATCGCTGAGTTGGAATGTCTGTTTTGATGAAGTAGTCAAAGAGTTTGACATCATCCAAATGGTAGATGAACCTTGTATAAACAAAAAGGTAGTAGGGAGTATGGTGACGATCCTCGTAGAGTACATGGATGACATACTCTTGATTGGGAAGGAGTTTCCTATGCTACGCTCAGTCAATCTCCGCTTATCACAAGGATTCTCCATATAGGATCAAAGTGATACCTCCTAAATCCTGGGTTTTGGATCTATGAGATAGATTTAAATGGATGTTAGGACTCTCACTAGTTGTAGTGAGATGGTATCAATCGATCCTGGGGAGAATCACTGGAAGGGTTCTAGGGTGATAAGGACGACTGAAAGTCAGTCACAGGCATTGTCTTTACCCTCAGTAAAGGGACGGTATGTTGGAAGAGTTCCAAGCTAGATACCGTGGCTAACTAGACGATAAAGGCAGGATACATCGCTACTTAAGATGCTACCAAAGAGGCTGTTTGGGTGTATATTGGTTCATAAGATGAACTACGTTCCTACCATTGTGAGACAATGGAGTTGTGGCTTATGCCAAGGAACGCCGGTCCCATCAGTGATCCAGACATATTCTAAGGCAGTGTCACCTGATCATGGAGATGGTTGATCTCCAAGGGATCGAGGTTAGGAGAGTAGACTCAGAGGAAAACACGGCGGATCCACTCACAAAGGCCTTTCCCCAGAGAGAGACTATTATGGGATGGTTGAGTATGAGATACTACAACCACTGCTATCAGATGGTCCTAGTGCAAGTGGGAGATTGTTAGTTATATGTATGCCCTAGAGGCCATTATTACACATAAGATGCATATTGTAGTGGATGCTTGGACGTATATAGAGAGGACTTTCTTGCTCGACATGATAGTATGCTATCTGGTTGCTTTTTACCTTAACGTGTACACTGATTGTCTCTCTGTTACATGTTGGTAAAGCCCTTAGGATGTGTACTTGACTACCTGGACTATGATGCGGATCATACTAGTGGGGACATGGTAGTCCATAAGTGCATCTTTCAAGGTCCCTAGTCGTGGGTGTATCGAGACGGGGCATCGATATACCAGTGTAGACTAGCGTATACCTTCTCGACCCATACAGATGGGCGATGGATGGTCCCATATCCATTGGTGTTTGACATCAGAGATGATATACGGGTGCTCAGTGGATGTTAGTTATATGTATGCCCTAGAGGCCATTACTGTACATTGGATGTATATTGTAGTGGATGCTGGGACATATATAGGTAGGACTTCCTTGCTCGACATGATAGTACGCTATCTGGTTGCTCTTTATCTTAACATGTATACTTTATGTCTCCCTGATTACATGTTGATAAAGCCCTTAGGATGTGTACTCGACTTCCAGGACTATGATGAAGATCATACTAGTGGGGCCTGGGTAGTCAATGAGTACATCCTTCATTGTTCCTAGTCGTGGGAATATCGAGACGGGGCATCGATATTCCAGAGTAGACTAGCGTATATCTTCTCGACCCATGTGATGGGCGATGGATGATCCCATATCCATTGGTGTTTGACTTCAGAGATGGTATACGGGTGCTCAGTGGAGACTGGGTACACTGAACGGACTCGCCGAGAACTCCCAGATGGTATTATACCTCACGTCAGATGGCAGTTCTCTGGTGACACTGGTACAGCTTAGTCTGTTGACCCGAGATCGTCATAGAGTCTTGTGTGTCTCCCACAGTGCTTTGATTTCCACCCTACCATGGCTCTACTGAGTCGTGCAAACAGGTGGTTTTTGGGTACAGTCCCGATTTACATGGAGGCAATGAGCGATAGGAGGGGATTCGTCTCTCCCGGTATTGGGGGTTGATGTTGTGCTATGCTCGACTGGCCATAACAAGAAATCCCTAGCCAGGGTTGCAGTGATATACTGGTAAGAGTTATCAGTAGTTTCACGAATGTTATGGACCTCAAGTCGGCATGACTTATCGAGCTACTGGGGTCTGACGTTTACCACCCCTAGGCGAGATATGCGACATATCAGACGAACAGACCGGACTGTACGCTAAGTGTTACTGGTTGGATTCACAGGAGTGTGAGCGGGCTTGCTCGTCGATCTTCTGATCGCTCAATACCCGGGTGGCCGTTACGTTTAGCAGACCGCTTGCGGCTTGTGGGTGTTTGATATAATCATCATCTGCTACCGGCGTATTGACGAGTCTTTAGAGTCCTACACAGAGGTTTCCTGGCTCAAGCGAAACGAAATAGGAGCGCATATGAGATATGTGCGGGACCGAGAATAATGCGTGTATGTGATACCGTATTCTATTCTCGCGATGAATGTATCGATTGGTTATATGCGATATAACCTAGTTGTCGAATCAAGGATTGATTCGATAAGCCGATACATATGATACTAGTCGGTTATATGCGATATGACCAGATCGTTAAATCAAGTGTTGATTTAATGATTTAATGTATAATTATATATTTGATATATTACTTTGCATTAACTAGTATTGGTTCACTTTAAAAGGATTTTCTCACTTGATTTGTGCACATTGCATATGCGATATAGTTTTGTACACATGATTGTATCATGTTTGATGATACATGCTTGCTTGGTTAAGTATAAAGAATTAATCCATGGTTAAGTTATTGATTAGGGTTTTGTTTGTTTACTTATTTATTTCTTTATTTACCTTTTCATTTTGGAAAGGATAAATGAAGAAATGGTGGACTTTTTGTTTGTTAGTTGAAGATTCTTGAAGCTTTGACTAAGTGGCCTCTTTTGTTGTTATGCTTAACCCTAACCATTTAACTAACCCAAGTTAATTCTCTACACTTAACTATAGTTGAAAGTATGATAAGTATTGATTTTTTTATCTAATTTATTAAGACTTATCATATCTTCTTCTTCTTCATCTTCTTCTTCCATGAAGAAAGCATGCTACTCCAATGGCAAGTGATGAAAACTAGTGAGAAATCCAAAACTAAAGTCTACCCACTTCCTATTTCTTCATCCTCTACCTCTTGCCAAGTAGTATAGGGTGTTTCCTTCACAAGTTTTCATGGCTTGGTGAAGGTGGAGCTTGATCTAGTGATGCCTCGACGTAGATCATCTTCGGCACGTCGTCGATGACCTAGCCCGTTTTTTCTCCGATGAAACCACCGTGAGAGTCATGGTTCGATTTGGACAGCGGAGAGGACTTCATCACGGAGCCTAGGAGGTGGAGGACCGGATCTACAAAGGTTGTAGCCCCTTCCCTTTAGCTATATTTCCGTTTACTTGCTTGCATCGCCTTGTTTTCTAGTTAACGATCCGTAGTCTAGGGTTTGTAGGCACCGTAAAATTAGAAATTGGCATGGTTGATGCCTTGTGAGACTCCATTAGAGTGCCTAGGAACCCTACAGTGGTATCAGAGCCTAGCTAGAGCCTTAGGCGATGCGTAGACGGAGTTAGAAGTCCGATCGACCCGAAACCCCGATCTTAACATGCTCTCTGGACTTTTTTGAAATTCGTGGATTTTTGTGAATTAAAAATATGCAGAAAAATCAGCAGGAAGATCTAAGACTTACTGTAAAATTCGATGGCTTGATTCCTTAAAGTCGCCGCGGATCCGCGGCATGAGCATGCTCATGGGGCGGTTCCGCGGCTAGTTTGTCGTTTTGTGCATCGAAGTTTGCACCGTAACTCTTAGTAAGCAGTGCTGGTTTTCCTGGGAATATTTTAATATTTATTCCAGAGTTTTATTTTCTGGGTTGTATTGGGAACTCAGTGTATCGATCGGATTGTCTAATTTTGTCTGTGTGTTTTTCCGGGTAATTTTTAGAATATGTTAAAAAGTTCGACCGGATATAAATACCCACTTTTTCCCCTGCCGGGAAATTTCCAATTGTTGGATTTTTCCGTAGTTTAACGACGTTCTAAGTAGTGCAAGTAACGCGATGGTCCCTCTAGAAGACAACAAACCTTAACTCGATTATGTGACCGTCTTGAACTGCCTTTTGAACCTTCGGGTTTGGGGCAGTACGGCGTGCCACATGTGAGGCGTTGGCTTGACCCTTCTACGGCTGGACCGTTGGTACTGAGGCACGAACTGAATGTTGTTAGACTTATTTCATGTGTTGAGCTGTATCGGGAAAACTTGGGTGTTCGATTGTTCGATCGGAAAGTTTAACATTTTCTGTTTTATCCGGAATGTGATACAACAATTGGAATTCACAAAAGTTATGTGATAACTGAGTGAATGTTATAAACATAGCACTTTAGTCTCACTTGATCGGTTGCCACGGAATTTTGATGTGATCAAAAGTCTGTCGCAATCACGTAGCGTACGCGGATACTCGCCGGGTAAACTTAATAGACAGCCTCACTCCATAGCCCCGACCAAGTGACTGTAGGAGAACCCCGTCGCCGAAAGCATCCGTTCGGGTGCTCGCGGCAGCAGTGTTCCGCCTTGGTGCACTTTGTCGACGGCGTCGGGGGTGCGGCCGCCTACTAAAGTTTGCGACGAGCATTCGATCAGAATGTCGGGAATCCTGTTGAATTGCCCCACTTGATATTGAAAAGTATTTTCGATAATGAGACTAAAATGCGGGGTTTATAATTGTTAGGCATGCGATGTCTAAGTAATTCATTTGGTCCGGCATGCGATGTCTAAAGAGGTTGCGGATTCCAACTGTTGTAGTTTTACACTTTCTTTTCTGTGACCGTAAGTGTAATATGTGATATCGCCGGTTTCGTTGCTATATGTCAACGACAATTGGGATGCGCATATTTACTTACGTTGATGACATGTGATGTTATGTGTTGCTGGATATGTTATATTGGATCGTCGTGTTTGAATAGCCGGGGTTTTTTATGTGAGATGAGTGTTTTTCATTTTCATTCATGTAAAAACTTGTTTGTAATATTCTTTTATTGGGGCACTTCCAGGTTGCGGATGTTGTCACCATTTGTATATTATTTACTTTTCCGCATTAGGATAGACCCAAGGAGGGGACACAGGTAACCGGGTTCTGGGGTCCAGTGGGAGACCATCTCGAGGAGTCGAGTCTGGGTCTCCTAACCCTAGAATTGGTAGGGTTGCTTGCCGCTCTCGTAGGGGTCTAGGGGTGTGGGATAGGCTATTCATCACGACTGTGGAATCCGTGTTATAAACTGGCTCGTATTGAAAACACGGACGTCCTAGTATATCCAATATTTCATATGTTTCTTCTGCTGTGATTTATCTATGATCATGTGATGTTCTGTGACAGATATTATATATAGTATATATGATATATTATATAAACGTTGCTTATGTTTTACACCCGCGCTAGCCTTGCCCCGCTCTGCCGTTAGTTACCTAACCTAACGGTGCAGACGGGACATCGAGGCGAATGCGGATGGCATAAGCGTACGTTATATTTATCTGTGATGTTTAGGTGGACTTAAATGATGGGATATTCATTAATGAGATTAATGAAAGAAAATAAACCTAATTGATGTTGTGGAATCGAATTTCAAAATAAAAACAGGTAGCTACAGTTCTTGCTTTGCATCGTGGTGTTCATTATAGAACATCCTGCACCTTATTCGATGAGGAAAGGACCGAGATCCCTTCACCGGGAGTGACTCCTTTAGCAATAACTGGCATATGCTACAACCCTCGGTTTGTCTTTGATCGCTTCTATAGTTTCCGCTTTGCACAGTGATATATATGATATATCCCGCACCTCATTCGACGAGGAAAGGGCCGACGATCCCTTCACCGGGAGTGACCCCTTTAGCAAAACTAGAAAAGCCTCGAAAACATTCCATTTAAAAACCATTTGATTCCGCAACGAGATCAAGTTCAAAGCGTTAAAGGTTTTCACAAAAAACCATTCGCAACCCTCCGTCATTTTAGGAAGTAGAGTACTTAGTATTCGTGCTGTGTTTGTTGACCATAGTCAAGGCACAGTGTACGGTAGCTAAGTGATGTCTTCCTACACCGCATATGATGCGATTAGTTAGGACAGTCGTGTGACTTTGTTGACCTTAGTTAAGGGTCATGTGGGTGGGTCTAATTAATCACGAAATGACGGGTAGAACTTGACTAGTACTTATGATTTGTTGACCATAGTTAAGGTCATAGGTGCTAGGGGTAAAAACCTTTATCGGGAGTTTCAAGGGTTGAAATTTGCAATGAGATTGCATACCTTCTATATGATAGTTGGATCCCGATACCCACTGCGAGTAATTGTTACTCCTGGGAGAGTTTTGCACTTTGCAATTAGCCGATCAAGTAGGTGTCTAGAAAGGTGTCAACGGGGTTACGCCTCTGGGAAAACGAGGTTTACTGTAATTAGGTCCGTGCGAAAACACGGGGAACCTCCCTCAAAGTACCGACACTGGCCTGGCTGAAAGATTGGCGAACTTGCAGAGTGTAATTAATCCTGGCTAGTCTTTCCTTTTTAGGGTTTGAAGGAAGATTTGATAAAAACAGTGGGAGCCATCCTGATTAGATAAAGTATATAACCAATCTAATCTTACAAGAGCGCACGTTGAGTGTTTTCTTCTCTCTCTCTCCTGGTAGCGACCATATCACGCCTTAGTCAAGATAATAAAATGGATGTATTGACCGAACCCGCTTGTTATACTGAGCTGGGGAACGTTGGTCCCGCTCCAACTTATAATTGTTATAAGACAGAGCAGGAAATTGGGGAATACCAGAATTCCTATGCCGCCCAAACGAAGAAAGTGCATATGATGCATCTCCTTCGGGTGTGTTCATTACAAAGAACTGTTTCTCAGTATCATCTGCATCCTGGGTATATGATACCGGATCAGGATCCCAGATATGTAATATGTTACATAGGGCTACAAAAAGGTAGAAGAACTGAGAACGGGTGATAAGTTTCATGAGACAGAAAACGGGGCAAGTGTTGCAGCCAAGTCTGTTGGTCACTGTCACCCTGTATTACGAATACATTGATTCTGAACAAATGCTATTAGATACCGAACCTGATATACAAAATCATATCAATCTATTTATTAGTGAAGAAAGGATATAATTTTGTATTGATGGATAATGTTTTGAACATTTCCTATATCAAAAGTTGATCGGTTCAGGCACGTTATCTAAAAGCATTGACGTTCTAAATCAAACTACAGTTCCTCGTATACAGAACACACACAAGAGGAAGAGTTCAGAAATGAACGAATTCTTCTTGAGGTATTGTAGACTAGGTCATATTAATGCGGCCCGACTAGCTGAAGTTACATTTAGATGCATATTTAAATCAGTTTGAATTTACATCTTGTGAAACTTTCCAGTCATGTCACAAAGATATAAAGACACCAGCTCTGTTTACTGGAAACAGAGAAAGAGTTAGTAAACTCTTGGGACTGATACATAGTGATGTATGTAAGGTCTCCTGTCTACACATGCCAGGACTGGTTTTTTATACTTCATTATATTCTCTGATAATCTCTCAAGATTCAGTCATATGTTCCTGTTGAAACATAAGTCTAAAGCTTTTGAGGTATTCACAGAATATAAGTTAAAAGTGGAGAACCAAAATACGGGTATAAATATTATGTCCTATGATAAGATCAGGGAGGAGAATACTTGTGCATGGCATTCCTGGACTATTCTAAAAGAAAATGAGATTCTCTCTCAGCATTACTCCTCCGTATAAACCACAGCACAACGGTGTATCGGGGCTGAGCAATCACACAATATTAGATATCGTGTGCTCTATGATGAGTACTACTGAGTTACCTATTTCCTTTTTGGGAGTTATGCGCTTGAGAAGCTGCATACCTATTGAATTAGGTTCGAATCAAATCAGTGCCTACCACTCCATATGAGATATGGTGTGGGAAGATCCTATCTCTTAAGTAAGTTAAGATTTGGGATTGTCCGGCCTATGTCAAAAGCAAAATCCGGACAAGATCAAGGCAAGGTCAGTTCTGTAGAACTGGAAAGGTTCGAGCTGTACGAAACTACAGCTGGAGATTTGACAGAACCAAAGGATTCTATAGACCCCGACGAACCTCAGCCTCTCCGCCGATCTGGTAGGGTTCCTCACCTGCCTGAGAGATACCTCGGTTTCTCGATGACAGTGGGAGCGAGGATTGCGTCATGAGATGATGGCCCAATCAGTTTCGAGCAGGCCATCGAGAGTAGGGACTCTGTAAGAATGGCTGGATGCTTAGTGATCTGAGATGGAATCCTTATACACCAACAAAGTATGGACTTTGGTTGCTATATCTGAAGGGTTAAATCCCCATCAGGAGCAAGTATATCTTGAGAAGATTACTTGGTGTACATGGAAAAGTTGAGACTTTCAAAGCTAGACTTGTTAAAGTTTTTCGTCATCAACCAGGCACGAATAATGATGAAACCTTTTCCAGGGACTATGTTTAAGTCCATCCAGATCCTACTTGCCACGGCTACATACCATGACTATGATATCTGGTGGTTGGGTGCCATGACTACTTTTCTAAATATTGATTTAGAAGAGAACGTCTATAAGAACACAGCCAGAGGGCCTCGTAGACAGTGGGAGCAGCGAAAACGTGTGCAAGATGCTTTATAGGATAAAGCAGGCATCGCGGAGTTGGAACATCTGTTTTAATGGATTAGTCAAAGAAGTTGACATCATCAAAATGGTAGATGAACCTTGTATAAACAAAAAGGTAGTAGGGAGTATGGTGACGATCCTCGTAGAATACGTAGATGACATACTCTTGTTAGGGAAGGGTTTTCCTATGCTACGCTCGATCAATCTCCGCTTATCACAATGATTTTCCATATAGGATCAAAGTGATACCTACTAAATCCAAAGCTTTGGATCTATGAGATAGATTTAATTGGATGTTAGGATACTCACTAGTTGTAGTGAGATGGTATCAATCGATCCTGGGGAGAATCACTGGAAGGGTTCCAGAGTGATAAGGACGACTGAATGTCAGTCGCAGGCATTGTCTTTACCCTCGGTAAAGGGATGGTATGTTGGAAGATTTCCAAGCTAGATACCGTGACAAACTAGACGATAAAGGCTGGTAACATCGCTATTAAAGATACTACCAAAGAGGCAGTTTGGGTGTATATTGGTTCATAGGATGAACTAGGTTCCTACCATTGTGTGACAATGGAACTGTGGCTTTAGCCTAGGAACCCTGGTCCCATCTGTGACCCAGACATAATCTGAGGCAGCATCACCTGATCATGGAGATAGTTGATCTCCAGGGTGATCGAGGTTAGGAGAGTAGACTCAGAGGACAACACGGCGGATCCACTCACGAAGGCCTTTTCCCAAAGAGAGACTTTTAAGGGGATGGTTGAGTATTAGATACTACAACTACTGCTACAGATAGCCCTAGTGCAAGTGGGAGATTGTTAGTTATATGTATGCCCTAGAGGCCATTACTGTACATTGGATGTATATTGTAGTGGATGCTGGGACATATATAGGTAGGACTTCCTTGCTCGACATGATAGTACGCTATCTGGTTGCTCTTTATCTTAACATGTATACTTTATGTCTCCCTGATTACATGTTGATAAAGCCCTTAGGATGTGTACTCGACTTCCAGGACTATGATGAAGATCATACTAGTGGGGCCTGGGTAGTCAATGAGTACATCCTTCATTGTTCCTAGTCGTGGGAATATCGAGACGGGGCATCGATATTCCAGAGTAGACTAGCGTATATCTTCTCGACCCATGTGATGGGCGATGGATGATCCTATATCCATTGGTGTTTGACATCAGAGATGGTATACGGGTGCTCAGTGGAGACTGGGTACACTGAACGGACTCGCCGAGAACTCCCAGATGATATTATACCTCACGTCAGATGGCAGTTCTCTGGTGACACTGGTACAGCTTAGTCTGTTGACCCGAGATCGTCATAGAGTCTTGTGTGTCTCCCACAGTGCTTTGATTTCCATCCTACCACGGCTCTACTGAGTCGTGCAAAGAGGTGGTTTTTGGGTACAGTCCCGATTCACATGGAGGCAATGAGCGATAGGAGGGGATTCGTCTCTCCCGGTATTGGGGGTTGATGTTGTGCTATGCTCGACTGGCCATAATAGGAAATCCCTAGCCAGGGTTGAAGTGATATACTGGTAAGAGTTATCAGTAGTTTCACGAATGCTATGGACCTCAAGTCGGCATGACTTATCGAGCTACTGGGGTCTGACGTTTACCACCCCTAGGCGAGATATGCGACATATCAGACGAACAGACCGGACTGTACGGTAAGTGTTACTGGTTGGATTCACAGGAGTGTGAGCGGGCTTGCTCGTCGATCTTCTGATCGCTCAATACCCGGGTGGCCGTTACGTTTAGCAGACCACTTGCGGCTTGTGGGTGTTTGATATGATCATCATCTGCTACCGGCGTATTGACGAGTCTTTAGAGTCCTACACAGAGGTTTCCTTGCTCAAGCGAAGCGAAATAGGAGCGCATATGAGATATGTGCGGGACCGAGAATAATGCGTGTATGTGATACCGTATTCTATTCTCGCGATGAATGTATCGATTGGTTATATGCGATATAACCTAGTTGTCGAATCAAGGATTGATTCGATAAGCCGATAAATATGATACTAGTCGGTTATATGCGATATGACCGGATCGTTAAATCAAGTGTTGATTTAATGATTTAATGTATAATTATATATTTGATATATTACTTTGCATTAACTAGTATTGGTTCACTTTAAAAGGATTTTCTCACTTGATTTGTGCACATTGCATATGCGATATAGTTTTGTACACATGATTGTATCATGTTTGATGATACATGCTTGCTTGGTTAAGTATAAAGAATTAATCCATGGTTAAGTTAATGATTAGGGTTTTTTTTGTTTACTTATTTATTTCTTTATTTACCTTTTCATTTTGGAAAGGATAAATGAAGAAATGGTGGACTTTTTGTTTGTTAGTTGAAGATTCTTGAAGCTTTGACTAAGTGGTCTCTTTTGTTGTTATGCTTAACCCTAACCATTTAACTAACCCAAGTTAATTCTCTACACTTAACTATAGTTGAAAGTATGATAAGTATTGATTTTTTTATCTAATTTATTAAGACTTATCATATCTTCTTCTTCTTCTTCATCTTCTTCTTCCATGAAGAAAGCTTGCTACTCCAATGCCAAGTGATGAAAACTAGTGAGAAATCCAAAACTAAAGTCTACCCACTTCCTATTTCTTCATCCTCTACCTCTTGCCAAGTAGTATAGGGTGTTTCCTTCACAAGTTTTCATGGCTTGGTGAAGGTGGAGCTTGATTTAGTGATGCCTCGACGTAGATCATCTTTGGCACGTCGTCGATGACCTAGCCCGTTTTTTCTCCGATGAAACCACCGTGAGAGTCATGGTTCGATTTGGACAGCGGAGAGGACTTCATCACGGAGCCTAGGAGGTGGAGGACCGGATCTACAAAGGTTGTAGCCCCTTCCCTTTAGCTATATTTCCGTTTACTTGCTTGCATCGCCTTGTTTTCTAGTTAACGATCTGTAGTCTAGGGTTTGTAGGCACCGTAAAATTAGAAATTGGCATGGTTGATTCCTTGTGAGACTCCATTAGAGTGCCTAGGAACCCTACAGTGGAGACTGGGTACACTGGACGGACTCGCCGAGAACTCCCAGATGGTATTATACCTTACGTCAGATGGCAGTTCTCTGGTGACACTGGTACAGAGTAGTCTGTTGACCCGAGATCGTTATAGAGTCTTGTGTGATTCCCACTGTGCTTTGATTTCCACCTTACCACGTTCAAGAGGGCGTGTAAAATAGTGGTTTTTGGGTACAGTCCCGAATCACATGGAGGTAATGTTAGTTATATGTATGCCCTAGAGGCCATTACTATACATAGGATGTATATTGTAGTGGATGCTTGGACATATATAGGGAGGACTTTCTTGCTCGACATGATAGTATGCTATCTGGTTGCTCTTTACCTTAACGTATATACTGATTGTCTCTCTGTTACATGTTGGTAAAGCCCTTAGGATGTGTACTTGACTACCTGGACTATGATGCGGATCGTACTAGTGGGGACATGGTAGTCCATAAGTACATCCTTCAAAGTCCCTAGTCATGGGTGTATCGATACGGAGCATCGATATACCAGAGTAGACTACCGTATACCTTCTTGACCCATACAGATGGGCGATGGATGATCCCATATCCATTAGTGTTTGACATCAGAGATGATAAACGGGTGCTCAGTGGGGACTGGGTACACTGGACGGACTCGCCGAGAACTCCCAAATGGTATTATACCTTACGTTAGATGGCAGTTCTCTGGTGACACTGGTACAGAGTAGTCTGTTGACCTGAGATCGTCATAGAGTCTTGTGTGATTCCCACTGTGCTTTGATTTCCACCTTACCACGTCCATGTGGGCGTGCAAAACGGTGGTTTTTGGGTACAGTCCCGAATCATATGGAGGCAATGAGCGATAGGAGGTGATTCGTCTCTCCCGGTATAGGGAGTTGATGTTGCGTTGTGTTCGATTGGGTATAACCGGAAATCCCTGGCCAGGGTTGCTGAGATTTACTGGTAAGTGTTACCAGTAGTTTCTCGAACTGTTATTGACCTCATATCGACACGACTTATCGAGCTATTGGGGTCTGACGTTTACCACCGCTAGGCGAGATATGCGACATATCAGACGAACAGACCGGACTGTACGGTAAGTGTTACTGGTTGGATTCACGGGAGTGTGAGCGGGCTTGCTCGTCGATCTTCTGATCGCTCAATACCCGGGTGGCCGTTACGTTTAGCAGACCGCTTGCGGCTTGTGGGTGCTTGATATGATTATCATCTGCTACCGGCGTATTGACGAGTCATTATAGTCCTACACAGAGGTTTCCTGGCTCAAGCGAAACGAAATAGGAGCGCATATGAGATATGTGTGGGACCGAGAATAATGCGTGTATGTGATACCGTATTCTATTCTCGCGATGAATGTATCGAATGGTTGTATGTGATATAACCTAGTTATCGAATCGAGGATTGATTCGATAAGTCGATACTTTGGATATTAGTCGGTCATATGCGATATGACCGGATCGTTAAATCAAGTGTTGATTTAATGATTTAATGTATAATTATATATATTTTTGATATATTACTTTGCATTAACTAGTATTGGTTCACTTAAGATGGATTTTCTCACTTTATGTGCACATTGTATATGTGATATATTTTTGTGCACTTGATTGTATCATGTTTGATGATACAAGCAAACTTGTGTGTATGTTTCCTTTAAACCATATTTAAGTGAATGGTTAGGATTTTGTTATCTTTTCTTATTTATTTATTTATTTATTTACTTTAGGGCAAGAAACAAAAATGGTTGCTTCTTTTGTTTTTTTGTTGAAGCTTCAAGAAGCTTTGACCATTTTTGTTCCTTTCCTAAACCTAACCATTCACCTAACTATAGTTTACTCTCTACACTTAATCATGGTTGCCAATATGATAAGTATCATATTATTTTCTATTTTGAGAAAGAATTATCATATTCTTTCTTCTTCTTCTTCTTCTTCTTGAACAAAGAAGAAAGCTTGCTACCATTAATGGCAACTTGAGAAAAAGAGTGAGAAACCCAATTCTAAAGTGAACCCACTTCCTATTTCTTCATCCTCTACCACTTGCCAAGTAGTATAGGGTGTTTTCTTCACAAGTTTCATGACTTGGTGAAGTGGGAGCTTGATCTTGTGTTGCCTCGACGTAGATCATCTTCGGCATCGAAGTCGACGACCTATCCCGATCATTCTTTCGATGAAACCACCGTGAGAGTCCGGGATCCGATGGGTACAGCGGAGGGACTTCATCACGGTGCTATGGAGGTGGAGGACCTGATCTACAAAGGTTGTATTTCCGTTCACTTAGCAGTTAAGTTGTTAACTAGTTGCATGTTTCGCCTAATTTCTAGTTAACGATCCGTATTTGGGTTTCTCGGCACATGTAAAATTTGAAATTGGCATGGTTCATGCCTTGTGAGACCTCATTAGTGTGCCTAGGAACCCTACAGTAGTATCAAAGCCTAGCTAGAGCCTTAGGCGATGCGTAAACGATGTTAGAATTCCGATCGAACCCCGAAACCCTAAAAATGACCCCTCTTTGTACATTTTTACAAAACTGGATTTTTTCCGTATTTAAAATTCTTAAAAAATTCAGCAGGAGATTCTAAGAATTACGGTGCAAAATTGACCAAGAGATTCGATCAAAGAGCGGCGGAACCGCGGCATTAGCATGGCTAATGCGGCGGTTCCGCGGCCACTTAGTGTCTTCAGCCAGTCGTTTTTGCACAGTAACTTCTTTCATTCATTGCTGAGTTTTCTGGAAATTTTTAAAGTTTACTCAAGAGTTGAGTATATTGGGTTGTATTGGGAGTTCGTACATTCGATTGGATTGTCTAATTTTGCCTATGTGTTTTTTCGGGTAATTTTAGAATATGTTAAAAAGTTCGACCGGATATAAATACCCACTTTTTCCCCTGCCGGGAAATTTCCAATTGTTGGATTTTTCCGTAGTTTAACGACGTTCTAAGTAGTGCAAGTAACGCGATGGTCCCTCTAGAAGACAACAAACCTTAACTCGATTATGTGACCGTCTTGAACTGCCCTTTGAACCTTAGGGTTTGGGGCAGTACGGCGTGCCACATGTGAGGCGTTGGCTTGACCCTTCTACGGCTGGACCGTTGGTACTGAGGTATGAACAGGATGTTTTTAAACTTGTTTCATGTGTTGATCTATTTCGGGAAAACTTGGGTGTTTGATTGTTCGAACGGAAAGTTTAACATTTTCTATTTATCTGGAACGGGATACAATACTTGGAATCCACAAGCAGTTATGAGATAACTGATTTGAATGTTATAAACAGAGCACTTTAGTCTCACTTGATCGGTTGCCACGGAATTTTGATGCGATCAAAAGTCCGTCACAATCACATAGCGTACGCGGATACTCGCCGGGTAAACTTAATAGACAGCTACACCCCATAGCCCCGACCAAGTGACTTTAGGAGAACCCCGTCGCCGAAAGCATCCGTTCGGGTGCTCGCGGCAGCGGTGTTCCACCTTGGTGCACTTCGTCGACGGCATCAGGGGTGCGGCCGCCTAATAAAGTTTGCGACGAGCATTCGATCAAAATGTCGGGAATCTTGTTGAATTGCCCGACTTAATATTGAAAAGTGTTTTCGATAATGAGACTGAAATGCGGGGTTTATAATTGTTAGGCATGCGATGTCTAAGGAATTCATTTGATTAGGCATGCGATGTCTATGCAGGTTGCGGTTCCAACTGTTGTAGTTTTACACTTTCTTTTCTGTGACCGTTAGTGTAATATGTGATATCTCCGGTTTCGTTGCTATATGTCAACGAAAATTGGGATACGCATATTTACTTACGTTGATGACATGTAATGTTATGTGTTGCTGGATATGTTATATTGGATCGTCATGTTTGAATAGCCGGGATTTTTTTATGTGAGATGAGTGTTTTTCATTTTCATTCATGTAAAAAACTTGTATGTAATATTCTTTTATTGGGGCACTTCCAAGTTGTGGAAGATGTCACCTTTTGTATATTATTTACTTTTCCGCACTAGGATAGACCCAAGGAGGAGGGCACAAGTAACCGGGTTCTGGAGTCCAGTGGGAGACCAACTCGAAGAGTCAAGTCCGGGTCTCCTAACTCTAGAATTGGTAGGGTTGCTTGCCGCTCTCGTAGGGGTCTAGGGGTGTGGGTTTGGCTATTCATCACGACCGTGGAATCCGTGTTTTATACTGGCTCGTATTAAAAACACGGACGTCCTAGTATATCCAATATTTCATATGATATTTTCTGCTGCGATATCTGTGATGTGATCATGGGATATGTTCTATGGTAGATACTACAGTATATAGTATATATGATATATTATATAGACATTACTTATGTTTTACACCCGCGCTAACCCTGCCCCGCTCTGCCGTTAGTTACCTAACCTAACGGTGCACGAGAGGACATCGAGGTGAATGCGGATGGCATAAGTGTACGTAGTATTTATCTGTGATGTTTAGGTAACTTAAATGATGGGACTTCATTAACGAGATTAATGAAATAAAAGAAACCTAAGATGTTGTAGAATCAAATTTCAAAAATAAAACAGGTAGCTACAGTTATTGCTTTGCACAGCTGTATATATGATATATCCTGCACCTTATTCGATGAGGAAAGGGCCGACGATCCCTTCACCGGGAGAGACCACTTTAGCAATAACCGGCAGATGCTACACACTCGGTTTTTCTTTTGATTGCTTTTAAGAGTTTTTGCTTTGCACAGTGATATATATGATATATCCCGCACCTCATTCGACGAGGAAAGGGCCGACGATCCATTCACCGGGAGTGACCCATTTAGCAAAACTAGAAAAGCCTCAAAAGCACTCCATTTTAAAATCATTTGATTCTACAACGATATCAAGTTCATTACGCAATAGGTTTTCAGAAAAACCTGCCGTAGCCCTCCGTTATTTCAGATAAGTCCTATTTAGTATTCGTGCTACGTTTGTTGACCTCCGTCAAGGCATAGTGTGCGGTAGCTAACTAGTATTTATCTGTTTATGCATATGATGCAGATTGGATTAGGGTAGTCGTGCGGCCTTATTGACCTCCGTCAAGGGTCGTGCGGGTGGGTTTAATTCGATCAAGAAATGACGGTTTGAACTTGACTAGTAGCCTATGGTTTGTTGACCTCCGTCAAGGTCATAGGGTGCTAGGGGCAAAATTATTGGGAATTTCAAGTGTTGAAATTTGCAATGAGATTGCATACCTTCTATGAGATAGTTGGATCCCGATACCCAGTGCCAGTAATTGTTACTCCTGGGAGAGTTTTATACATTACAATTAGCCGATCAAGTAGGTGTCTAGAAAGGTGTCAACGGGGTTACGCCTCTGGGAAAACGAGGTTTACTGTAATTAGGTTCGTGCGAAAGCACGGGGGACCTCCCTCAAAGTACCGACACTGGCCTGGCTGAAAGATTGGCGAACTTGTAGTGTGTAATTATTCCCGGCTATTCTTTCATTTTAGGGTTTGAAGGAAGATTTGATAAAAAACAGTGGGAGCCATCCTGATTAGATACAATAATAACCAATCTATTCTTGCAAGAGTGCACGCTGAGTGTTTTCTTCTCTCTCTCTCCAGGTAGCGACCATATCACGCCTTAATCAAGGTAATAATACAGAATATTGACAGAACCCGCTTGTTATACTGAGCTGGGGAACGTTGGTCCCGCTCTAACTTATAATTGTTATAAGACAGAGCAGGAAATAGGGGAATACCAGTATTCCTATGCCGCCCAAACGAAGAAAGTGCATATGATGCATCCCCTTCGGTTGTGTTCATTACAAAGAACTGTTTCTCTGTATCCTCTACGTCCTGGGTATTAGATACCGGATCAGGATCCCAGATATGTAATCTGATACATAGGGCTACAGATAGGTAGAGAACTGAGAACGAGTGATAAGTTTCATGAGGCAGAAAATGGGGCAAGTGTTGCAGACAAGTCTGTTGGTCACTGTCACCCTGTATTACAAATACATTGATTCTGAACGAATGTTATTAGATACCGAACTTGATATACAAAATCATATCAGTCTCTTTATAAGTAATGAAATGATAAAATTTTGTATTGTTGGATAATGTTTTGAACATTTCCTATATTAAAAGTTGATCGGTTCAGGCACGTGATCTAAAAGCATTGATGTTCTAAATCAAACTACAGTTCTTAGTATATAGAACACACATAAGAGGAAGAGTTCAGAAATGAACGAATCCTTTTTGAGGCATTGTAGACTAGGTCATATCAATGCGACTCGACTGGCTGAAGTTACATTTAGATGTATATTTAAACTAGTTTGAATTTACATCTTGTGAAACTTGCCAGTCATGTCACAGAGATAAGATGACCATAGCTCCGTTTACTGAAAACAGAGAAAGAGTTAGTGAACTCTTGGGATGATACATGTTGATGTATGTAGGTCCCCTGTCTACACTTGCCAAGACCGGTTCTTTGTACTTCATTACATTCTCTGATGATCTCTCAAGATTCAGTCATGTGTTCCTGTTGAAACACAAGTCCGAACCTTTTGAGATATTCACAGAATATAAGTTAGAATTAGAGAACCAATACGGGTATAAGTATTATGCCCTTGGATGTGATCAGGGAGGAGAATACTTGTGCATGGAATTCCTGGACTATTCTAAAGGAGAATGAGATTCTCTCTCAGCATTACTCCTTCGAATACACCACAGCACAACGTTGTATCGGGGCGGAGCAATCGCACCCTATTTGATATGGTGCGCTCTATGATGAGTACTACTAAGTTACCTGTTTCCTTTTTGGGAGTTATGCACTTGGGAAGCTGCATACCTATTGAATAGGGTTCAAATCAAATCAGTTGCCTACAACTTCATATTTGATATGATAAGGGAAGAGCCCATCTCTTAAGTTAGTTAAGATTTGGGGTTGTCCGGCCTATGTCTAAAAGGAAAATCTGGACAAGCTCGAGGCAAGGTCAGTTATGTAGAATTGGAAGTGTTTCAGCTATATAAACTACAGCAGATGATTTGGTAGGATTGAAGGATTTAATAGTAACCAACGAACCTCAGCCTCTCCGCCGATCTAGTAGGGTTCCTCATCCGCCTGAGAGATACTTCGGTTTCTCGATGACAGTGGGAGCGAGGATTGCATCACGAGATGATGACCCAACTAGTTTCAACCAGGCCATCAGGAGTGGGACTCTGTAAGAATGGCTGGATGCTTAGTGATCTGAGATGGAATCCTTATACACCAACAAAGTATGGACTTTGGTTGCTTTATCTGAAGGGTTAAATCCCTATCAGGAGCAAGTATATCTTGAGAAGATTACTTGGTGTACATGGAAAAGTTGAGACTTTCAAAGCTAGACTTGTTAAAGGTTTTCGTCATCGACCAGGCATGGATAATGATGAAACCTTTTCTAAAGAGCTATGCTTAAGTCCATCCAGATCCTACTTGCCACGTCTACATTCCATGACTGCGATATCTGGCGGTTGGGTGTCATGACTAATTTTCTAAATGATGTTTTAGAAGAAAGCATCTATAAGTACACAGCCAGAGGGCTTCGTAGACAGTGGGAGCAACGGAAATGTGTGCAAGATGTTTTATGTAATAAAGCAGGCATCGCGGAGTTGGAACGTCTGTTTTGATGTGTTAGTCAAAGAATTTGACTTCATCAAAATGGTAGATGAACCTTGTATATACAAAAAGGTAGTAGGGAGTATGGTGGCGTTCCTCGTAGAGTACGTGGATGACACACTCTTGATAGGGAAGGAGTTTCCTATGCTACGCTCGATCAATCTCCGCTTATCACAATGATTCTCCACATAGGATCAAAATGATACCTACTAAATCCTGGGTTTTGGATCTATGAGATATATCTAAATGGATGTTAGGATTCTCACTTGTTGAAGTGAGATGGTATCAATTGATCCTGGGGAGAATCACTGGAATGGTTCCAGGGTGATAAAGACGACTGAATGTCAGTCACAGACATTGTCTTTACCCTCAGTAAAGGGACAGTATGTTGGAAGAGTTCCAAGCTAGATACCGTGGCATACTAGACGATTAAAGGAAAGATACATCGCAACTTAAGATGCTACCAAAGAGGCAGTCTGGATGTATATTGGTTCATGAGATGAACTTAGTTCCTCCCATTGTGTGACAATGGAGTTGTGGCTTATGCCAAGGAACGTCTGTCCCATCAATGATCCAGACATATTCTAAGGCAGCATCACCTGATCATGGAGATGGTTGATCTCCAAGGAGATCGAGGTTAGGAGAGTAGACTCAGAGGACAACACGGCGGATCCACTCACAAAGGCCTTTTACCAGAGAGAGACTTTTATGGGATGGTTGAGTATGAGATACTACAACCACTGCTATCAGATGGCCCTAGTGCAAGTGGGAGATTGTTAGTTATATGTATGCCCTAGAGGCCATTACTATACATAGGATGTATATTGTAGTGGATGCTTGGACGTATATAGGGAGGACTTTCTTGCTCGACATGATAGGATGCTATCTTCTTGCTCTTTACCTTAACGTGTATACTGATTGTCTCTCTGTTACATGTTGGTAAAGCCCTTAGGATGTGTACTTGACTACCTGGACTATGATGCGGATCATACTAGTGGGGACATGGTAGTCCATAAGTACATCCTTCAAAGTCCCTAGTCGTTGGTGTATCGAGACGGGGCATCGATATACTAGAGTAGACAAGCGTATACCATCTCGACCCATACAGATGGGCGATGGATGATCCCATATCCATTAGTGTTTGACATCAGAGATGATAAGGGTGCTCAGTGGAGACTGGGTACACTGGACGGACTCGCCGAGAACTCCCAGATGGTATTATACCTTACGTCGGATGACAGTTCTCTGGTGACACTGGTACAGAGTAGTCTGTTGACCCGAGATCGTCATAGAGTCTTGTGTGATTCCCATTGTGCTTTGATTTCCACCTTACCACGTCCAAGAGGGTGTGCAAAACGGTGGTTTTTGGGTATAGTCCCGAATCACATGGAGGCAATGAGCGATAGGAGGGGATTCGTCTCTCCCGGTATAGGGAGTTGATGTTGCGCTGTGTTCGATTGGCTATAACCAGAAATCCCTGGCCAGGGTTGCTAAGATTTACTGGTAAGTGTTACCATTAGTTTCTCGAACTGTTATAGACCTCATATCGAGACGACTTATCGAGCTATTAGGGTCTGACGTTTACCACCCCTAGGCGAGATATGCGACATATCAGACGAACAGACCGGACTGTACGGTAAGTGTTACTCGTTGGATTCATAGGAGTGTGAGCGGGCTTGCTCGTCGATCTTCTGATCGCTCAATACCGGGGTGGCCGTTACGTTTAGCAGACCGCTTGCGGCTTGTGGGTGCTTGATATGATCATCATCTGCTACCGGTGTGTTGACGAGTCTTTAGAGTCCTACACAGAGGTTTCCTGGCTCAAGCGAAACGAAATAGGAGCGCATATGAGATATGTGCGGGACCGAGAATAATGCGTGTATGTGATACCGTATTCTATTCTCGCGATGAATGTATCGAATGGTTGTATGTGATATAACTTAGTTATCGAATCGAGGATTGATTCGATAAGTCGATACTTTGGATATTAGTCGGTCATATGCGATATGACCGGATCGTTAAATCAAGTGTTGATTTAATGATTTAATGTATAATTATATATATTTTTGATATATTACTTTGCATTAACTAGTATTGGTTCACTTAAGATGGATTTTCTCACTTGATGTGCACATTGTATATGTGATATATTTTTGTGCACTTGATTGTATCAAGTTTGATGATACAAGCACGTAAATCCACGTTGCCCTCCCCGGTACTTACGGGGAGGCGGAAAACGGAATAAAAATCTAATTTTTATCAACTTAGGCAACATGGACTAGACAAAGAAGGATCTTTGCTAAACAAAAACAAGCTAAAGCTAACTAGAAACTAGCTAAGTGTTAGAAAGGTTATACCTAGGGCTTTATGTCCTTCTCTCCTTGCTCCTTGGAGTAGTAGAAAGGGATCACCTTTGTCGTCTTCTCACGTCGAAGAAAGATCCACCCGAAAGCCTCAACCTTTGGCTTCAACTCCAAGCTAGAAGTAACTAGGGTGCAAGAAGTGCTAATTCTAGAACCATAGATGAGAGTAGAGATTATCAAGAAGAGGTTTTTCTCAAGCTCAAGTGTTTCTCAACACATGAGAGGGGAGAGCTTGAGGGAGGGGAAGAACAAGAGAGAGAAAGTCAATAATAGAATGAGAGAAAAATAAACCATTCTGACATATATGTGTGAATTATTGTAATTAGATAATTAGCTAGATAATTGTCATGGTTAATCAAGACATGACCATTATCATTTCATTTTTAATGCAAAGTGCAAGGATCAAAGAGCATCTTCCAAATGAAATGATGATGGTCAAAGTGTCAACCAAGGTCAACAAGTCAAGGAGGTCAAATGGCCAACAACCATAACCATGCATAATTATTTAAACTAATATCAATTAACCATAATACACACATAAGCGTTAGGGTTAATAAAATGACAATAGTCATTAACCCTAATCAAAGTCCTCTCCCTCTGTCTCAAGCAACTGTGCATACGCACCCGTATTCGTGATTCGAGGAACACGAATACAAAGAGAAAAAACCAATCCCAAATCATATACTAGGATCCGGCTTAAACCAAAGCCCGCTAGTATAAGCTGTCCGGACAGCAAACGTGCACAAGTGCGCGGATGTGAACGAACCCTGTCGCAAAACCATGCGACCACTACTCATTTTGCCTAAAGGCGAATAGCTCTCTGTGTGGGACTCTAAAGACTCGACACTACGCTGGCAGTGGGTTTAACCACAGACCGCAAGCGGCACTAGCTGTACGTAACGGTCCCCAGGTAGATGTCGATAAGAAGACTGACGAGGTGAACCCCATCTGAACTCCTACTGAGCCTGTATGTGACAGTCTCCGTACAGTCTGGTCTGTTCGTCTGATACATCGCATGGCGGGCCTAGGGGACCGATGAACGTCAGTCCCCTAATAGCGGTACAAGTCGTGTCGGAGTGTAGCCCAGAACACCCTGAGATAACACTGGAAACCTACCAGTATATCTCGCTTGCCCTGGCCAGGGACTACTCGTGTAATGGCTCTCCTGGACACAGCGCGATGTCAACCCCCAATACCGGGAGAAACGAATCCTGTCTAACCGTCACTGCCTCCAAGTGCTTCAGGACTGCACCCAAAAACTACCTTTTTGCACGACTCCTTTGAGCCGTGGTAGGGTAGTAATCAAAGTGCAGTGGAAACACACTCGAGGCGAAGTGACAGTGTCAAGTCAACGGACTAAGCTGTACTCATGTCACCTGGGAACTGATAACTGACGATAGGTATAATACCAACCAACAGATCCCGATGAGTCCTGTCCAGTGTACTCGTAACCTAACGAGCACCCGCATACTATCTCAAGTACGACGTACTGACGGCTGTGGGATAGACCGTCTCCCACGCTGGGATGAGAAGCGCATACGCTAGTCTACTCCGGAGTATCAATGCCCTGTCTCGATAGTCCAACGACTAGGGACCTGTATAAGGATGTGCTTATAGATCACCCAGCTCCTACGAGTGTGAGCGCCATCACAATGCTGGTAATCAAGCAAAGATCCTAAGGGCTCTACTAATATGTATATCAGCGATATGCTAAAAGAAACACATGCACATATTAAAGCAGAGACAAACCAAGTAGCATACTACCATTTCGAGCAAGATTGTATATACAACTGTGAATATCCCAAGCTTCCATCAAGTAATATACAAACTAGTATGATACAGTAATGGCCTCTAGGGCATATACACTAACAATCTCCCACTTGCACTAAGGCCATGTACTGGCGTATCGAAGACCCATCATCTCGATCAGCCGTTCGAACTGAGTCTGGGGCAAGGCCTTGGTGAATGGATCTGCTGTGTTATTTTCTGAAGCAACCCTCCGAACCTCGATCTCCTGGCGATCCACGATCTCCCTGATCAGGTGATACCGCCTCAAGATGTGTCTGGATTTCTGATGGGACCTGGGTTCCTTCGCTAAAGCTATAGCCCCGTTGTTGTCGCAATACAGAGGTATTGGGTCAACAATGGACGGAACCACCTGAAGTTCTCTTAAGAACTTCCTCATCCAGACAGCTTCTTTTACGGCATCAGATGCAGCGATGTATTCCGCTTCCTTAGTCGAGTCAGCAACGGTTTCCTGTTTGGAGCTCTTCCAACACACCGCCCCTCCATTGAGGGTAAAGACAAAACCCGACATGGACTTGGAATTATCCTTGTCACTCTGGAAGCTGGAGTCAGCAAAGGCCTCAATCTGGAGGTCTTTTCCGCCATACACCAAGAACATCTCCTTAGTCCTTCTCAGGTACTTGAGAATGTTCTTTACCGCTATCTAGTGTTTCTCCCCTGGGTTCGACTGATACCGGCTTACAACGCTCAATGCGTATGCTACATCTGGTCTGGTACACAACATCGCATACATTATAGAGCCTACCGCAGAAGCATAGGGTATAATAGACATGCGATCCCTTTCCAAATCAGTCTTGGGAGACATATCTTTGGAGAGGGTGATCCCGTGACAAGCCGGTAAATTACCGCGCTTGGAATCTTCCATACTGAACCTTTTCAGTATGGTGTCAATGTACCTTGACTGTGAAAGTCCCAACATCCTCTTAGATCTATCACGATAGATCTGGATCCCCAGAATGTAGTTAGCATCGCCCAGGTCCTTCATGGAGAACCTCTGCGACAAGAATCCTTTGATTGACTGTAGCATAGGAATATCATTTCCTATTAGGAGAATTTCATCCACGTACAAGACGAGGAATACCACAGTTCTCCCTACAATCTTACTGTAATTGCATGGTTCATCTAGATTTTTGATAAAGTCGAATTCTTTGACAGTATCATCAAAGCAGATGTTCCAACTCCGCGATGCCTGCTTAAGTCCATAAATGGACTTGAGCAACTTGCACACTCTACCGCTGCTCCCACTCTGATTGAATCCCTCCGGCTGATCCATATAGACGCACTCTTCCAAATTTCCATTTAGGAAAGCCGTCTTTACGTCCATCTGCCAGATTTCATAATCGTGGAAGGCAGCAATGGCAAGAAGGATCCGAATGGATTTCAGCATAGCCACTGGAGAAAAGGTATCGTCATAGTCCGAACCAGGTCTTTGACGAAAACCCTTTGCAACAAGTCTAGCTTTATAGGTCTCAACCTGCCCATCTACAGCAATCTTCTTTCTGAAGATCCATTTGCAGCCTACGGGTTTTACCCCTTCTGGAGCAAAGTCAAAAGTCCAAATTTTGTTGGTGTACATAGACTCCATCTCGGCCCGCATTGCATCCAGCCATTTTACCGAGTCACCGCTCTGAATGGCTTGCTGGAAGTTAGTAGGCTCACCATAATCCATAGTGCAATCCTCTCTATCCCCGTCAATGAGAAAACCGTAGTATCTCTCTGGCGGATGAGAATGCCTACTACTCCTGCGGAGTGGCGCTGGGATGTCCTGTTCTTTCGAACCCTCTGGTTCTACCAAGCTTTCAGTAATAGCTTGTGGTTCTGGAATTTCTTCCAGTTCTATTTCGCTCCCACTTATCTGATTTTCTAAAAACTCAGTTTCCAAGAAGCGGGCATGACGAGAAACAAAAACCTTTTGTTCCTCTGCGTAATAGAAAAGATACCCCTTGGAGTTCTTTGGGTATCCCACAAATTTACACTGTACCGAACGTGCCTCGAGCTTGTCCGCATGCTGCTTTTTTACAAAAGCTGGACACCCCCATGTCTTAAAGTGTTTAAGACTGGGTTTCTTCCCACTCCACATCGGATATGGTGTGGTAGGCACTGACTTAGTAGGAACTTGGTTCAAAAGATATGCAGCTGTTTCTAGTGGATAACTCCAGAAGGATCCCGGCAACTCAGCCTTACTCATCATGAAACGAACCATATCCAAGAAGGTTCGATTCCTTCTTTCCGATACACCGTTGTGTTGTGGTGTGTATAGAGGAGTAAGTTGAGAGAGAATTCCATTCTCTTTTAAGAAGCCCAGAAACTCGGCACTCAAGTATTCTCCACCTCGATCAGATCTCAGTGTCTTGATACTTTTGCCTGTTTGTTTTTCAACTTCATTCTTGTATTCCTGAAATTTCTCAAAGGCCTCGGATTTGTGCTTCATTAAGAAGACTTGCCCATACCTAGAGAAATCATCTGTGAAAGTAATGAAGTATGAATAACCACTTCGTGCATGTGTAGACATTTGACCACATACATCATTGTGTATGAGTCCCAAAAGCTCGCTCGCTCTTTCTCCGTGTCCAGTGAACGGAGTCTTTGTCATCTTTCCCATGAGACATGATTCATAAGTGGCATAAGACCGGTACTCGAACGGATCCAAGTATCCTTCTTTATGTAAATTTGTCAACCGTGTCTCATTAATGTGACCCAGTCTACAATGCCATAAGAAAGCCTGATTTAATTCCGGAGACTTTCTTTTAAGTGTGTTCTGGACACTGAAGACCTGAGCTTGATTCAAAACGTATATACCGTATTTCAATGTACCTGACCCAATCAGTACTTGATTTAGGTGGATGTTTACAACATCGCTTACAAAAGTAAAATCATATCCTTCCTTAGAAAGTAAGGATACAGATATGATGTTACAAGTCGCACCTGGCACATAAAAACAGTCACGCAGAATCAATATCTGCCCAGTTGTCAGTCCTAGATGATATTCCCCTACGGATTCAGCATACATGCTCATTCCGTTAGCAACCCTGAGAGTCATATCACCTTTCCTGATAACCCTACGGTTTCTCAAAGCCTGTAATGAATTACAGATATGAGATCCTGATCCGGTATCCAATACCCAGGAAGTAGGGTTAACTGACATACAGTTCTCTATCACAAACACACCCGAAGCCGAAGCCACAACATGCTTCGAATTCTGGCTACTGGCTTTACAAGCCCTGCAATCCTTCTGCCCATGTTCATTCCCGTAACAATAGGAACATCCTTCTTTTACTACATCTGTTCCTGAAACTTCTGCCCTTCCCTTTCTTTCTACTTCCCTAGTTTCCTTTAGGGTAGTAGGTAGAGACTGTTGAACTGAGTCAGCATCTGACCCGTTCTTCAACGTGGTCTTCAGGTCCGAGAGCTCAAAAGAGCTGGTCTCTATAAGGACGTTGCCCCCTACAGATGACCCGATAGCCAACCTCGCTGGAAGTAATTCGTTCGAGGTCTTATATCTTGCGATACGAGATTGCTCGCCATTTAAAACTTTGTTATGGAGGAAGATAGAAGCTGAGTCCATCTTCTCGTGCCGCCTCTGGTATATACCATCAACTGAGGCTAACACGAGGCACTTGGCTTTCGCACAGTCTTCTTCCGATGTCCTACGAATATCAATATCCGTGACAGGGGAAACTGGACCTGAGACGGCAGGGGTTGGATCAGTCAAGAGGTGTCCCAGCTTGTCCTGGGCAATGGACATCTGGACAGACCTTTGCCAGTCATAACAGTCAGATTCAGTCATTTTATTATCTAGATGTAACCTAGGTGCGGTCACTGGGTCGCTGCAATTAAGAGAGAGAGACGAAAACACTTAGCATGATGCTCTTGCAAGTTTAGATTGGTTTTTAATTTATCTAAACAGGATGGCTCCCACTGTCTCTCGAATCCCTCCTCAAACCACAAAGGAAGAATTAGTCGAGATCTTTCTCACCGTACAATACTTGCTTAACCGTTTAGCCAGGCCAGTGTCGGTACTTCGAGGGAGGTTTTCCAACGCTTTCGTGAAGTTCCTTAATTAAGTAACCTCTTTTCCCTGTGGGCGTAGCCCCGCTATTACCTTTCTAGACACCTACTAAGTTTATAGCATTGATCGTTAAGTGAGAGTTTTCCCGAGGAGTAGCATATACTCACGGTAGGATCGGGATCCAAATATCATCGCGTGATAAAATCGAAGGAATCCTACCAGAATCATCACACTCCAAATGGTATGCAGTGCTAGCAAGTTTCAGTACTTTTGAAACTCCCGATGTAGATTTTTACCCCATGCACTTATGACCTTGACTAAGGCCAACAAATCATAAGTCACATGTCAAGTTCTACCCGTCGTTATCCAGGTTAATTTGAACCCACCCGTATATACCTGTCACGACCCGAAAGAGCACGTGACTGGCCCTTGAACCATATGAAGTCTATAGGACCCCATCTGATCCAAGTAAGCCAAAAGCACAGCAATCTAAAACCATTTAAAGAGTAAATAAGGAAAAACTGTTTTTGAAAAGTAAGGAAATCATGTTTGGAAATCAAAGTTTTTAAATAACTAAGCCGAATATGCATTTTTTTAAAATGTGTAACCTTTCCTGAAAATTTCGGCAGAGTTTCCTTTGTAAAAACTGGCCCCGAACGGGGTACAACAAGAATAATATATATGAAATGATAAAAGGCATCCCCAAGCGGGAGCTAGCTCTTCGTCCATCGACGGTCACAACCACGCAAGCAATAATAATATACAACGCCAAAGGGCGAGGATCAAAACCCAAAAAAAAGAAACTCAAAACAGCCAGAAAACCGTAATACTACTAGCGCGACTCTAAGGTCGAAATAAAACAACACTGTTTTCTAAGTCTGAAACAATATACAAGTTTTGGTTGATGGACAATTCTAGATACAATAAAAATACATGAACAATGGCGGTTCTGATACAAAAGAACCCACCTATCCAAGCAAGTCACCCATAAGGAAGCAGTGTGCCAGAAATGCCGCTATGGAATCTGTACGGCAAAAACCTGCAAGAACTGGGGCACAACGGGGGTGAGTTGCCAACTCGTGAATAGAAAATATCTACAAGCAGAGAATGAATGCATGACCTATCCTAGGTCAATACGATCAGATAATAAATAAACCTCAATATGAATAAAGCTGAAGCATGCTAAACTGGCAATGTAATCTCTATACATGAGTGTAGTGCCAAGTGCTCGTGCTAGTGCCTCAGGTAATAGCATGTCATGAATATGAGGTATAACCAATGTAATCAAATCTGCACACTCGTGGATCCCGTCCACTCGTCACCCACTGACAATAACCACCATGCATGTAAATATCATGAATCATGTGCATGGGAAATAATATGAGGATATAACCACCCGTGTCCCTCGCGACACATCAAAATCATGGAACCAGGGTGCCCAGCATCGACACCCGAAAACATCATGAAAACTGTGCCTAGCATCGGCACGTAAATCCTCATATATCGGGCTCCGTCAGTCCGGATCGGCCCGCGGGCTCTGTCTGCGGTATTGGCCCTCAGCCCCGGCAGTATGCCCAAAACATCTATCGACTCTGGTCGGTATCCTCCGGATAACCGCCAGGTCCAACCAATCACCAGTAGGTACTCGCCCGCCTCCAGGCTCAATCGGCAAAGCTCATAGATCATCTTGCCGAGGGGAACCATACCGGGTCCACCATGTACCCGCAATCGGCTCATCCACGCCTCGATTCGGGTTACACATATCGCTCTCTGCACCGAGAAAACACATGGTGGACGCACTGAAATATCATATCAAGGGTAACCGGGTTTTTAAAGAAATGACATATTCTCTTTTGAAATACCCTCGGTTCCCAAATCAAGAAATATCATAGAAACAACATATCTCAATGCGTACAGTCAAAGCATGATGTATGCGGCATGTAACAGTAATGCAAGCATATCAGTAAGTCATGCAACATGGAATAATAATGTGCACATGTCGAGGGAGACCGCTCTTTTAAAAGGAATCTGTTTTTAAAGAGTATCTTGCGGTTCCCAAATCCCCAATCAAGCTAGAATCATCTATATATGTGTACAGGTATAAGTGTACAATATGCCATGCCAGAATCATATCATGAATGCAATAGTACTATAGTGTAGTGACATGGCAATTATCGATGATGAGTGTGTGAGCCGGCAACAAGTGTACGTGGAACATATACATCATCGATAATGGTGCTGGTGTCCTAGCAGCATGACTGAATGTCAAAACAATACAAGCGATGCAATGCAAATAGCAGGAATATGCGGAAACGAATGATCAACGCAAAAGTACAGAACCTGCCCCAATAGATATGTCATGCAACCTTGCCTTTTGAAATAAGACGAATCAGGGCTTTTGGTAAAGTAAGGGCTACGGTGTTTTAAGAAAAGATGCATCATTTGAAAATATCCGTATAACCCTTCTGCTTATCTTTAAAATATCCCCGATTCGTTAGTTTTGAAATAGGTATGACTCGGTCTAGTCTAATGTCTACTAAATAATCTAGACAGGAGGGGTATGAAACCACCTAATCTGAGTCAATATATAAATATAGATATGATAGTCGGTGATCTCGCCTCAATAACATATCGTATGATATCCTCGAGTCATGAGTGCGGATCTATCATCAATATCGGCTCGTACGGTAAATCGTCGTACGGCATCCCAATAGCTGGGTAGGGTTCAATATCACACTATCTCATCACATATCAGGTATCACTTATCATCAGATCACACAATCAGGGGTACTACTGTAAGTCTAGTACAAATCGACACCATCTATAAAATATGAATGCGGGTAAAGCACATGTCCAAAGGCCCGCTAAAACTATCATATCGCACCTCAAAGGCAAACTATGTCACATCGCCGATCTCACGGCCTCACATCACATATCATCTCAAACCACGTATCATCCTCCAATCCCGTATATAAACACATAGTCCCATACCCATGTGTAGATATACGCACCATCATATGCACTCTAATAAATGAAAGAATGAATGCAAGTATGTGTGTAAATGTATGGGTGAGTGCAACCACTACTCTAGGGTCCGCACTATACTAAACCAATATATTCTTATCATCAAAATATCATTATTACCATCAATAACCCTAAACAACACAATATAAATATTCGTGTGTATACGTATTCGTATACATCACCACGGACTGCGGGGGTGCTATACGCCATCCACCCGACTTCTCCCCGTAGATATAAATCTACTCACCTTGCTTCTCGTGTGCCAAAGCCGATGTCGCTATCTTCACCTCCTTTGCCTCAACATCACGCGGAGTACCTACAAGTATATCACAATGCTAAAGCACATGAAAATCACATTGGAAACCAAAATAGCACACGCTACCCGCATAGGTAAAAACCTATCGACTCGCATGTAGACACAATCAAAATCCACTTGTCGTTGACGTCCAAACGCCACCCGACAGGAATGAATCATCAAATACCAAAATCCATGCTAAAACAAGTCCCAAATTATACACCAACATAGGAAAATCAACCCAGATTTCACCCTAGATGGAATCAGTCAAAACTAGACATACTCAGGGTCAAAACTAGAGGAAATGGGGGCATGCACAGAAAACAAGGCAATTCCTTAAAATACCTTATTTTAGAATTTTCCAGAATTTTTCCCCATTTATCTGTATTTAATTATACCAGAATATTAAAATATTCATTAAAATAATATTAAATTATAAAATTTCCCAAAAATCATATTTTATTATTTTGAAGACGTTACAATCTACCCCCCTTAAAGAAATTCGGTCCCCGAATTTAAATTTAAAACCCCAAATTCTAAAACATTTCGATACGAATTCCAAGTCGTCGGGGCTCCGAAATCATCAACACATAAAACGTCACAGCGCAATGCATGCGCATGAGTACTGAGCAGATAACTCAAAAACAACGCTCCATCAAGCATCCCGCAATCATCGGAGTCAAGGTAAGGACACAATGTCAAATCCAATACAAAACCGATATGATATGGATCAGAACTACACATGCAGACATCCAATCTATACATGTGAATAGCTGATGAAAAAGCATGCCAAATCCTTTTTAAGTCGTTGTGCGATGCGCATAACACTGCACAGTGGCGGACGTTTTTCATAAGAAAGTAACTATATATGTATATATATAACCTTTGTTTAATAAGAACGTTCCGCCGTTTTGAAAACAATCAGAAGGGTTTCCTTGTTTTTTTAAACGTTTCATGTCATATCGGACACGTAGGTATATATATATCGAGACCATAGCTCGCTCTTTGGAAATCCCTTCGAACTATCAATGCATGCAAAATATATCCAGGTACTGTCCTCTGACCAGTCCTGCTCGGTACAAAACGAATATCAAATATCATAGAAATGTACTGCTCCAAAAGAAATAAATTCCAAAAATGCACATAACACCACCCTGTGCGTCTGACGCGCACGGAAATCAAAATCCATATATGTGCCATACAGGTGCATAAAACAACATCTAGGTGCAACGGGTGTGCACGAAACATCTGTCAGAGGCAACATGTGTGCCTGACAGCCAAAACAGATGCATCTGACATGCACGAAGAATCTCGATTTAGTGCATCTGGTGTGCCCCAAAATCGTATCTCAAAACATGCGCCCAACATGCGCGAAAATCCAAATCGGTGCATCCATCATGCACCAATGAAAATCTAGACCCTGCGCACTCAATATGCACGGAATCACAAAATCCAATAGCAACGTCGAATATGCGTAAGTCCAGTCAAAAGCACGGAGTGCAAGAATCCACATCAATATCACAATCAAAATCGACATACCGAAAGACATCAAATCGAAGTCAGGTGCAACCGTAAATGCAAAAATGTAAATCCGGTGCAACAAAGGCATGATATATAAATCTGATGCGATAACGCAAGAAACATAAAACTGGTGCGACAAATGCACGAAATATAGAACTGGTGCATCCCATGCACAAATACCAAGCAATAACTCAAATACGTAAACAGCAACACCAAGTGTATCTAGATATGAAGAAAATCATAAACGTGTGCAGCTGCGGGCACAAAACACATATCGATGCACTACAAGCACATATAAGCTATACCGAGTGCAAAATCAAAACACTAAAATTACATGAAACTCTGCTGGAAGCGTAAATCAAATCACCAGCATAAAATAGGCATGAAATCGCAATCAACAGCTCAAGAGTAATAACTATGTACAAGGTATAAATACCCAGTAGGTGCAACCGTGATGCACCAAAACAAATATCATAGAACTCGGTCACCAAAACCAATCAAACAAATAGATCGCCCAAAATACCGAAATCCCAAAGTGACGGATACGTGATAATCAAATCACAAAATCACAAATCATAATTACCGTCGTCGGTATATCCTTCTTCAGGGTCGAGAAGGTACCGGTACATCCGATGCTAGCGGCGCAAGATATCTACTTGCCTCTTGCTCGCGGCTGGCGTCCTCTGCCTCTGGTTCCTGATCTTTCCTGTAGATTACCAACTCGCAATCCATCGGCTCATCGGCCCGGTCAGGTGTGCTGACAGGAACGATTCCGTTCTTGCACTTCCCTGGTCATCTCTCGGTCAATCCTCACGACCGCTCGTAAAGCAGCACATCTCTGGCGCCGACCTCGGGTCCTCTGAATGCATATCACACATCCGATCCTGGGTGCAACTCTTATTGCAGCAGTGTACTGGAAGGAATCCTACTCAAGGTCTCTTCTGATCTTGCCTAACCCAAACTGTAAGGAGGCTGGTACTCTGGCGTAATCTTTTCTCGCTCTCTGGACCTGTGTGTCCTTAGTACAACATCTCCTCGGAAGCTGGTCGCATCTCTGCGCCTCTGTATGCATGTTCGGCCTTTAATCTTAACGGGGTGTAGTAACAGCTCGTCTGCCTCTCGCACGAACTTCTTGTCCCGCTTGTCTGTATCATCGACCATTCGACGTCGCGTCTTTATCTGCACACTGCAATGTCCTCGGCTACGGTCCACCCGAAGTCTCTAACACGGACTCGAAATCACGAACTCAGTATCTTCATCACTCAGTAGAAGATATCTAGCCGAACACATCCTCAGCGTGCATATCGCATCTCTGATGTCAGCGGAGTGGAACGTCATCTCGTCGAAATCTCGTGCAAACTCTTTACTCCACCTTGCTCCACTATCGACTGATTCGGACTCATCTCATCATGGCTACACAGACTGCGCTCCGACGGCTATGCTCGTATCTGGAGTCTCCCAAGCAGTGTCCCATCACATGATATCCGAATGATGTCGAATCATCCGATCGACTCGTCAGAACCTCACAATCCCCTAAGAGCTCAACATCTCGGGTACAGTTTAATAGTATCGAGTACATGCCACAGCGTCAGTGGTCCAGCCGTAGAAGGGCAAACCCAAGCCTCACTAATGGCGCCGAGGAACTGCCGCAAACCCTAAGGTTCAAAGGCTTTCACACGGTCATTAAGTCGAGTTAGGGTTTCATTCTTCTAGAGGGTCCATAGAATCACCTGCATGTCTTTCCGTATACTTTAAACTTGGAAAATGGGTTCCTGACCTTCGATCGTCTCAATCGACTCTCAACGAATCTGCGTGAAGTCGCCTCTAGCTGGAATCAATCTATCTGATGACCTCGCATCGGGGTAAGCGAACGAACCACATGTCCTAGTCATTCATCCTCGGTGACTAGCGACTCACTACCATATCTCTAAGAATATGCTCATGCTGCAGTAGCTCCAATCATCTGGGCGATATCTCATCACTCGCAGCAACAACTGGCTCATTCGTCGGTACACTAAGCAGCGCCTCAACCATCATGAATAAGTGATACATCAACGGTCATCACATCCTGGCTGGCCTCTATCAGTGGCTCAATCCTCTGGTACCGTCCGGTACATCCTAGAAATCTCACAGCAGCGATCTGTCAAATGCCCAAAGTGCGGAAACACAAAATACGAAGCCTCAATGCAACCGTATGTCTCTGGAATCACGCCCCGGTCAGCCCTCGTCCCCGACGAGCTCATGCTGACACAACTCGAGCCGTAGCTCACTCTGCCCGTGCAATCGCGGCAGCAAAACCATAACCAGTATCGATGAAGATAGATCATAGGAAGGAATATGACACAATGCAAGGAAATGTACAACCTAAGGTTTCTTAAGCGGAGTGGCGTGTCGTAAGTATGCCGCGGAACATACCCACGGTACGTCACTCTACTTTAGTCACCTATTCCATCAACCAAGGGTCATCCTACACGACGAAAGTTCGGGTCTAATACCCCCTCGACCAAGTCTAAGTTCCGTAAGGTCAAGCCTAAGTTCCTTATATAAGTACGCCTTAGGCTCCACATAGTCAAACTTAGACTCGAACCAAGGTCAACCTAGCTCTCTGATACCAACTTTGTCACGACCCGAAAGAGCACGTGACTGGCCCTTGAACCATATGAAGTCTATAGGACCCCATCTGATCCAAGTAAGCCAAAAGCCCAGCAATCTAAAACCATTTAAAGAGTAAATAAGGAAAAACTGTTTTTGAAAAGTAAGGAAATCATGTTTGGAAATCAAAGTTTTTAAATAACTAAGCCGAATATGCATTTTTTAAAAATGTGTAACCTTTCCTGAAAATTTCGGCAGAGTTTCCTTTGTAAAAACTGGTCCCGAACGGGGTACAACAAGAATAATATATATGAAATGATAAAAGGCATCCCCAAGCGGGAGCTAGCTCTTCGTCCATCGACGGTCACAACCACGCAAGCAATAATAATATACAACGCCAAAGGGCGAGGATCAAAACCCAAAAAAAAGAAACTCAAAACAGCCAGAAAACCGTAATACTACTAGCGCGACTCTAAGGTCGAAATAAAACAACACTGTTTTCTAAGTCTGAAACAATATACAAGTTTTGGTTGATGGACAATTCTAGATACAATAAAAATACATGAACAATGGCGGTTCTGATACAAAAGAACCCACCTATCCAAGCAAGTCACCCATAAGGAAGCAGTGTGCCAGAAATGCCGCTATGGAATCTGTACGGCAAAAACCTGCAAGAACTGGGGCACAACGGGGGTGAGTTGCCAACTCGTGAATACAAAATATCTACAAGCAGAGATCGAATGCATGACCTATCCTAGGTCAATACGATCAGATAATAAATAAACCTCAATATGAATAAAGCTGAAGCATGCTAAACTGGCAATGTAATCTCTATACATGAGTGTAGTGCCAAGTGCTCGTGCTAGTGCTTCAGGTAATAGCATGTCATGAATATGAGGTATAACCAATGTAATCAAATCTGCACACTCGTGGATCCCGTCCACTCGTCACCCACTGACAATAACCACCATGCATGTAAATATCATGAATCATGTGCATGGGAAATAATGTGAGGATATAACCACCCGTGTCCCTCGCGACACATCAAAATCATGGAACCAGGGTGCCCAGCATCGACACCCGAAAACATCATGAAAATTGTGCCCAGCATCGGCACGTAAATCCTCATATATCGGGCTCCGTCAGTCCGGATCGGCCCGCGGGCTCTGTCTGCGGTATCGGCCCTCGGCCCCGGCAGTATGCCCAAAACATCTATCGACTCTGGTCGGTATCCTCCGGATAACCGCCAGTTCCAACCAATCACCAGTAGGTACTCGCCCGCCTCCAGGCTCAATCGGCAAAGCTCATCGATCATCTTGCCGAGGGGAACCATACCGGGTCCACCATGTACCCGCAATCGGCTCATCCACGCCTCGATTCGGGTTACACATATCGCTCTCAGCACCGAGAAAACACATGGTGGACGCACTCAAATATCATATCAAGGGTAACCGGGTTTTTAAAGAAATGACATATTCTCTTTTGAAATACCCTCGGTTCCCAAATCCAGAAATATCATAGAAACAACATATCTCAATGCGTACAGTCAAAGCATGATGTATGCGGCATGTAACAGTAATGCAAGCATATCAGTAAGTCATGCAACATGGAATAATAATGTGCACATGTCGAGGGAGACCGCTCTTTTAAAAGGAATCTGTTAGTAAAGAGTATCTTGCGGTTCCCAAATCCCCAATCAAGCTAGAATCATCTATATATGTGTACAGGTATAAGTGTACAATATGCCATGCCAGAATCATATCATGAATGCAATAGTACTATAGTGTAGTGACATGGCAATTATCGATGATGAGTGTGTGAGCCGGCAACAAGTGTACGTGGAACATATACATCATCGATAATGGTGCTGGTGTCCTAGCAGCATGACTGAATGTCACAACAATACAAGCGATGCAATGCAAATAGCAGGAATATGCGGAAACGAATGATCAACGCAAAAGTACAGAACCTGCCCCAATAGATATGTCATGCAACCTTGCCTTTTGAAATAAGACGAATCAGGGCTTTTGGTAAAGTAAGGGCTACGGTGTTTTAAGAAAAGATGCATCATTTGAAAATATCCGTATAACCCTTCTGCTTATCTTTAAAATATCCCCGATTCGTTAGTTTTGAAATAGGTATGACTCGGTCTAGTCTAATGTCTACTAAATAATCTAGACAGGAGGGGTATGAAACCACCTAATCTGAGTCAATATATAAATATAGATATGATAGTCGGTGATCTCGCCTCAATAACATATCGTATGATATCCTCGAGTCATGAGTGCGGATCTATCATCAATATCGGCTCGTACGGTAAATCGTCGTACGGCATCCCAATAGCTGGGTAGGGGTCAATATCACACTATCTCATCACATATCAGGTATCACTTATCATCAGATCACACAATCTGGGGTACTACTGTAAGTCTCGTACAAATCGACACCATCTATAAAATATGAATGCGGGTAAAGCACATGTCCAAAGGCCCGCTAAAACTATCATATCGCACCTCAAAGGCAAACTATGTCACATCGCCGATCTCACGGCCTCACATCACGTATCATCTCAAACCACGTATCATCCTCCAATCCCGTATATAAACACATAGTCCCATACCCATGTGTAGATATACGCACCATCATATGCACTCTAATAAATGAAAGAATGAATGCAAGTATGTGTGTAAATGTATGGGTGAGTGCAACCACTACTCTAGGGTCCGCACTATACTAAACCAATATATTCTTATCATCAAAATATCATTATTACCATCAATAACCCTAAACAACACAATATAAATATTCGTGTGTATACGTATTCGTATACATCACCACGGACTGCGGGGGTGCTATACGCCATCCACCCGACTTCTCCCCGTAGATATAAATCTACTCACCTTGCTTCTCGTGTGCCAAAGCCGATGTCGCTATCTTCACCTCCTTTGCCTCAACATCACGCGGGGTACCTACAAGTATATCACAATGCTAAAGCACATGAAAATCACATTGGAAACCAAAATAGCACACGCTACCCGCATAGGTAAAAACCTATCGACTCGCATGTAGACACAATCAAAATCCACTTGTCGTTGACGTCCAAACGCCACCCGACAGGAATGAATCACCAAATACCAAAATCCATGCTAAAACAAGTCCCAAATTATACACCAACATAGGAAAATCAACCCAGATTTCACCCTAGATGGAATCAGTCAAAACTAGACATACTCAGGGTCAAAACTAGAGGAAATGGGGGCATGCACAGAAAACGAGGCAATTCCTTAAAATACCTTATTTTAGAATTTTCCAGAATTTTTCCCCATTTATCTGTATTTAATTATACCAGAATATTAAAATATTCATTAAAATAATATTAAATTATAAAATTTCCCAAAAATCATATTTTATTATTTTGAAGACGTTACAATACCCTTGACTATGGCCAACAAAGCAATACGACTGTCCCAAACCAACGCATTCTATCTATGCAACATATGAATACCCACCAGCTACCAAACTCTGTGCCTTGACTAAGGCCAACAAACACAGCTTGAATACTGTTGAATATTTATATGAAACGACGGAGGGCTACGGATGGTTTTGGCAAAACCGTGAACGTAGTGAACTTGATATAGTCGATGGAACGAGATAGCTTTTAAAAGGAGTGGTTCAAGCTCTGCGTTTAAAATGCTTATTTTTGAAAAGAACTGAGTGGTTTTCAAAGTGTTCCAATCGACTTTTACTTCGTTTATTTTCTTGCATTAGTTCTTTTAATGCGTCCCATCATTTAATCCTACCATTGCAGAAAACAACCAAAATATGACGTACGCTTATGCCATTCGCATTCGCCACGGGGCCCCGTCATCACCCGTTAGGTTACTTAACTAACGACAGAGTGGGGGCTGGGCTAGCGCGGCTGTAAAACATAAGCAACGCCTAAATAGTTATCATATAAAAATATATAGCAATGATAGACATTACAGATCACAGATGAATACATTGGATATACTAGGAATCCGCAATCCGTTCGAGCCTGCAACGATAAGCGGATTACACGGTCGCGGTGAATAGCCAATACCCCACCCACGACCCCTACGGGTGCGGCAAACTACCCGCCAAGTACCCAAAGCGAAGCAACCTCCCTCACTACCGTGAGTAGGCCACTCGGCACTTCGAGATACCCAGTAGTTTGTGCACCCCTTCCATGGGTCTATCCTAGGAGCAAAAACAGTAAAAAGAATTATACAATGACGGCTACAACCCCGACCCGGTTGTGCGGCCATACAAATATTATTACATCAATTTACATATTACAATGAATGAAAGAAAAAGAAACACTCATCTGATATCCACCCCGGCTATTCACCCGCGACAATCCAACACATTCATATACACATACAATCATCAAACACAGATCACAGATATGTATAACCCCGACTAATCGACATATAGCGATTAGCCGACGTTCAATACATATAAACATCACAGATATAACCCTTATAGTCAAAGTGTAGTGAAGTTCGATAAAAATACGGATTTATAGGCCCCCAAAAGAAAATTTCTATTCTGGAAAATCTGGGCACATATAAACCATCTTAAAAATCCCAAAACCATGCCAGAAGAACACTGCACCAATCTCGACCCAGAGACGAGCCAACTTGGCCGCGGTTGCGCGGCAATAGCTTGCTATTGCCGCGGAACCGCGGCGCCTTGGTCGAGTCACTGGACCGGGTTTGGTGGCTTTCTTCATAAAACCCTGAGACGATTTTTGGAGTATGATAAATTTTATTTTGAGCAGGAAAAAATTTAACAGAAAGTTGGGTTTTTGAAAACTCGGTTTTTCGATTTTTCCGATTCGAACTTCCATACACTTTACTACCTACTAGTTTATGTTTAGTTAGGCTCTGATACCACTGTAAGTCCATGTTGCCCACCCCGGTACTTACGGGGAGGCGAAAAACGGAATAAAAATCTAATTTTTATCAACTTAGGCAACATGGACTAGACAAAGAAGGATCTTTGCTAAACAAAAACAAGCTAAAGCTAACTAGAAACTAGCTAAGTGTTAGAAAGGTTATACCTAGGGCTTTATGTCCTTCTCTCCTTGCTCCTTGGAGTAGTAGAAAGGGATCACCTTTGTCGTCTTCTCACGTCGAAGAAAGATCCACCCGAAAGCCTCAACCTTTGGCTTCAACTCCAAGCTAGAAGTAACTAGGGTGCAAGAAGTGCTAATTCTAGAACCCTAGATGAGAGTAGAGATTATCAAGAAGAGGTTTTTCTTAAGCTCAAGTGTTTCTCAACACAGGAGAGGGGAGAGCTTGAGGGAGAAGAAGAACAAGAGAGAGAAAGTCAATAATAGAATGAGAGAAAAATAAACCATTCTCACATATATGTGTGAATTATTGTAATTAGATAATTAGCTAGATAATTGTCATGGTTAATCAAGACATGACCATTATCATTTCATTTTTAATGCAAATTGCAAGGATCAAAGAGCATCTTCCAAATGAAATGATGATGGTCAAAGTGTCAACCAAGGTCAACAAGTCAAGGAGGTCAAATGGTCAACAGCCATAACCATGCACAATTATTTAAACTAATATCAATTAACCATAATACACACATAAGCATTAGGGTTAATAAAATGACAATAGTCATTAACCCTAATCAAAGTCCTCTCCCTCTGTCTCAAGCAACTGTACATACGCACCCGTATTCGTGATTCGAGGAACACGAATACAAAGAGAAAAAACCAATCCCAAATCATATACTAGGATCCAGCTTAAACCAAAGCCCGCTAGTATAAGCTGTCCGGACAGCAAACGTGCACAAGTGCGCGGATGTGAACGAACCCTGTCGCAAAACCATGCGACCTCTACTCATTTTGCCTAAAGGCGAATAGCTCTCTGTGTGGGACTCTAAAGTCTCGACACTACGCTGGCAGTGGGATTAACCACAGACCGCAAGTGGCACTAGCTGTACGTAACGGTCCCCAGATAGATGTCGATAAGAAGACTGACGAGGTGAACCCCATCTGAACTCCTACTGAGCCTGTATGTGACAGTCTCCGTACAGTCTGGTCTGTTCGTCTGATACATCGCATGGCGGGCCTAGGGGGGCGGTGAACGTCAGTCCCCTAATAGCGGTACAAGTCGTGTCGGAGTGTAGCCCAGAACACCCTGAGATAACACTGGAAACCTACCAGTATATCTCGCTTGCCCTGGCCAGGGACTACTCGTGTAATGGCTCTCCTGGACACAGCGCGATGTCAACCCCCAATACCGGGAGAGACGAATCCTGTCTAACCGTCACTGCCTCCAAGTGCTTCGGGACTGCAACCAAAAACTACCTGTTTGCACGACTCCTTTGAGCCGTGGTAGGGTAGTAATCAAAGTGCAGTGGGAACACACTCGAGGCGAAGTGACAGTGTCAAGTCAACGGACTAAGCTGTACTCATGTCACCTGGGAACTGATAACTGACGATAGATATAATACCAACCAACAGTTCCCGACGAGTCCTGTCCAGTGTACTCGTAACCTAACGAGCACCCGCATACTATCTCAAGTACGACGTACTGACGGCTGTGGGACAGACCATCTCCCACGCTGGGATGAGAAGCGCATACGCTAGTCTACTCCGGAGTATCGATGCCCTGTCTCGATTGTCCAACGACTAGGGACCTGTATAAGGATGTGCTTATAGATCACCCAGCTCCCACGAGTGTGAGCGCCATCACAACGCTGGTAATCAAGCAAAGATCCTAAGGGCTCTACTAATATGTATATCAGCGATATGCTAAAAGAAACACATGCACATATTAAAGCAGAGACAAACCAAGTAGCATACTACCATTTCGAGCAAGATTGTATATACAACTGTGAATATCCCAAGCTTCCATCAAGTAATATACAAACTAGTATGATACAGTAATGGCCCCTAGGGCATATACACTAACAAAGCAAACTTGTGTGTATGTTTCTTTTAAACCATATTTAAGTGAATGGTTAGGGTTTTGTTATCTATTCTTATTTATTTACTTATTTATTTACTTTAGGGCAAGAAACAAAAATGGTTGCTTCTTTTGTTTTTTTGTTGAAGCTTCAAGAAGCTTTGACCATTTTTGTTCCTTTCCTAAACCTAACCAATCACCTAACTATAGTTTACTCTCTACACTTAATCATGGTTGCCAATATGATAAGTATCATATTATTTTCTATTTTGAGAAAGACTTATCATATTCTTTCTTCTTCTTCTTCTTGAACAAAGAAGAAAGCTTGCTACCATTAATGGCAACTTAAGAAAAAGAGTGAGAAATTCAATTCTAAAGTGAACCCACTTCCTATTTCTTCATCCTCTACCACATGCCAAGTAGTATAGGGTGTTTTCTTCACAAGTTTCATGACTTGGTGAAGTGGGAGCTTGATCTTGTGTTGCCTCGACGTAGATCATCTTCGGCATCGAAGTCGACGACCTAGCCCGATCATTCTTTCGATGAAACCACCGCGAGAGTCCGGGATCCGATGGGTACAGCGGAGGGACTTCATCACGGAGCTATGGAGGTGGAGGACCGGATCTACAAAGGTTGTATTTCCGTTCACTTAGCAGTTAAGTTGTTAACTAGTTGCATGTTTCGCCTAATTTCTAGTTAACGATCCGTATTAGGGTTTCTCGACACATGTAAAATTTGAAATTGGCATGGTTGATGCCTTGTGAGACCTCATTAGTGTGCCTAGGAACCCTACAGGAAATGAGCGATAGGAGGGGATTCGTCTCTCCCGGTATAGGGAGTTGATGTTGCGCTGTGTTCGATTGGCTATAACTGGAAATCCCTGGCCAGGGTTGCTGAGATTTACTGGTAAGTGTTACCTGTAGTTTCTCGAACTGTTATAGACCTCATATCGACACGACTTATCGAGCTATTGGGCTCTGACGTTTACCACCCCTAGGCGAGATATGCGACATATCAGATGACGAGACCGGACTGTACGGTAAGTGTTACTGGTTGGATTCACAGGAGTGTGAGCGGGCTAGCTCGTCGATCTTCTGATCGCTCAATACCCGGGTGGCCGTTACGTTTAGCAGACCGCTTGCGGCTTGTGGGTGTTTGATATGATCATCACCTGCTGCCGGCGTACTGACGAGTCTTTAGAGTCCTACAAAGAGGTTTCCTGGCTCAAGCGAAATGAAATAGGAGCGCATATGAGATATGTGTGGGACCGAGAAAAATACCAGTATGTGATACTGTATTCGATTCTCGCGATTTGTGACATTGATCGGTTATATGCGATATAGCCGGGTTATCAGATCAAGTGTTGATTCGATAAGTTGTTACTATTGATATTAGTCGGTTATATGCGATATGACCGGATCGTTAAATCAAGTATTGATTTAATGATTTAATGTATAATTATATATTAGATATATTACTTTACATTAACTAATATTTGTTCACTTAAAAAGGATTTTCTCACTTGATGTGCACATTGTATATGTGATATACTTTTGTGCACTTGATTGTATCATGTTTGATGATACATGAAAGTTTGTGTGTATGATTAAACCATGGTTAGGGTTTTGTTTTTTTACTTATTCATTTATTTATTTATTCATTTTGGAAAGATAAATAGAATGGTGGCTTATTTTGTTCTTTTGTTGAAACTTCATGAAGTGTTGAAAGCTTGACCATTTTGTTTCTTTCCTAAACCTAACCATTCACCTAACCCTAGTTTATTCTCTACACTTAACCATGGTTGCTATATGATAAGATCACTTGATTTAATATAATTAAAAAAGTCATTTTATAATTCATATCATGTTCTTTTCTTCTTCTTCTTCTTCAAGATGAAGAAAACCTTTGCTACCATCAATGGCAACATGAGAAAAAGAGTGAGAAATCCAATTCTAAAGTGAACCAACTTTCTATTTCTTCATCCTCTACCACTTGCCAAGTAGTATAGGGTGTTTTCTTCACAAGTTTTATGACTTGGTGAAGTTGGAGCTTGATCTTGAGTTGCCTCGACGTAGATCATCTTCGGCATCGAAGTCGACGACCTAGCCCGATCATTTCTCCGACGAAACCTTCGCCAGAGTCTGGATTCCGATTGGTACAGGGAAAGGACGTCATCACGGAGCCAAGGAAGTGGAGGACCAGATCTACAAAGGTTTTAGTCACTTTCCTTTAGCAATAAAGTTGTTTACTTGCTTGTATCGCCTAAACTCTAGTTAACGATCTAGTATAGGGTTTCTTTGGCACATGAAAAATTATAATTTGGCATGGTTGATGCCTTGTGAGACCTCTAGTGTGTGCCTAGGAACCCTACACAGACATGGTTCTTCAGTCCCTTCCTTCCACCTACGCCCAATTTATCTTGAATTTCAACATTCAAGGTAAGGAAGTTGAGCTTCCATAACTCCTTAACATGTTAATGAGTGCAGAAGGCAGCTTGCAGAAGGCAAGGGAATCACCCGCTATGTTTGTTCATGGTGCTTCCTCTTCCAGGTCCAAGGCAAGGGCCAAAGGAAGGAAGAAGAAGGCCGCTACCAAACCAAGAGGTGGTGTTGGTAAGGTGGAAGTTAAGGGAAAGGCAAAGGTTGCGGTCCCAGTAGTGGCAAAGGACGAGTGCTTCCACTGTCGTAGGAAAGGCCACTGGAAGAAAGATTGCAAAGCTTGGATTGCCAAGAACCAGGACCCAAAGCAAACTGTGGCTTCGACTTCAGGTGTGTTTGTAATTGAAAATTGTCTGTCAATCAACTCTACTTCCTGGGTATTGGATACCGGATCAGGATCTCATATATGCAATTCATTGCTGGTACTGAGAAACTGTAGAGTGCTGAAGGTTAATGATATGACCCTCCAGGTTGCTAACGGAGCTAGCGTAAACGCTATGTCCGTAGGGGATTATCACCTTAGATTGACGAGTGGACATATTTTGGTTTTGCGCAACTGTTTTTGTGTACCTAGTATAACGTGTAATATCATATCAGTATCGTTGTTATCAAAAGAAGGTTATGATTTCACGTTTGTAAGCGATGTTGTTAAAATCCACCTTAATCATGGTTTGATTGGGTCCGGTACACTAGATAACGGTATATACGTGTTAAACCAATTACAGATTTTCAATGTCCAGAACACACTAAAAAGAAAGTATCCAGATATAAATCAGGCTTTCTTATGGCATTGTAGACTAGGTCACATCAATGAGACAAGGTTAACTAAGTTACATAGAGAAGGATATTTGGATCCGTTCGAATATCAATCTTATGCCACTTGTTAATCATGTCTCAAAGGAAAGATGACAAAGACTTTATTCACTGGACATGGAGTAAGAGCGAGCGAGCTCTTAGGACTCATACACAGCGATGTATATGGTCCAATGTCTACACATGCAAGAGGCGGTTTTTCTTATTTCATTACTTTTACGAATGAGTACTATAGGTATGGATTCATTTTCTTGATGAAACATAAATCTGAGACCTTTGAGAAATTCCAAGAATATAAGAATGAAGTAGAAAACCAAACCGGCAAAAGTATCAAGACACTGAGATCTGATCGAGGTGGTGAATACTTAAGTGCCGAGTTCCTGGTTACCTAAAAGAGAATGGAATTCTCTCTCAGCTTACTCCTCTATACACTCCACAGCATAACGGTGTATCGGAAAGACGGAACCGAACCCTATTGGATATGGTACGTTCCCTGATGAGTAATGATGAGTTACCGCGATCTTTCTAGGGTTATGCGCTAGAATCAGCTGCATATCTTTTGTACAGGGTTCCTACCAAGACTGTACCTACCACACCATATCAGATGTGGAGTGGGAAGAAACCCTATTTTCAGTATCTGATGATATGGGGATGTCCAGCTTTTGTTAAAAAGAAGCATGCGGACAAACTCGAGGCATGCTCAGTACAGTGTAAGTCTGTAGGATATCCAAAGAACTCCAAGGGGTATTTTTTCTATTACTAGAGGAACAAAAGGTTTTGTTTCTCGTAATACCCATTTTCTAGAACAACAGTTTTTAGAAAAGGAAACAAGTGGGAGCGCAATAGAACTGGAAGAAATTCCAGAATCACAAACTACTACTGAAAGTTTGGTAGAACCAGTAGTTCCAGAAGAAAAGGACATTCCCGCACCCCTACGCAGGAGTGGTAGGCCGTCTCATCCGCCTGAGAGATACTACGGTTTTCTCATAGATGGGGATAGAGAGGATTGCGTCATTGATAATGATGAACCTACTAGCTTCCAACAGGCCATCCTGAGCGGCGACTCGGTAAGATGGCTGGATGCAATACGGACCGAGATGGAGTCCATGTACACCAACAAAGTATGGACTTTGGACTTTGCTCCAGATGGGGTAAAACCCATAGGATTCAAATGGATCTTCAAGAAAAAGATTGGTGTAGATGGACAGGTGGAAACCTATAAGGCTAGACTTGTTGCAAACGGTTTTCGTCAAAGACCTGGTTTGGACAATGACGAAACTTTTTCTCCAGTGGCTATGCTCAAATCCATTCGGATCCTTCTTGCCATTGTCGCCTTCCATGATTATGAGATCTGGCAGATGGACGTAAAGACGGCTTTTCTAAATGGTAATTTAGAAGAGTGTGTCTATATGGATCAGCCAGAAGGTTTCAATCAGAGTGGGAGCAGTGAGAAAGTGTGCATGTTGCTTAAGTCCATTTATGGACTAAAGCAGGCGTCGCGGAGTTGGAACATCTGTATTGATGAAACGGTCAAAGAATATGACTTTATCAAAAATCCAGATGAACCATGTATATATAGTAAAATTGTAGCACGAACTGTCGTATTCCTCGTCTTGTACGTGGATAACATTCTATTGATAGGAAATGACATTCCTATGCTACAATCTGTCAAAGGATTCTTGTCACACAGGTTCTCCATGAAAGACCTGGGTGATGCCTCTTACATTCAGGGGATCCAGATCTATCGTGATAGATCTAAGAGGATGTTGGGACTTTGGCGGTCCAGGTATATCAACACTATACTGAAAAGATTCAGTATGGAAGATTCTAAGCGCGGTAATTTACCGGCTTGTCATGGAATCACCCTATCCAAAGAACTGTCTCCCAAGACTGATTTGTAAAGGGATCGGATGTCATTTATACCCTACGCTTCTGCGGTAGGCTCTATAATCTATGCGATGTTGTGCACCAGACCAGATGTAGCTTACGCACTGAGCGTGGTAAGCCGGTATCAGTCAGACCCAGGGGAGAAGCACTGGATAGCAGTAAAGAACATTCTCAAGTATCTGAGAAGGACTAAGGATATGTTCTTGGTTTATGGCGGAAAAGACCTCCAGATCGAGGCTTTTGCTGACTCCAGCTTCCAGAGTGACAAGGATGACTCCAAGTCCTTGTCAGGTTATGTCTTTACCCTCAATGGAGGGGTGGTGTGCTGGAAGAGTTCCAAGTAGGACACTGTTGCTGACTCGACGATGGAAGCGGAGTATATCGCTCTTTGCGATGCCGCAAAAGAAGCAGTATGGATGAAGAAGTTCCTAACAGAACTTCAGGTGGTTCCTACCATTGCTGATCCAATATCGCTGTATTGTGACAACAACGGCGCTATAGCTTTAGCGAAGGAACCCAGGTCCCATCAGAAGTCCAGACAGATCTTGAGGCGGTATCACCTGATCAGGGAGATCATAGATCGCCCGGAGATCGTGGTCCGGAGAGTTGCTACAGAGGAGAACACTGCAGATCCATTCACAAAGGCTTTACCACAGATTCAGTTCGAGAGGCTACTCGAGATGATAGGTCATCGATACGCCAGTACATGGCCCTAGTGCAAGTGGGAGATTGTTAGTGTATATGCCCTAGGAGCCATTATTGTATCATACTAGTTTGTATATTACTTAATGAAAGCTTGGGATATTCACAGTTATATTAACAGTCTCGCTCAACATAGTAGTATTCTACTTGGTTTGTATCTATCTTAATTTGTGTATATGTTAGCATATCACGAATACATATTGATAAAGCCCTCAGGATCTTGCTTGACTACCAGCGTTGGGATGGCATCATACTAGTGGGGGCTCGGTAGTCTACAAGCACATCCTTTTTCAGGTCCCTAGTCGTAGGATTATTGAGACAGGGCATCGATACTCCAGAGTAGACTAGTGTGTACGCTTCCCATCCCAGCCGGGGAAATGGTCTGTCCCACAGCCATTAGTACGTTGTGCTGGAGATAGTATACAGGTGCTCGTTAGGTTACGGGTACACCGGACATGACTTGTTGGGAACTATTGGTTGGTATTATACCCTGTTAGGTTAGCCTAGCACCCTATAATGAGTTTTGAAGCATCACATATCTCAAAGTATGTTTTTTATGGTGCTAAACAAACACGCAAAGGAATCGATCCTAGAATATTAGGGTTACTAAACTTTTAGCTAATAAAAATTAGGGTTTCGAGACTACAACCTTTGTAGCTCCCTTTGTGCTTGACTCCTTAGACTCTTGGGTGTTGGAAGAAGGTCCACTTGTAGTCCTCTCACGTCCACGACGATCCACCCGGAATTTCCCGTCCAAGCTTGCAACTTTGGAAAAACAAAGAGAACACTCTAATCAAGTTGGCTAAACTTGATTAGAATGATGTTGTGGCTAAGGATCTCACTTCAAAATCCTATTTTTATGATTATTTTGCTCTCTTGAAAGAACTAGAGAGCAAAGAATCAAGGTTGATGAAGATGGTGGTCTTTTGTGAAGAAGAGAATAATAGAACCATGGAAAGAAAAAGGAAAAATGAGTATATATATTTTTCCTCTCTCATATCTCACCATGGTTAACTCTAATGATTATTATTGGATTAAAATCAAAAGCACAAAAAGAAAATAAACCATGGGTTAAAGGTTAGGTGAGAATGGTAAGGTTAAGAAGAGTGTAGAAACCTTTTTGATTTAACCCATTTTTATTTCCTTTTTGATTTAATTTAAAAGAAATAATAATCCATAGAAATAACTATGGTGTGATTCTTATATTGCCACCATTCTCATTGTATAAGCAACCATGATAAAATGATGTATGTATGCATGTGTGCATGCACATCCATATGTGCATGAACAAGAATGAATGCATACATGCATGCATACATCCAAAATAAATAAGATAGGATTTGTAGTGAGAAGCTAATGATAAATCAACACTCGATTCACTAATCCGGTCATATCACATACGACCCGACCATTAGCAAGCCGCCCAATTAATATACGGTATCCCATACACGTATTTTAATCGGGTCCAAGCGCATATCTCATACACGCACCACAACGTTTCGCCTGGACTAGGTAACTCCTATGTGGGACTCTAAGACTCGTCAATACGCCGGCAGTGGGTGATGATCACATCAAGCACCCCCAAGCCGCAAGCGGTCAGCTAAACATAACGGCCACCCGGGTATTGATCGATCAGAAGAAAACAAGCGAACCTGTTACAACTCCCGTCGAGCCATCCGGCAACACTACCGTACAGTCCGGTCTCTTCGTCGGATATGCTGCATATCGAGCCTAGGGGTGGTCACGTCGACCCTAATAACTCAATAAGTCGTGCCGGTGAATGGTCTATAACACATCGAGAAACTATCGATAACACTTATCAACAAATCTCAGCAGACCTGGCCAGGGACTTACTGATATAACCAGTCGGGCACAGCACAGCATCAACCCCCAATACCGGGAGAGACGAAACCCCTCCTATCGCTCATTGCCTTCGTGTGTCTCGGGACTGTACCCAACGGCCACCTGTTTGCATGCCTCAGTAGAGCCGTGGTAGGGTGGCAATCAAAGTACAGTGGGAGAACACACAAGACTCTATGACGATCTCGGGTCTACAGACTAACCTGTACCAGTGTCACCTGAGAACTGCTATCCGACGATAGATATAATTCCATATAGGAGTTCTCGGCGAGTCCGTCCAGTGTACCCAGTCACCACTGAGCACCCGTATATGATCTTGATTTCAAACACCAATGGATATGGGATCATCCATCGCCCACCACATGGGTCTAGTATCATATACGCTAGTCTACTCTGGTATATCAATGCCCCGTCTCGATATACCTACGACTAGGGACTTTCCAGGATATGCTTATAGACCACAGATGTCCCACTAGTATGATCTCCATCATAATCAGAGCAGTCAAGCCAATATCCTCAGGGCTTTATCAGCATGTATGAGTGAATAACAAGCATGATCAAATCAACATGTCAGATAAAGAAGAACCAGATAGCATTCTATCATGTCGAGCAAGAATGCATACTGAATATATATATACATGTATAGATACATCCACTATCACATAATGGCTTCTAGGGCATACATATATCCAACAATCTCCCACTTGCATTAAGGCCAGTTATTGGCGTATCTCATACCCAACTTCTCAAAAAGTCGCTCATGCTGCGGCTGAGGGAGGGCCTTGGTGAATGGATCCGCGGCGTTATTCTTTGTGTCTACCCTCCTAATCTCGATCTCGCGGTGATCTACAATCTCCCGGATCAAATGAAAACGCCTCAGGATGTGTCTGGACCGTTGATGGGATCTGGGCTCCTTGGCTAATGCCACAGCCCCATTATTGTCACAATACAAAGATATTGGATCAATAATGGTTGGAACTACTTCTAGCTCCGAGACGAACTTCTTCATCCAGACGGCTTCCTTGGCGGCATCATTTGCAGCAATGTACTCAGCTTCCATCATAGAGTCTGCAACGGTATCTTGTTTGGAACTCTTCCAACTCACCGCCCCTCCATTGAGGGTAAATACAAACCCAGAGATAGATTTGCTGTCGTCCTTATCGCTCTGGAAGCTCGAATCGGTAAAGGCCTCCATTTGGAGATCTCCATTACCATACACCAAGAACAATTCTTTAGTCCTTCGCAAGTACTTAAGAATGTTCTTCACTGCTCTCCAGTGATTCTCCCCTGGGTTGGATTGATACCTGCTTACAACACTAAGTGCATAAGTTACATCTGGCCGTGTACATAACATCGCATACATTATAGATCGTACTGCCGAAGCATAGGATATAATACTCATGCGAGCTCTCTCTTCATCGGTCTTTGGGCAAGAATCCTTGGAGAGAGTGACCTCATGGCAAGCGGGTAAGGCACCCCGCTTGGAGTCTTCCATACTAAACCTTTTTAGGATGGTGTCAATGTACCTGGTTTGGGATAATCCCAATAACCTTTTGGATCTATCCCTATAGATCCTTATGCCCAGAATGTACGTGGCATCACCCAGGTCCTTCATGGAGAACCTCAGTGATAAGAAAGATTTGACCGACTGTAGCATAGGAATATCATTTCCTATCAGAAGAATGTCGTCCACGTACAATACGAGGAATGTGACAGCTCTCCCTACAGCCTTCTTATAAACACAAGGTTCATCTGGATTTTTAATGAAATCAAACTCTTTGATGACATCATCGAAACAGATGTTCCAACTCCGTGATGCCTGCTTTAACCCATATATGGATTTAAGCAATTTACATCCTTTCCCGCTGCTCCCACTTTCAATGAAGCCCTCTGGCTGATCCATATAAACGCATTCTTCTAAATTTCCATTTAGAAATGCGGTTTTAACGTCCATCTGCCAGATTTCATAGTCGTAGTGAGCAGCAATAGCAAGTAGGATCCGAATGGATTTAAGCATGGCTACGGGAGAAAAAGTCTCGTCATAGTCTAAACCTGGTCTTTGACGAAAACCGTTCGCCACAAGTCTTGCCTTATAGGTCTCCACCTGCCCATCTACACCATTCTTTCTTTTAAAGATCCATTTGCACCCCACAGGTTTTACCCCAGGGGGTACAACGTCCAAAGTCCATACTTTGTTGGTGTACATAGACTCCATTTCGGATCTCATGGCATCCAGCCACTTCACAGAGTCTTTACTCGTGATAGCTTGCTGAAAACTGGTAGGATCATCATCATCCATGATGCAATCTTCTCCGTTACCATCAATGAGGAAACCGTAGTACCTCTCCGGTGGGCGAGAAGTCCTACCAGACCTACGGAGTGGCCGAGGTTCTTCAGTTTCTACTTCAACAGCCGGTTCAACCAAATCATCATATGTAGTTTGAGTCTCTAGAACTTCTTCTAGATCTACTACCTTGCCATTATCTCTATCTGTGAAAAACTCTTTTTCTAAGAATGTGGCGTACTGAGAAACAAACACTTTTTGTTCCTCTTTGTGGTAGAACAGATATCCATAAGAATTCTTTGGATATCCCACAAAGTTACACATGACAGACCGTGTCTCGAGTTTGTCCGGATTCTGCTTTTTAACATAGGCCGGGCAACCCCAAATCTTAATTCTCTTAAGAGATGGTCTCTTCCCATTCCATATCTCATATGGCATGGTAGACACGGCTTTGGTTGGGACCCTGTTCAGCAGAAATGCTATAGTCTCCAATGCATGCCCCCAAAACGAGACTGGTAACTCAGCGTCACTCATCATGGTCCGGACTATATCTAATAGGGTCCTATTCCGTCGTTCTGACACACCGTTGTGCTGTGGTGTGTAAGGAGGAGTGAGCTGAGAGAGAATCCCATTCTCTTTTAGGAAGTTTGCAAATTCTGTACTGAGATACTCACCACCTCGATCTGATCGAAGCATTTTAATACTCAAGCCGGTTTGTTTTTCTACTTCTTGTTCATATTCAATGAATTTCTCGAAAGCGTCGGACTTGTGCTTTAATAAAAATACATGACCGAATCTTGAGAAATCGTCAGTGAATGTAATGAAGTATGAAAAACCGCCTCTAGTCTGTGTAGACATTGGCCCACATACATCACTATGCATGAGGCCCAGGAGCTGAGTAGCTCTTTCTCCGTGTCCAGTAAACGGAGTTTTGGTCATTTTACCCTTGATACAAGACTGGCAAGTCACATAAGATTTATATTCAAAAGAGTTTAAATATCCATCTTTGTGTAACTTGTTTAGTCTTGTTTCGTTGATATGACCAAGTCTACAATGCCAAAGAAAAGCTTCATTTAATTCTGAAAGTTTTCTTTTATTAGTGTGTTGTATACTGAAAACTGTGTGTTGATTTAGGACATATATTCCGTTATTAAGCGTACCATACCCAACCAACATTTGATTTAGGTGAATGTTCATAACATTGTTCTGCAGTACAAAATTATATCCTTCATTGTCCAACAAAGAAACGGATATTATATTACATAGCATACTTGGTACAAAATAACATGGATTCAAAATCAAAATACATCCAGATGGCAACCCCAAGTGATACTCTCCCACTGCGACTGTATGTACATTGGAACCATTTCCAACGCGGAGAGTATGGTCACCGGTCTTCAAAACCTTGCTATTTCTCAGCCCCTGCATAGAATTGCAAATGTGAGAACCTGAACCGGTATCCAATACCCAGGAAGCAGAGTTTATAGAAAAACAGTTTTCGGTCACAAACGCACCTGAAGCAGAAGCATCACCATGCTTCTTCTTGAGACTTAAGTACTCCGTGCAGTTGCGCTTCCAATGTCCTGTCTTGTGGCAATGAAAACATTCGCCCTTCCCCGAGTCTCCAGCTTTGGACTTTCCCTTTCCCTTCACCTTTTTAACTCCGCCCTTAGGATTAGTGGGTTTCTTCTTTTTCTTTCCCTTGGCCTTGGCTTTTGGGCGAGAAGAGGAAGACTGTCCAATAGTCATAACGGGAGTTTTTGCTAACTTCATAGTGCTCTCTGCACTCCTTAACATATTAAGGAGTTCAGGGAAGTCCTTCTCCATGCCATGCATGTTGAAGTTCACTATGAACTGAGCAAAGGTGGAGGGGAGGGACTGCAGAATAATATCTATATATTGTTCATTGTCCATAGTCCATCCAAGGTCCTCAAGCTCTTCTATAAGAGCTATCATCTTTAGAACATGGTCTCCTACTGGTGTGCCAGGGGCCATTCGCATCTGAAACAATTTCTTTGATGCTTCGTATCATAATACGCGGGATTGCTCCCCATACAACTCCTTTGTATGGAGCAATATACCGTGAATATCCATGTCCTCGTGCTGCTTTTGATGTGTGTTATCTATCGATGCAAGCGCGAGGTATGTGGCCGTGGCACAGTCAGCGTCCTATGTCTTGCGGACTTCAATGTCCGCAACTGAGGATTTTGGACCAGGGACGGGCGGGGCTGAAGCCGTGAGGACATATGATACTTTATCATAAGTCAAGGCGATTTTCATATTCCTCAGCCAGTCTTTATAGTTGGTCCCATTGAGTTTGTTTTTATCTAGTAAAAGCTTGAGTCCAGTCATGGGTATCTGCCATTAAGAGAGAGAAAAGAATACACTCAGCGAAAGCTCTTGCATAGAATAGATTGGTTATTATCTTTTCTAATCGATGTTTCCCACTGCTTTTATCGAGTTTTTCTTTCAAACCTTAAAAAGAAAAAATAGCCAGGATTAATTACAGTCTGCAACTTCGCTAACCGTTCAGCCAGGCCAGTGTCGGTACTTTGAGGGAGGTTCCCCGTGCTTTCGCACGGACCTAATTAGAGTAAACTTCGTTTTCCCAGAGGCGGAGCCCCGTTAACACCTTTTTAGACACCTAATGAGTTAGCTAATTGTAAACTGTAAAACTCTCCTAGGAGCAACTATTGCCCACAGTGGGATCGGGATCCAACCATCACATGGAAGGTATGCAATCTCATTGCAAATTTCAACACTTGAAATTCCCGATGTAATTTTTACCCCCAGTACTTATGACCTTAACTATGGTCAACAAATCATAAGTACCAGTCAAGTTCTACCCGTCATTTCTTGATCAATTAGACCTACCCATATGACCCTAAACTATGGTCAACAAAGTCGCATGAATGTCCTAATTAATCTGCATCATATGCAGTGTAGGAAGACATCACTTAGCTACCGTACACTACGCCTTAACTAAAGTCAACAAACGTAGCATGAATACTAAGTACTCTACTTCCTAAAATGACGGAGGGTTGCGAATGATTTTTAAGAAAATCTTTAACGCTTTGAACTTGATATCGTTGTAGAATCAAATGGTTTTCAAAAGGAGTGGCTTAAGCTCCGCAGTTTTGAAATATAGCTTTTTCATAAATAACCGAGTGGTTTTCAAATCCAATTCTACAACATCTTTTTAGGTTTATTTTCTTTACATTAATCATATTAATGTAATCCCATCATTTAAGTCCTTAAGCCAGTCACAGAAAAGAAACGAAAATAACACGTACGCTTATGCCATCCGCATTCGCCGCAATGTTCCGTTATGCACCGTTAGGTTACTTAACTAACGGCATACCGGGACGGGACTAGCACGGGTGAAAAACATAAGAAACGTCTACTATATATCATATATATAATATGTCATTCGTCTCAGATATCACAGAACACAGGCAGCAGAAACATAGATATAACGTGGGATATACTAGGACGTCCGTATTTAGTATTTAGCCAGAATAGAAAATACGGATTCCACAGTCGCGATGAATAGACAAGCCCACACCCTGGACCCCTACGAGAGCGGCAAGTGACCCTGCCAATTCTGGAGTTTAGGAGACCCGGTCTCGACTCCTCAAGATGGCCTCCCACTGAACCCCAGAACCCGGTCACTTGTGCTCCCCTCCTTGGGTCCATCCTAATGCGGAAAAGTAAATAATATACAACACTGGTGACACAACCTCAACCCGGAAGTGCCCCAAATAAAAGAATATTACATTACATTTGAATTTACATGAATGAAAATATAAAACTCTCATCTCACATAAAACCCCCGGCTATTCAATCGCGACAATCCTGCACATCATATCTCAGCAACACATAATATCTCATATCATCAACGTAAGTAAGTATGCATACCCCAATTGTCGTTGATGTATAGCAACGAAACCGACGATATCGTACATACTACACTTACGGTCACAGAAAAGAAAGTGTAAAACTGCAATATCTGGAATCCACATTCTCTTTAGACATCGCAAATGCAAAATATCACATATTCCGTATTTCATGTCTAATAATATGAATTCCACACATTGCATCAAATTCTGGATAAACAGACAGTATTAAAGTTTTCGAACAATCGATCAAATACTCAAGATTCACTAAAGCTCAACACTTGAGCAGAGTTCAAAAAACCGGAGTGTGACACAGTAATAGCGGTCCAGCCGTAGAAGGGTCAAGCCAACGCCTCACATGTGGCACGCCGTACTGCCCCAAACCCTAAGGTTCAAAGGGCAGTTCAAGACGGTCACATAATCGAGTTATGGTTTGTTGTCTTCTAGAGAGACCACCACAAAACTTGCACGTATCTCCAATATTTTCAAACTCCGTGAAAGGTGAGTAAATGATAGTTGTTCGAACACTTCAATACTTTCTAGTTTACCCGGAAAAGGAAACGAAATGAAAAATTCCGATCGAAACGACGAGTGCAAAACCATCTCCAGAATTTTCAACAGTAGATTCAGATTAAACATACACAAAATATACTATAGCAGGTAAGGAAAAACACTGTGCAAAATATAGTGCGAGATCCCTTTGTATGGCCGCAGATCCGCGGCCTAAGCTTGCTTGCGCCGCGGTTCCGCGGCCAAAAGTACTGTTCATGGTCACGAATTCTCCAGTTTGTCTTATATTTACCTTCTCTTATTTTTTGAGTATTTTTAATTCTGAAAAATGTCAGTTTTTAAAAAATTTCCAGAGAGTGTCCCGTAAATCCGTATTTTGTTTCGAACGGAGTTTTTACTTCGCTGAAACATCGCCTAATGTTCTTGGTTGGCTCTGATACCAATGTTAGGTTAGCCTAGCACCCTATAATGAGTTTTGAAGCATCACATATCTCAAAGTATGTTTTTTATGGTGCTAAACAAACACGCAAAGGAATCGATCCTAGAATATTAGGGTTACTAAACTTTTAGCTAATAAAAATTAGGGTTTCGAGACTACAACCTTTGTAGCTCCCTTTGTGCTCGACTCCTTAGACTCTTGGGTGTTAGAAAAAGGTCCACTTGTAGTCCTCTCACGTCCACGACGATCCACCCGGAATTTCCCGTCCAAGCTTGCAACTTTTGAAAAACAAAGAGAACACTCTAATCAAGTTGGCTAAACTTGATTCGAATGATGTTGTGGTTAAGGATCTCACTTCAAAATCCTATTTTTATGATTACTTTGCTCTCTTGAAAGAACTAGAGAGCAAAGAATCAAGGTTGATGAAGATGGTGGTCTTTTGTGAAGAAGAGAATAATAGAACCATGGAATGAAAAAGGAAAAATGAGTATATATATTTTTCCTCTCTGATATCTCACCATGGTTAACTCTAAAGATTATTATTGGATTAAAATCAAAAGCACAAAAAGAAAATAAACCATGGGTTAAAGGTTAGGTGAGAATGGTAAGGTTAAGAAGAGTGTAGAAACCTTTTTGATTTAACCCATTTTTATTTCCTTATTGATTTAATTTAAAAGCAATAATAATCCATAGAAATAACTATGGTGTGATTCTTATATTGCCACCATTCTCATTGTATAAGCAACCATGATAAAATGATGTACGTATGCATGTGTGCATGCACATCCATATGTGCATGAACAAGAATGAATGCATACATGCATGCATACATCCAAAATAAATAAGATAGGATTTGTAGTGAGAAGCTAATGATAAATCAACACTCGATTCACTAATCCGGTCATATCACATACGACCCGACCATTAGCAAGCCGCCCAATTAATATACGGTATCCCATACACGTATTTTAATCGGGTCCAAGTGCATATCTCATACGCGCACCACAACGTTTCGCCTGGACTAGGTAACTCCTATATAGGACTCTAAGACTCGTCAATATGCCGGCAGTGGGTGATGATCACATCAAGCACCCCCAAGCTGCAAGTGGTCGGCTAAACGTAACGGCCACCCGGGTATTGATCGATCAGAAGAAAACAAGCGAACCTATTACAACTCCCGTCGAGCCATCCGGCAACACTACCGTACAGTCCGGTCTCTTCGACAGATCTGCTGCATATCGAGCCTAGGAATGGTCACGTCGACCCTAATAACTCAATAAGTCGTGCCGGTGAATGGTCTATAACAGATCGAGAAACTATCGATAACACTTATCAACAAATCACAGCAGCCCTGGCCAGGGACTTACTGATATAACCAGTCGGGCACAGCACAGCATCAACCCCCAATACCGGGAGAGACGAAACCCCTCCTATCGCTCATTGCCTTCGTGTGTCTCGGGACTGTACCCAACGGCCACCTGTTTGCACGACTCAGTAGAGCCGTGGTAGGGTGGCAATCAAAGTACAGTGGGAGAACACACAAGACTCTATGACGATCTCGAGTCTACAGACTAACCTGTACCAGTGTCACCTGAGAACTGCTATCCGACGATAGATATAATTCCATATAGGAGTTCTCGGCGAGTCCGTCCAGTGTACCCAGTCACTACTGAGCACCCGTATATGATCTTGATGTCAAACACCAATGGATATGGGATCATCCATCGCCCACCACATGGGTCTAGTATCATATACGCTAGTCTACTCTGGTATATCAATGCCCCGTCTCGATATACCTACGACTAGGGACTTTCCAGGATATGCTTATAGACCACAGATGTCCCACTAGTATGATCTCCATCATAATCAGAGCAGTCAAGCCAATATCCTCAGGGCTTTATCAGCATGTATGAGTGAATAACAAGCATGATCAAATCAACATGTCAGATAAAGAAGAACCAGATAGCATACTATCATGTCGAGCAAGAATGCATACTGAATATATATATACATGTATAGATACATCCACTATCATATAATGGCCTCTAGGGCATACATATATCCAACATACCCGTCGTCAGTTAACTGTTCCCAGGTGACATGAGCACAGCATAGTCCGCAGATTTGACACTGCTGCTTCGTCACGAGTGTGTTCCCACTGTTCTTAGATTGCAACCCTACCACGGCTCAAAGGAGTCGTGCAAACAGGTAGCAGTTGGGTGCAGTCCCGAAGCACTTGGAGGCAGTGGCGGTTAGATAGGATTCGTCTCGCCCGGTATTGGGAGTTGATATCGCGCTGTGTTTGGAGAGCCATTACGCAAAGTCCCTGGCCAGGGAAAACGAGATTTTCTGGTAGGATTTCCAGTAGCTTCTCAAATTGTAATGGGCTTCACTCCGACACGACTTATACCGCTTATAGGGGACTGACGCTTGCCACCATCTAGGCCCGATATGTGATAGTCCTAGACGAACAGACCATACTATACGGATATTGTCACATCAAGCTCAGTAGGAATTCGGATGGGTTTCCTGATCGTCCTTCTTATCGACATCTTCCTAGGGACCGTTACATACAACTAGTGCCGCTTACGGCCTATGGTTAAACCTACTGCCAGTGTAGTGTCGAGTCTTTAGAGTCCCACACAGAGAGTTTCCCTGCTTCAGGCGAAACTCGATATAGAGGTCGTATGGTTTTACGATAGGGTTCAGACACATAGGTGTACTAATGCACGTACGATGTTCGGAAAGTTTTTACTAGCCGGCATTAGTTTAAGCCAGATTCTAGTATTGGATTATTGGATTTATACAGTCTCAGGATTTCCGTGTTTTCACGGATAGGTGGGGCATTCTCGTAATTAGTCGAGAAGCTTCTAGAAGAAAGATGAGGTGGAGAGCTTAGGTATTATTTGCATTAAATGGATTAGTGACTCATGAGGTGATTTATCCAAATGAGTTAATGAAGCATTTATTGCTTAATGGCTCATGAGATGATTCATTGTATATATTAAATGAAGCATGGTTGTAAATATCACATAATGATTTTTTTGATATTCTTTATGCTTCATCATATATAGAAATGAGACATAATTTATTTCATTCTGACTTTCACATTCACTCTCCTCAAGCTCTCTCTCTTCAAAAAACTAACCCTAATCCTCTCATGTGTTGAGATCCAAGGGTTAGCAAGACTAATAGATCCTTAATCCTCTTCTATATCCTCTAGGTTAGTTTGATTAGCACTCTTAACCACTTAGTTACCTCAAGTGAGAGGTTAAAGCTTGGAGAAGGATCTCTCGGGTGAATCTTCTATCACATCGAGGAGGCCGACGAGGAGGTGATGTTAGTTATATGTATGCCCTAGAGGCCATTACTATACATAGGATGTATATTGTAGTGGATGCTTGGACATATATAGGGAGGACTTTCTTGCTCGACATGATAGTATGCTATTTGGCTGCTCTTTACCTTAACGTGTACATTGATTGTCTCTCTGTTACATGTTGGTAAAGCCCTTAGGATGTGTACTTGACTACCTGGACTATGATGCGGATCATACTAGTGGGAACATGGTAGTCCATAAGTACATCCTTCAAGGTCCCTAGTCATGGGTGTATCGAGACAGGGCATCGATATACCAGAGTAGACTAGCGTATACCTTCTCGACCCATACAGATGGGCGATGGATGATCCCATATCCATTGGTGTTTGACATCAGAGATGATATATGGGTGCTCAGTGGAGACTGGGTACACTGGACGGACTCGCCGAGAACTCCCAGATGGTATTATACCTTACGTCAGATGGCAGTTCTCTGGTGACACGGTACAGAGTAGTCTGTTGACCCGAGATCGTCATAGAGTCTTGTGTGATTCCCACTGTGCTTTGATTTCCACCTTACCACGTCCAAGAGGGTGTGGAAAACGGTGGTTTTTGGGTACAGTCCCTAATCACATGGAGGCAGTGAGCGATGGGAGGGGATTCGTCTCTCCCGGTATAGGGAGTTGATGTTGCGCTGTGTTCGATTGGCTATAACCGGAAATCCCTGGCCAGGGTTGCTGAGATTTACTGGTAAGTGTTACCAGTATTTTCTTGAATTGTTATAGACCTCATATCGACACGACTTATCGAGCTATTGGGGTCTGACGTTTACCACCCCTAGGCGAGATATGCGACGTATCAGACGAACAGACCGGACTGTACGGTAAGTGTTACTGGTTGGATTCACAGGAGTGTGAGCAGGCTTGCTCGTCGATCATCTGATTGCTGAATACCCGGGTGGCCGTTACGTTTAGCAGACCGCTTGCGGCTTGTTGGTGCTTGATATGATCATCATCTGCTACCGGCGTATTGACGAGTCTTTAGAGTCCTACACAGAGGTTTTCTGGCTCAAGCGAAACGAAGTAGGAGTGCATATGAGATATGTGCGGGACCGAGAATAATACCAGTATGTGATACTGTATTCGATTCTCGCGATTTGTGACATTGATCGGTTATATGCGATATAGCCGGGTTATCGGATCAAGTGTTGATTCGATAAGTTGTTACTATTGATATTAGTCGGTTATATGCACTATGACCGGATCATTAAATCAAGCGTTAATTTAATGATTTAATGTATAATTATATATTTGATATGTCACTTTACATTAACTAATATTGGTTCACTTAAGATGTTTTTCTCACTTGTATGTGCACATTGTATATGTGATATATTTTTGTGCACAAATTTGTATCATGTTTGATGATACATGCAAGTTTGGGTGTAGGTTTACTTTAAACCATATTTAAGTGAATGGTTAGGGTTTTGTTATCTATTTATTTTGATTATTTCCTTTTAAGGCAAGAAAAGAAATGGTTGCTTTTTGGATTTACTTGAAGCTTCATGAAGCTTTGAAAAAGATCAACCATTTTTGTTTCTTTGCCTAACCTAACAATTCACCTAACCTTGGTTTATTCTCTACACTTAACCATGGTTGCTATATATGATAAGAATCATTTTTTATTTTGATGAGAGATAATTCTTATCATATTATTTCTTCTTCTTCTTCTTCTTCAACAAAGAAGAAAGCTTGCAAGCTTTAATGGCAACTTGAGAAAAAGAGTGAGAAATCCAATTCTAAAGTGAACCCGCATCCTATTTCTTCATCCTCTACCACTCGCCAAGTAGTATAGGGTGTTTTCATCACAAGTTTCATGATTCGGTGAAGTTAGAGCTTGATCTTGAGTTGTCTCGACGTAGATCATCTTCGGCATCGAAGTCGACGACCTAGCCTGCCCATTTCTCCGATGAAGCCGACGCTAGAGCCTAGGATCCAATGATCGCAGTGAGGGGACTTCATCACGGAGCTCTGGAGGTGGAGGACCGGATCTACAAAGGTTGTATTTCCGTTCACTTAGCACTAAAGTAGTTTAGTAGCTTGTAGTTTCGCCTAAACTCTAGTTAACGATCTAGTTAGGGTTTCTCGGCACCGGAAAAATTATAATTTGGCATGGTTGATGCCTTGTGAGACCTCTTTTGAGTGCCTAGGAACCCTACAGTGGTATCAGAGCCTAGCTAGAGCCTTCGGCGTTACGTAGACGGAGTTAGAAGTCCGATCGAACCGAAACCCTAATGCAAAATTGCTCTCTGTACATTTTTTAAAAACTGGAATTTTTGTGAATTAAAAATATGCAGAAAATTAAGCAGGATATTATAAGAATTACTGTACAAAACGGAATCCCTAAATCGTTCAAAGCGCCGCGGAAACGCGGCACGAGCATGGCTCGTGCCGCGGTTCCGAGGCCGTACGGTCGCTTCCTTCAGATCTTTTTGCACAGTAATTCCTAACTTTGATTCCTGTATTTTCTGGGTATTTTTAGTTTCTACTCAAGAGTTGAGTATTCTGGGTTGTATTAGGGGCTGGATAATTCGATCGGAAATTTTAACTTTGTCTATGTGTTTTTCCGGATAATTTTAGAAAAAGTTGAAAAGTTCGACCGGATATAAATACCTACCTTTTCCCCTGTCGGGAAATTTCCAAGTGCTGGATATTTCCGTGGTTTAAAGACGTTCTAAGTAGTGCAAGTAACGCGATGGTCCCTCTAGAAGACAACAAACCTTAACTCGATTATGTGACCGTCTTGAACTGCCCTTTGAACCTTAGGGTTTGGGGCAGTACGGCGTGCCACATGAGAGGCGTTGGCTTGACCCTTCTACGGCTGGACCGTTGGTACTGAGGCATGAAGTGAATGTCTTTGAACTTATTTCATGTGTTGAGCTGTTTCGGGAAAACTTGGGTGTTCGAATGTTCGATCGGAAAGTTTAACATTTTCTATCTTATCCGGAATGTGATACAATAATTGGAATTCACAAGTAGTTATGAGATAACTAATATGAATGTTATAAACATAGCAGTTTAGTCTCACTTGATCGGTTGCCATAGAATTTTGATGTGATTAAAAGTCCGTCGCAATCACGTAGCGTACGCGGATACTCGCCGGGTAGACTTAATAGACAGCCTCACCCCATAGTCCCGACCAAGTGACTGTAGGAGAACCCCGTCGCCGAAAGCATCCGTTCGGGTGCTCGTGGCAGCGGTGTTCCGCCTTGGTGCACTTCGTCGACGGCGTCGGGGGTGCGGCCGCCTACTAAAGTTTGCGACGAGCATTCGATCAGGATGTCAGGAATCTTGTTGAATTGCCCGACTTGATATTGAAAAGAGTTTTCGATAATGAGAATAAAATGCGGGGTTTATAATTGTTAGGCATGCGATGTCTAAGTATTTCATTTGATTAGGCATGCGATGTCTAAAGAGATTGCGGATTCCAACTGTTGTAGTTTTACACTTTCTTTTCTATGACCGTAAGTGTAATATGTGATATCGCCGGTTTCGTTGCTATATGTCAACGACGATTGGGATGCGCATATTTATTTACGTTGATGACATGTGATGTTATGTGTTGCTGGATATGTTATATTGGATCGTCGTGTTTGAATAGCCGGGGTTTTTTATGTGAGATGAGTGTTTTTCCTTTTCATTCATGTAAAAACTTCCAGGTTGCGGATGATGTCACCTTCTGTATATTATTTACTTTTCCGCACTAGGATAGACCCAAGGAGGAGAACACAAGTAACCGGGTTCTGGAGTCCAGTGGGAGACCAACTCGAGGAGTCGAGTCCGGGTGTCCTAACTCTAGAATTGGTAGGGTTGCTTGCCGCTCTCCTAGGGGTCTAGGGGTGTGGGTTTGGATATTCATCACGACCGTGGAATCCGTGTTTTATACTGGCTCGTATTAAAAACACGGACGTCCTAGTATATCCAATATTTCATAAGATATTTTCTGCTGCGATATCTGTGATGTGATCATGTGATATGTTCTGTGATAGATACTACAATATATAGTATATATGATATATTATATAGACGTTACTTATATTTTACACCCGCGCAAGCCCTGCCCCGCTCTGCCGTTAGTTACCTAAGCTAACGGTGCACGAGAGGACATCGAGGCGAATGCGGATGGCATAAGTGTACGTCGTATTTATCTGTGATGTTTAGGTAATTAAATGATGGGACTTCATTAATATGATTAATGAAAGTAAAAGAAACCTAAAGATGTTGTAGAATCGAATTTCAAAAATAAAACAGGTAGCTACAGTTCTTGCTTTGCACAGAGGTATATGTGATATATCCTGCACCTTATTCGATGAGGAAAGGACCGAGATCCCTTCACCAGGAGTGACTCCTTTAACAATAACTGGCAGATGCTACAACTCTCGGTTTGTTTTTTTGATTGCTTCTATAGTTTTTGCTTTGCACAGTGATATATATGATATAGCCCGCACCTCATTCGACGAGGAAAGGACCGACGATCCCTTCACCGAGAGTGACTCCTTTAGCAAAACTAGAAAAGCCTAAAAAACACTCCATTTTAAAATCATTTGATTCTACAACGATATCAAGTTCATTACGCAATAGGTTTTCAGAAAAACCTGTCTTAGCCCTCCGTCATTTTAGATAAGTAGTATATAGTATTCGTGCTGCATTTGTTGTCTTTCGTCAAGGTGCAGTGTGCGGTAGCTATATGCTGCTTATCTGCTGCATACGATGCGATTGGATTAGGGTAGTCGTGCGGCTTTGTTGGCTTTCGTCAAGGGTCATGCGGGTGAGTTTAATTCAATCAAGGAATGACGGGTTGAACTTGACTAGCGGGCTATAGTTTTTTTGCTTTCGTCATGGTCATAGCACATTAGGGGCAAAATTATCGGGAATTTCAAGTGTTGAAATTTGCAATGAGATTTCATACCTTCTATGAGATAGTTGGATCCCGATACCCACTGCGAGTAAATGTTACTCCTGGGAGAGTTTTACACATTACAATTAGCCGATCAAGTAGGTGTCTAGAAAGGTGTCAACGGGGTTACGCCTCTGGGAAAACGAGGTTTACCGTAATTAGGTGCGTGCGAAAGCACGGGGAACCTCCCTCAAAATACCGACACTGGCCTCACTGAAAGATTGGCGAACTTGTAGCGTGTAATTAATCCCGGCTAGTCTTTCCTTTTAGGGTTTGAAGGAAGATTTGATTAAAACAGTGGGAGCCATCCTGATTAGATAAAATAATAACCAATCTATTCTTGCAAGAGCGCACGCAGAGTGTTTTCTTCTCTCTCTCTCAAGGTAGCGACCATATCACGCCTTAATCAAGATAATAATACGGATTATTGACCAAACCCGCTTGTTATACTGAGCTGGGGAACGTTGGTCCCGCTCCAACTTATAATTGTTATATGACAGAGCAGGAAATTGGGGATTACCAGAATTCCCGTGCCGCCCAAACGAAGAGAGTGCATATGATGCATCTCCTTCGGGTGTGTTCATTATATAGAACTGTTTCTCAGTGTCCTTTACGTTCTGGGTATACGATACCGGATCAGGATCCCGCATATGTAATATGTTACATGGGCTACAGATAGGTAAAGAACTGAGAACGGGTGATAAGTTTCATGAGGCAGAAAACGGGGCAAGAGTTGCAGCCAAGTCTGTTGGTCACTGTTACCCTGTATTACCAATACATTGATTCTGAACAAATGCTATTAGATACCGAACCTGATATACAAAATCATATCAGTCTCTTTATTAGTAAAGAAATGATAAAATTTTGTATTGTTGGATAATGTTTTGAACATTTCCTATATCAAAAGTCGATCGGTTCAGGCACGTTATGCAAAAGCATTGACGTTCTAAATCAAACTATAGTTCCTAATATACAGAACACACACAAGAGGAAGAGTTCAGAAATGAACGAGTCCTTCTTGAGGCATTGTAGACTAGGTCATATCAATGCGACCCGACTGGCTGAAGTTACATTTAGATGCATATTTAAATCAGTTTGAATTTACATCTTGTGAAACTTGCCAGTCATGTCACAAAGATTAGATGACACCAGCTCTGTTTATTGGAAACAGAGAAAGAGTTAGTGAACTTTTGGGATGATACATGTTGATGTATAAAGGTCCCATGTCTACACATGCCAAGACCAGTTCTTTGTACTTCATTACATTCTCTGATGATCTCTCAAGATTCAGACATATGTTCATGTTGAAACACAAGTCAGAACCTTTTGAGGTATTCTCAGAATATAAGTTATAAGTAGAGAACCAATATGGGTATAAGTATTATGTCCTTTGATGAGATCAAGGAAGAGAATACTTGAGCACGGAATTCTTGGACTTTTCTAAAGGAAAATGAGATTCTCTCTCAGCATTACTCCTCCGTATACACCATAGCACGATGGTATATCGGGGCGGAGCAATCACACCCTATATGATAAGTTTTTCTCTATGATGAGTATTACTGAGTTACCTATTTCCTTTTTGGGAGTTATGCACTTGAGAAGCTGCACACCTATTGAATAGGGTTCAAATCAAATCTGTTGCCTACCACTTCATATTTGATATGGTATGGGAAGAGCCCATGTCTTAAGCTAGTTAAGATTTGGGGTTGTCCGGCCTATGTCTAAAAGTAAAATCCGTACAACCTTGAGGCAAGGTCAGTCATGTAGAACTGGAAAGGTTCCAGCTATACAAACTACAGCAGATGATTTGGTAGAACCAAAGGATTCAATAGATACCAACGAACCTCAGCCTCTCCGCCGATCTAGTAGGGTTTCTCACCCACCTGAGAGATACTTCTGTTTCTCTATGACAGTGGGAGAGAGGATTGCATCATGAGATGATGACCCAACTATTTTCGAGCAGGCCATCGAGAGTAGTGACTCTGTAAGAATGGCTGGATGCTTTGCGATCTGAGATGGAATCCATGTACACCAACAAAGTATGGACTTTGGTTGCTATATCTGAAGGGTTAAATCCCCATCAGGAGCAAGTATATCTTGAGAAGATTACTTGGTGTAGATGGAAAAGTTGAGACTTTCAAAGCAAGACTTGTTAAACGGTTTGCATTATTGACCAGGTATGGATTATGTTGAAACCTTTTCTAAGGATCTATGCTTAAGTCCATCCAGATCCTACTTGCCACGGCTACATACCATGACTACGATATCTGGTGGTTGGGTGTCATGACTGCTTTTCTAAATGATGTTTTAGAAGAGAACGTCTGTAAGTACACAGCCAGAGGGCTTCGTAGACAGTGCGAGCAGCGGAAACTTGTGCAAGATGTTTTATGTGATAAAGCAGGCATCGCAGAGTTGGAACATCTGTTTTGATGGATTAGTCAAAGAGTTTGACATCATCAAAATGGTAGATGAACCTTGTATATACAAAAAGGTAGTAGGGAGTATGGTGGTGATCCTCGTAGAGTACATGGATGACATACTCTTGATGGGGAAGGAGTTTCCTATGCTACGCTCGGTCAATCTCCGCTTATCACAAGGATTCTCCATAAAGGATCAGAGTGATACCTCCTAAATCCTGAGTTTTCATCTATGAGATGTTAGTTATATGTATGCCCTAGAGGCCATTACTATACATAGGATGTATATTGTAGTGGATGCTGGGACATATATAGGGAGGACTTTCTTGCTCGACATGATAGTATGCTATCTGGTTGATCTTTACCTTAACGTGTACACTGATTGTCTCCCTGTTACATGTTGGTAAAGCCCTTAGGATATGTACTTGACTACCTGGACTGTGATGCGGATCATACTAGTGGGGACATGGTAGTCCATAAGTACATCCTTCAAAGTCCCTAGTCGTGGGTGTATCGAGACGGGGCATCGATATACCAGAGTAGACTAGCGTATACCTTCTCGACCCATACAGATGGGCGATGGATGATCCCATATCCATTGGTGTTTGACATCAGAGATGATATACGGGTGCTCAGTAGAGACTGGGTACACTGGACGGACTCGCCGAGAACTCCCAGATGGTATTATACCTCACGTCAGATGGCAGTTCTCTGGTGACACTGGTACAAAGTAGTCTGTTGACCCGAGATCGTCATAGAGTCTTGTGTGGTTCCCACTGTGCTTTGATTTGCATCTTACCACGTCCAAGAGGGCGTGCAAAATGGTGGTTTTTGGGTACAGTCCCGAGTCACATGGAGGCAATGAGCGATAGGAGGGGATTCGTCTCTCCCGGTATAGGGAGTTGATGTTGCGCTGTGTTCGATTGGCTATAACAGGAAATCCGTGGCCAGGGTTGCTGAGATTTACTGGTAAGTGTTACCAGTAGTTTCTCGAACAGTTATAGACCTCATATCGACACGACTTATCGAGCTATTGGAGTCTGACGTTTACCACCCCTAGGCAAGATATGCGACATATCAGACGATCAGACCGGACTGTACGGTAGTGTTACTGGTTGGATTCACTGGAGTGTCAGCGGGCTTGCTCTTCGATCTTCAGATCGCTCAATACCCGGGTGGCCGTTACGTTTAGCAGACCGCTTGCGGCTTGTGGATGTTTGATATGATCATCATCCGCTGCCGGCGTATTGACGAGTCTTTAGAGTCCTATACAGAGGTTTCCTGGCACAAGCGAAACGAAATAGGAGCGCATATGAGATATGTGCGGGACCGAGAATGATGCGTGTATGTGATACCGTATTTCATTCTCGCGATGTGACATTGATCGGTTATATGCGATATAGCCGGGTTATCGGATCAAGTGTTGATTCGATAAGTTGTTACTGATGATACCAGTCGGTTATGTGCGACATGACCGGATCATTGAATCAAGTGTTGATTTAGTGATTTAATGCATAATTATATATTTGATATATTACTTTGCATTAACTAGTATCGGTTCACTTTGAATGGATTTTCTCACTCGGGTGTGCGCATTCCATATGCGATATGATTTTGTGCACTTGATTGTATCATATTTGATGATACATGCTTTTTGGTTAAGTGTAAAGTATCAAACTATAGTTAAGTGGATGATTAGGGTTTTTGATTTCCTTATTTATATATTAATCTTTTTCTTTTTGGAAAAAGAATAAGCAAATGAGAAAATGGTGGCAATTTTTGTTTTGTTCATAAAGTTTCATGAACACTTTGACTTTGTCACCATTTTGTCTCATGCTTAACCCTAACCACTCCACTAACCCTAGTTCACTCTCTACAACTAACCATGGTTCACTCATGATAAGAATGGATTATTCTTTTCATTTTAAATAATTCTTATGATAATAATCATTCTTTATCATCTTCTTCTTCTTCTTCTTCAAGAAGCAAAAACCTAGACTCCATCAATGGTGATTGATGGAAATGAGTGAGAAATCCAATTCTAAAGTCTACTCACTTCCTATTTCTTCATCCTCTACCTCTTGCCAAGTAGTAGAGTGTGTTTCCTTCATAAGTTTTCATGGCTTGGTGAAGGTGGAGCTTGATCTAGTGATGCTTCGACGTAGATCATCTTCGGCACGTCGTCGATGACCTAGCCCGCTTTTTCTCCGATGAAGCCAACGCAAGAGCCCGAATCTCGATTTGGACAGCGAGGATACTTCGTTGCGGAGCTATGGAGGTGGAGAACCGGATCTACAAAGGTTGTATTTCCGTTCACTTAGTTAAAGTAGTTAACTAGTTACTTTGTTCGCCTAGACATCTAGCTAACGATCCGTAGTCTAGGGTTTCTCGGCACCGTATTTTTGAAATTGGCATGGTTGATGCCTTGTGAGACCTCATTAGTGTGCCTAGGAACCCTACAGTGGTATCAGAGCCTAGCTAGAGCCTTAGGCGAAATCTAGACGGAATTTGAAGTCCGAACGAACCGAAAACCCAAAATTTCCATGCTCTCTGTCCTTTTTTCAAAAACGTGGATTTTTCTAGATTAAAAATTTCTAGAAAATTCAGCAGGGTGCTATTAGAATTACTGTGAAATTCGTGGGGGTAATTCGTTAAAAGGGCGGCGGAACCGCGGCTGAAGCATGGCTTCTGCGGCGGTTCCGCGGCCAATAGGTGACATCATCACCCCCTGTTTCCACAGTAACTCCTATTTTGTAATGTTGGATTTTATGGGAATTTTTAATATTTATTCAAGAGTTGAATTTTCTGGGATTGTTTTGGGAATTCGGTGTTTCGATCGGAGTATCAAATTTTGTCTGTGTGGCTTTCCGGATAAATTTTAGAATATGTTAAAAAGTTCGACCGGATATAAATACCCAATTTTTCCCCTGTCGGGAAATTTCTAAGTGTTGGATTTTTCCGTAGTTTGACGACGTTCTAAGTAGTGCAAGTAACGCGATGGACCCTCTAGAAGACAACAAACCTTAACTCGATTATGTGACCGTCTTGAACTGCCCTTTGAACCTTCGGGTTTGGGGCAGTACGGCGTGCCACATGTGAGGCGTTGGCTTGACCCTTCTACGGCTGGACCGTTGGTACTGAGGCACGAACTGAATGTTGTTAGACTTATTTCATGTGTTGAGCTGTATCGGGAAAACTTGGGTGTTTGACTGTTCGATCGAAAAGTTTAACATTTTCTGTTTATCTGGAATGGGATACAATAATTGGAATTCACAAAAGTTATGAGATAACTGAATGAATGTTATAAACATAGCAGTTTAGTCTCACTTGATCGGTTGCCACGGAATTTTGATGTGATCAAAAGTCCGTCACAATCACGTAGCGTACGCGGATACTCGCCGGGTAAACTTAACAGACAGCCTCACTCCATAGCCCCGACAAAGTGACTGTAGGAGAACCCCGTCGCCGAAAGCATCCGTCCGGGTGCTCGCGGTAGCGGTGTTCCGCTTTGGTGCACTTCGTCGACGGTATCGGGGGTGCGGCCGTCTACTGCAGTTTGCGACGAGCATTCGATCAGGATGTCGGGAATCTTGTTGAATTGCCCGACTTTATATTGAAAAGTGTTTTCGATTTGGAGACTAAAATGCGGGGTTTATAATTGTTAGGCATGCGATGTCTAAAGAATTCATTTGATTAGGCATGCGATGTCTATGCAGGTTGCGGATTCCAGCTGTTGTAGTTTTACACTTTCTTTTCTGTGACCGTAAGTGTAATATGTGATATCGCCGGTTTCGTTGCTATATGTCAACGACAATTGGGATGCGCATATTTACTTACGTTGATGACATGTGATGTTACGTGTTGCTGGATATGTTATATTGGATCGTCGTGTTTGAATAGCCGGGGGTTTTTATGTGAGATGAGTGTTTTTCATTTTCATTCATGTAAAAACTTGTATGTAATATTCTTTTATTGGGGCACTTCCAGGTTGCGGAAGATGTCACCCTTTGTATATTATTTACTTTTCCGCACTAGGATAGACCCAAGGAGGGGAGCACAAGTAACCGGGTTCTGGAGTCCAGTGGGAGACCAACTCGAGGAGTCGAGTCCGGGTCTCCTAACTCTAGAATTGGTAGGGTTACTTGCCGCTCTCGTAGGGGTCTAGGGGTGTGGGTTCGGCTATTCATCACGACCGTGGAATCCGTGTTTTATACTGGCTCGTATTGAAAACACGGACGTCCTAGTATATCCAATATTTCATATGATTCTTCTGCTGCGATATCTGTGATGTGATCATGTGATGTTCTGTGATAGATACAGTATATAGTATATATGATATATTATATAGATGTTACTTATATTTTACACCCGCACTAGCCCTGCCCCGCTCTGCCGTTAGTTACCTAACCTAACGGTGCACGAGGGGACATCGAGGCGAATGCGGATGGCATAAGTGTACGTCGTATTTATCTGTGATGTTTAGGTACTTAAATGATGGGACTTCATTAATGTGATTAATGAAATAAAAGAAACCTAAGATGTTGTAGAATCGAATTTCAAAATAAAACAGGTAGCTACAGTTCTTGCTTTGCACAGCGGTATATGTGATATATCCTGCACCTTATTCGATGAGAAAAGGACCGAGATCCCTTCACCGGGTGTGACTCCTTTAGCAATAACTGGCAGATGCTACACACTCGGTTTGTCTTTTGATTGCTTTTAAGTGTTTCTGCTTTGCACAGTGATATATGTGATATATACCGCACCTCATTCGACGAGGAAAGGACCGACTATCCCTTCACCGGGAGTGACTCCTTTAGCAAAACTAGAAAAGACTCAAAAACACTCCATTTCAAAAATCATTTGATTCTACAACGATATCAAGTTCATTACGCAATAGGTTTTCAGAAAAACCTGTCGTAGCCCTCCGTCATTTCAGATAAGTACTAGTTAGTATTCGTGCTGCGGTTGTTTGGCATGCGTCAAGGCGTAGTGTACGGTAGCTAACTGGTGCTTATCTGCTAGCATATGATGCGATTGGATTAGGGTATTCGTACGGCGTTGTTTGGCATGCGTCAAGGGTCGTACGGGTGGGTTTAATTCAATCAAGAAATGTACGGGTTGAACTTGACTAGCAGACTATGGGTTGTTTGGCATGCGTCAAGGTCATAGCGAGCTAGGGGCAAAATATTATCGGGAATTTCAAGTGTTGAAATTTGCAATGAGATTGCAAACCTTCTATGAGATAGTTGGATCCCGATACCCGCTGCGAGTAAGAGTTACTCCTGGGAGAGTTTTACATATTACAATTAGCCGATCAAGTAGGTGTCTAGAAAGGTGTTAATGAGGTTACGCCTCTGGAAAAACGAGGTTTACATTAATTAGGTTCGTGTGAAAGCACGGGGGACCTCCCTCAAAGTACCGACACTGGCCTGGCTGAAAGATTGGCGAACTTGTAGTGTGTAATTAATCCCGGCTAGTCTTTCCTTTTAGGGTTTGAAGGAAGATTTGATAAAAAGCAGTGGGAGCCATCCTGATTAGATAAAATAATAACCAATCTATTCTTGCAAGAGCGCACGCTAAGTGTTTTCTTCTCTCTCTCTCCAGGTAGCGACCATATCACTCCTTAATCAAGATAATAATACGGAATATTGACCGAACCCGCTTGTTATACTGAGCTGGGGAACGTTGGTCCCGCTCCAACTTATAATTGTTATAAGACAGAGCAGGAAATTAGGGAATACCAGATTTCCCGTGCCGCCCAAACGAAGAAAGTGCATATGATGCATCATCTTCGGGTGTGTTCGTTGCACAGAACTGTTTCTCTGTATCCTCTACGTCCTGGGTATGTGATACCAGATCAGGATCCCAGATATGTAATCTGTTACATAGGGCTACAGAAAGGTAGAGAACTGAGAATGGGTGATAAGTTTCATGAGGCAGAAAACGGGCAAGAGTTGCAGCCAAGTCTGTTGGTCACTGTCACCCTGTATTACCAATACATTGATTCTGAACGAATGTTATTAGATACCGAACCTGATATACAAAATCATATCAGTCTCTTTATTAGTAAAGAAATGATAAAATTTTGTATTGTTGGATAATGTTTTGAACATTTCCTATATCAAAAGTTGATCGGTTCAGGCACGTTATCTAAAAGCATTAATGTTCTAAATCAAACTACAGTTCTTTAGTATACAGAACACACACAAGAGGAAGAGTTCAGAAATGAACGAATCCTTCTTGAGGTATTGTAGACTAGGTCAGATCAATGCGACCCGACTGGCTAGAGTTACATAAAGATGCATATTTAAATTAGTTTGAACTTACATCTTGTGAAACTCGCCAGTCATGTCACAAAGATAAGATGACCATAGCTCCGTTTAATGGAAACAGAGAAAGAGTTAGTAAACTCTTGGGACTGATACATGATGATGTATGTAAGGTCTCCTGTCTACACATGCCAGGACTAGTTCTTTATACTTCATTACGTTCTCTGATGATCTTTCGAGTTTCAGACCTATGTTCCTGTTGAAACACAAGTCCGAACCTTTTGAGATATTCACAGAATATAAGTTAGAAGTAGAGAACCAAAATACGGGTATAAGTATTATGTCCTTTGATGTGATCGAGAAGGAGAATACTTGAGCACGAAAATCCTGGATTATTCCAAAGGAGAATGAGATTCTCTCTCAGTATTACTCCTCCGTATACACCATAGCACGATGGTATATCGGGGCGGAGCAATCTCACACTATATGATAAGGTGTGCTCTATGATGAGTACTACTGAGTTTCCTATTTCCTTTTGGGAGTTATGCACTTGAGAAGCTGCATACCTATTGAATAGGGTTCCAATCAAACCAGTTGCCTACCACTTCATATGTGATATGGAAAGGGAAGAGCCCATGTCTTAAGCTAGTTAAGATTTGGGGTTGTCCGGCCTATGTCTAAAAGCAAAATCCAGACAAACTCGAGGCAAGGTCTGTAATGTAGAACTGGAAAAGTTCCAGCTATGCAAACTACAGCAGATAATTTGATAGAACCAAAGGATTCAATAGTTACCAACGAACCTCAGCCTCTCCGCCGATTTAGTAAGGTTCCTCACCCACCTGAGTGATACTTCGGTTTCTCTATGACAGTGGGAGCGAGGATTGCATCATGAGATGATGACCCAACTAGTTTCGAACTGGCCATCAGGAGTAAGACTCTGTAAGAATGGCTGGATGCTTAGTGATCTGAGATGGAATCCATGTACACCAACAAAGTATGGACTTTGGTTGCTATATCTGAAGGGTTAAATCCCTATCAGGAGCAAGTATATCTTGAGAAGATTACTTGGTGTAGATGGAAAAGTTGAGACTTTCAAAGCTAGACTTGTTAAAGGCTTTCGTCATCGACCAGGCGTGGATAATGATGAAACCTTTTCCAGTATCTATGTTTAAGTCCATCCAGATCCTACTTGCCACGGCTACATACCATGACTACGATATCTGGTGGTTGGGTGTCTTGACTGCTTTTCTAAATGATGTTTTAGAAGAATGCGTCTATAAGTACACAGCCAGAGGGCTTCGTAGACAGTGGGAGCAGCGGAAACGTGTGTAAGATGTTTTATAGGATAAAGCAGGCATCGCGGAGTTGGAACATCTGTTTTGATGGATAAGTCAAAGAGTTTGACATCATCAAAATGGTAGATGAACCTTGTATAAACAAAAAGGTAGTAGGGAGTATGGTGGAGATCCTCGTAGAGTACGTGGATGACATACTCTTGATAGGGAAAGAGTTTCCTATGCTACGCTCGATCAATCTCCGCTTATCACAATGATTCTCCATATAGGATCAAAGTGATAGCTCCTAAATCCTGGGTTTTTGGATCTATAAGATAGATCTAATTGGATGTTAGGACTCTCACTAGTTGTAGTGAGACGGTATCAACCGATCCTGGGGAGAATCACTGGAAGGGTTCCAGGGTGATAAAGACGACTGAATGTCAGTCACAGGCATTGTCTTTACCCTCAGTGGAGGGACGGTATGTTGGAAGAGTTCCAAGCTAGATAACGTGGCATACTAGATGATAAAGGCAGGATACATCGCTACTTAAGATACTACCAAGGAGGATGTTTGGGTGTATACTGGTTCATGAGATGAACTACGTTCCAACCATTGTAAGACAATGGAGTTGTGGCTTATGCCAAGGAACGTCCGTCCCATCAGTGATCCAGACATATTCTAAGACAGTGTCACCTGATCATGGAGATGGTTGATCTCCAGGGAGATCGAGCTTAGGAGAGTAGACTCAGAGGACAACACAACGGATCCACTCACAAAGGCCTGTTCCCAGATAGAGACTATTATGGGATGGTTGAGTATGAGATACTGCAACCACTGCTATCAGATGGCCCTAGTGCAAGTGGGAGATTGTTAGTGATACGTATGCCCTAGAGGCCATTACTATACATATGATGTATATTGTAGTGGATGCTGGGACATATATAGGGAGGACTTTCTTGCTCGACATGATAGTATGCTATCTGGTTGATCTTTACCTTAACGTGTACACTGATTGTCTCCCTGTTACATGTTGGTAAAGCCCTTAGGATCTGTACTTGACTACCTGGACTGTGATGCGGATCATACTAGTGGGGACATGGTAGTCCATAAGTACATCCTTCAAAGTCCCTAGTCGTGGGTGTATCGAGACGGGGCATCGATATACCAGAGTAGACTAGCGTATACCTTCTCGACCCATACAGATGGGCGATGGATGATCCCATATCCATTGGTGTTTGACATCAGAGATTTTATACGGGTGCTCAGTAGAGACTGGGTACACTGGACGGACTCGCCGAGAACTCCCAGATGGTATTATACCTCACGTCAGATGGCAGTTCTCTGGTGACACTGGTACAGAGTAGTCTGTTGACCCGAGATCGTCATAGAGTCTTGTGTGGTTCCCACTGTGCTTTGATTTCCATCTTACCACGTCCAAGAGGGCGTGCAAAACGGTGGTATTTGGGTACAGTCCCGAGTCACATGGAGGCAATGAGCGATAGGAGGGGATTCGTCTCTCCCGGTATAGGGAGTTGATGTTGCGCTGTGTTCGATTGGCTATAACAGGAAATCCGTGGCCAGGGTTGCTGAGATTTACTGGTAAGTGTTACCAGTAGTTTCTCAAACAGTTATAGACCTCATATCGACACGACTTATCGAGCTATTGGGGTCTGACGTTTACCACCCCTAGGCAAGATATGCGACATATCAGACGATCAGACCGGACTGTACGGTAGTGTTACTGGTTGGATTCACTGGAGTGTGAGCGGGCTTGCTCGTCGATCTTCAGATCGCTCAATACCCGGGTGGCCGTTACGTTTAGCAGACCGCTTGCGGCTTGTGGATGTTTGATATGATCATCATCCGCTGCCGGCGTATTGACGAGTCTTTAGAGTCCTACACAGAGGTTTCCTGGCTCAAGCGAAACGAAATAGGAGCGCATATGAGATATGTGCGGGACCGAGAATGATGCGTGTATGTGATACCGTATTTCATTCTCGCGATGTGACATTGATCGGTTATATGCGATATAGCCGGTTTATCGGATCAAGTGTTGATTCGATAAGTTGTTACTGATGATACCAGTCGATTATGTGCGACATGACCGGATCATTGAATCAAGTGCTAATTTAGTGATTTAATGCATAATTATATATTTGATATATTACTTTGCATTAACTAGTATCGGTTCACTTTGAATGGATTTTCTCACTCGGGTGTGCGCATTCCATATGCGATATGATTTTGTGCACTTGATTGTATCATGTTTGATGATACATGCTTTTTGGTTAAGTGTAAAGTATCAAACTATAGTTAAGTGGATGATTAGGGTTTTTGATTTCCTTATTTATATATTAATCTTTTTATTTTTGGAAAAAGAATAAGCAAATGAGAAAATGGTGGCAATTTTTGTTTTGTTCATGAAGTTTCATGAACACTTTGACTTTGTCACCATTTTGTCTCATGCTTAACCCTAACCACTCCACTAACCCTAGTTCACTCTCTACAACTAACCATGGTTCACTCATGATAAGAATGGATTATTCTTTTCATTTTAAATAATTCTTATGATAATAATCATTCTTTATCATCTTCTTCTTCTTCTTCTTCAAGAAGCAAAAACCTAGACTCCATCAATGGTGATTGATGGAAATGAGTGAGAAATCCAATTCTAAAGTCTACCCACTTCCTATTTCTTCATCCTCTACCTCTTGCCAAATAGTAGAGTGTGTTTCCTTCATAAGTTTTCATGGCTTGGTGAAGGTGGAGCTTGATCTAGTGATGCTTCGACGTAGATCATCTTCGGCACGTCGTCGATGACCTAGCCCGCTTCTTCTCCGATGAAGCCGACGCAAGAGCCCGGATCTCGATTTGGACAGCGAGGATACTTCGTTGCGGAGCTATGGAGGTGGAGAACCGGATCTACAAAGGTTGTATTTCCGTTCACTTAGTTAAAGTAGTTAACTAGTTACTTTGTTCGCCTAGACATCTAGCTAACGATCCGTAGTCTAGGGTTTCTCGGCACCGTATTTTTGAAATTGGCATGGTTGATGCCTTGTGAGACCTCATTAGTGTGCCTAGGAACCCTACATGAGATAAATGTAATTGGATATTAGGATACTCACTAGTTGTAGTGAGATGGTATCAATTGATCCTGGGGAGAATCAATGGAAAGGTTCCAGAGTGATAAGGACGACTGAATGTCAGTCACAGGCATTGTCTTTACCCTTAGTAAAGGGACGGTATGTTGGAAGAGTTCCAAGCTAGATACCATGGCATACTAGACGATAAAGGCTGGATACATCGCTACTTAAGATGCTACCAAAGAGGAAGTTAGGATGTATACTTGTTCATGAGATGAACTTAGTTCCTTCCATTGTGTGACAATGGAGTTGTGGCTTATGCCAAGGAACGTCCATCCCATCAGTGATCCAGACATATTCTGAGGCAGCATCACCTGATCATGGAGATGGTTGATCTCCAAGGAGATCGAGGTTAGGAGAGTAGACTCAGAGGACAACACGGCGGATCCACTCACAAAGGCCTTTTCCCAGAGAGAGACTTTTATGGGATGGTTGAGTATGAGATACTACAACCACTGCTATCAGATGGCCCTAGTGCAAGTGGGAGATTGTTAGTTATATGTATGCCCTGGAGGCCATTACTATACATAGGATGTATATTGTAGTGGATGCTTGGACATATATAGGGAGGACTTTCTTGCTCGACATGATAGTATGCTATCTGGTTGCTCTTTACCTTAACATGTACACTGATTGTCTCTCTTTTAAATGTTGGTAAAGCCCTTAGGATATGTACTTGACTACCTGGACTATGATGCAGATCATACTAGTGGGGACATGGTAGTCCATAAGTACATCCTTCAAGGTCCCTAGTCGTGGGTGTATCGAGACAGGGCATCGATATACCAGAGTAGACTAGTGTATACCTTCTCGATCCATACAGATGGGCGATGGATGATCCCATATTCATTGGTGTTTGACATAAGAGATGAGATACGGGTGCTCAGTGGAGACTGGGTACACTGGACGGACTCGCCGAGAACTCCCAGATGGTATTATACCTTACGTCAGATGGCAGTTCTTTGGTGACACTGGTACAGAGTAGTCTGTTGACCCGAGATCGTCATAGAGTCTTGTGTGATTCCCACTGTGCTTTGATTTCCACCTTACCACGTTCAAGAGGGCGTGCAAAACGGTGGTTTTTGGGTACAGTCCCGAATCACATGGAGGCAGTGAGCGATAGGAGGGGATTCGTCTCTCTCGGTATAGGGAGTTGATGTTGCGCTGTGTTCGATTGGCTATAACCGGAAATCCCTAGCCAGGGTTGCTGAGATTTATTGGTAAGTGTTACCAGTAGTTTCTCGAATTTTTATAGACCTCATATCGACACGACTTATCGAGCTATTGGGGTCTAACGTTTACCACCCCTAGGCGAGATATGCGACATATCAGACGAACAGATCGGACTGTACGGTAAGTGTTACTGGTTGGATTCACAGGAGTGTGAGCGGGCTTGCTCGTCGATCTTCTGATTGCTCAATACCCGGGTGGCCGTTATGTTTAGCAGACCGCTTGCGGCTTGTGGGTGCTTGATATGATCATCATCTGCTACCGGCGTATTGACGAGTCTTTAGAGTCCTACACAGAGGTTTCCTGGCTCAAGCGAAACGAAATAGGAGCGCATATGAGATATGTGCGGGACCGAGAATAATACCAGTATGTGATACTGTATTCGATTCTCACGATTTGTGAAATTGATCGGTTATATGCGATATAGCCGGGTTATCGGATCAAGTGTTGATTCGATAAGTTGTTACTATTGATATTAGTCGGTTATATGCACTATGACCGGATCATTAAATCAAGCGTTAATTTAATGATTTAATATATAATTATATATTTGATATATCACTTTACATTAACTAATATTGGTTCACTGAAGATGTTTTTCTCACTTGTATGTGCACATTGTATATGTGATATATTTTTGTGCACAAGTTTGTATCATGTTTGATGATACATGCAAGTTTGGGTGTAGGTTTACTTTAAACCATGTTTAAGTGAATGGTTAGGGTTTTGTTATCTATTTATTTTGATTATTTCCTTTTAAGGCAAGAAAATAAATGGTTGCTTTTTGGATTTACTTAAAGCTTCATGAAGCTTTGAAAAAGTTCAACCATTTTTGTTTCTTTGCCTAACCTAACCATTCACCTAACCTTGGTTTATTCTCTATACTTAACCATGGTTGCTATATATGATAAGAATCATTTTTTATTCTGATGAGAGATAATTCTTATCATATTCTTTCTTCTTCTTCTTCTTCTTCAAAAAAGAAGAAAGCTTGCAACCTTTAATGGCAACTTGAGAAAAAGAGTGAAAAATCCAATTCTAAAGTGAACCCACTTTCTATTTCTTCATCCTCTACCACTTTCCAAGTAGTATAGGGTGTTTTCTTCACATGTTTCATGACTCGGTGAAGTTGGAGCTTGATCTTGAGTTGCCTCGACGTAGATCATCTTCGGCATCGAAGTCGACGACCTAGCCCGCACATTTCTCCGATGAAGCCGACGCTAGAGCCTGGGATCCGATGATCGCAGCGAGGGGACATCATCACGGAGCTATGGAGGTGGAGGACCGGATCTACAAAAGTTGTGTTTCCGTTCACTTAGCACTAAAGTAGTTTAGTAGCTTGTAGTTTCGCCTAAACTCTAGTTAACGATCTAGTTAGGGTTTCTCGGCACCGGAAAAATTATAATTTGGCATGGTTGATGCCTTGTGAGACCTCCTTTGAGTGCATAGGAACCCTACAGGTGAACTACAAGAACAAGAAGGACTTGAATCTTTAGGTATAATCATTTATCATAGTAGCTAATCACTTCTATATAGTTGTTAGTTAGGGTTTAGCAAAGATCTGTAATGTTAGTCGATATTAGTTTAAACAAAATGATTGTTTTATCTATTCCTCCTCCCCGCATCATGTGGGGTGTCTAACGCCGACTTACACTAGATAGCCAAGTTACTTCGGTTTTGGAGTAGAAGCTCGACTCATCGACTCTCGGGTGGATCATCTTCGATAGAGGGAGACCGGAAACCAAACTAGATCGTGGTGGCCACTATATCTTGCGAAAAGGTTAAATACCGAAGAACACGGATCATTCGGTATAATCACTCTAACCCTTTAGTTTAGCTCCTATGCATGTTTTGTTATCTATGGCTTATGGGTCGATCCGGGTTATCGGGTTATTCTAGCGCCAGTTTTTGAAATTTTTTGTCCCGCAATGGCCACGGTTTGATGGCTGGGGCGCTTGCATAACCCAACATTCTTCTTTCCCAAAAAGTTTCGGCTTTAGATCAAAAAACAAAAAGCCTTTTCTTTACATAAAAGCCTTTGTTTCTTTTCTGAATCCATCGATTCATAATATAAAAGATCTATAGATGTTAGGTTTGATCTCCCTTTTTACAAAAAGTTTCAACTTTTTGTGGGAGGTTACTCCTAAAGTTTAAGAAAAACCCTATTACGGATGCCTATACTGTTGGCTATAGTGCCCTCAAGGCAATTATCATAGTCGCAGGCAAGTGATTATGATGATTGAGCGAGGACCTATAACGGTAGTATAGTCTTACTCGAGATGATAGTATGCTATCTGGTTTGTCTTTATCATCACTATTACATTTTGATAGAGCCCATAGGATTCTTTCTTGACTACCAGCATTATGATGGCAATCATATATGTGAGAGTTGGGTGGTCTATAAGCACATCCTTAAATGTCCCTAGTCGTGGGAGTATCGAGACTGGGCATCGATACTCCAGTGTAGACTGGTGTGTACTGATCGAGACCCTAACGAGGGGTGGTGGTAAGGTCTCACAAGCCATTGGTGTTAGTTTGTTCTCCTAAGATAGTATACAGGTGCTCATTGCGTTATAAGTACACTGGACGGACTCACCGGTAACGTGCTAGTTGGTATTATACCTATTGTCAGATAGCAGTTCCCTGGTGACATGTGTACAAGTTAGGCTGTCGACCTGAGATCGTCATTTGTCTCGTTTGAGTTCCCACTGTGCTTTTATTACTACCCTACCACGGCTCAAAGGAGTCGTGCAAACATGTTTTAGTTGGATACAGTCCCGAGCCACATGGAGGCAGTGAGCGGAACGTCGGGGATTCGTCTCTCCCGGTATTGGGGGTTGATGTCGCGTTGTGCACGGGTGGCCATCACTAGAAATTCTCGACCGGGGTATACGAGAATTACCGATCCAAGATCGATAGTTTCTCAGGTGGTGGTGGATTACATACCGACACGAATTATCGCGTTGTTAGGGGTGTGACTTTATCCACCCCTAGACTCGATATGCGATACTCTTAGATGAAAAGACCGGACTATACAGATATTGTCACTGTCAGGCTCAGTAAGGGTTTGGATGAGTTTTCTCGTCGGCCTTCCTTTCGCTCAATACTTTGGTAGCCGTTACATACAGCTAGTGCCGCTGACGTGCTTGTGGTTAAACCCTCTACCAGCGTATTGACGAGTCTTTAGAGTCCCACACAGAGAGTTTTCACGGTTCAGGTGATATCGTGTGGATGACGTATGTTGGTACATACAGGTGTCCGATTAAATATGTGTACAGGCTGCATATACTTTAATCGAACGGTTGATAATTCTAGCGGCTTAGGATTAAGCCGGATTGTTAAATCCGGTTTTGATTTAATAATTTATATATGTATTTATATATATGTATTCTAGTATTATAGTTTACTATTCATTTTCTCTCTTGGCTATTCGTATTTCGGTACGAATACACGTATATGTATTTCGATATGTATACCAGGTTGCATTCCGTATTTATACGGAATAGTTTCTAGAAGATGGCCACCTCATTAATTGATTTTCTTAATAGAAAATCAATTTGAAAATAAGGTGAAAGGGGTGAGGTGGCATGAACAATGCAAGGCATGTAGAGAGGTATGGTTTGCATTTGTTTATTTGGAAAAATGAAAAGAGATATTTGTGTGCATGATTGAGAGAGTGAGGGGGCAGCAACTTTCTTGAGTTTCCTTGCTCATTTCTTTTCTTCTCTTGATTCTACACTTGCTTCATCACTCTCATTCTCACTCACATGGAGAAAACACTTAGCCATTTCTTTAGTTGCTCATGCCACATGTTTTCCTCACCTCCTCTTCATCTTCTTCAGTTGCTCATAGAACATTTGTGATGAGAGAAAATAGATAGTGACACATTCCTACACCTCCACTCTCCATTGCTAGCAACCTTGGAGTGTCGGTTGCCTTGTTCGGCTAGGCTGAAGATTGCGTCATTTCCTTCAGGTGGATCATCGTAGATGGAGGAAGACCGGCAACCAAACTCGATCCGCGACCACTAGGAGCTTGGGGATGATGGTTGAAGACCGAAGGACACAAATCAACTCGGTATAACCATTCCTAACTCATTATATTGCTTGCTAGTATAGGGTTTAGTGTAGATCCGGGCATCGGGTCATGGTAGCGCCAGTTTAGAAAAATTTTGTTCTGTATATAGCCATGGTTTGATGGCCGGGGTGCTGCCGTAACCTAACATGGTATCAGAGCCAACCCTTAAACGCTTAGCTAGCTAGTTTAGACAATGTTAAAGTATAAAAACGGAAACAACCCTGAAACAATGCACTGAACAATTCAGTTTCTATCGATTTTTCAAAGTCTACAAAAATTTTTTTAAGCAATTGCAGAAGACTACTCGAGTGACCACTAGAACACACCACAAAAACGAGCACCATCCGCAGGATTTTGACCCGGCGGGATTTGATAAAAAACAGGTGAGGCCGGTTTTTTAGTGGAGTTTGGACTTGAATTTTGTAGGGTGGTCTAGTCTTTGGAATATTGGTGCAGTGGTATTTTTTGTTTTGCCTAGTTTGGATATTTTGTTATCTATTGTTCAGGGGAAATTCGGGGTGTTTCGATGTCGATAATTTAACACTGTTTAAATGTTTATAGTCCATACATTACAATCTGCGATCGTGAATGTCATTAGAGTGGTACAACTCGTTTAATTGCTATATGTTCTTTTAGACGAGTTTGCGAACTGACATTCACGTTGATGTTCTGTGTTGTGCTGTGGTGTGGATGGATCGTCGTGGTGGATAGCTTGGGTGCAATGTTAGCATAGTTTAGTTTCATTTGTACACTTGATATTGCGGGGCGAGCGTCCGACATGTGGACTGCCGTCACTGCCAGTTTGTATATTATTTGTTTAGGGCACAACCGGGTTGTGTTCGATGTCACCCTTGTATATTACTTTCTTTTCTGTACTAGGATTACCCTACGGTGGAGTGCACGAATAGCCGGGTTCTAGAGGGGGCAACTGGTCCGCATCTCATGGTGTTAGGACGGAGGGGAACTTACTCTAGAATTGGTAGGGTATTCGCCGCACTCGTAAGGGGTATAGGTTGACCCACGGAGGGGTGCCCAAGTTACCGAATTCCGTGAAGTGCTGGGTGGCCCATTCACGTTGCTGAAAGGGGTTGCCTCACTTCTGGTTTTTGTGGGTAACTTTCTGCGCTCGTATAGGTCTAGGTTTTCATTGCACGGGCTATCCACACGACAGGGAACGCCGGGTCTCACTTACGGCTCAAGTGAAACCCGGGGCTCCAAGGTTATCCACTATTTTGTGTTGCTTCTGTGATGCTTCTGTGATGTTGCTTTATATCATGCCTGGGACGATTGTTGTATATATTTATATATACTAGTAGATGTTGTATATGTTTTGCACCCGCGCTAGTCCAGCCCCCGCTCTGTCGTTAGTAAAGTATCCTAACGGGTGATGACGGGGCCAATGGAGAATGCGGATGGCATATATGTATATCATATTTTTGTTCTTTTCTGGTGTGATTAATTGATGGGACTGCATTGATTCTTATCAATGCAAGGATAGAACAAACCTATTTGATGTTGTTGGAACCAAGTTTTTAAAACTGTCATTAGAGACGCTTTCTTTTGCTTTGCACAGTGGTATTCGATTGCGAATATCCCGTACCTTATTCGACGAGGCAAAGGCCAAGATCCCTTCATAAGGAGTGACCCTTTGAGTAATAGTTGGCGTCAACGTAATAACTTCACTATAGTCGATTCTTTTTCTTTGCATCGTGGTATTCAGTTTCGAATATCCTACACCTCATTCGACGAGGAAAGAGCCGAGATCTCTTCACCGGGAGTGACCTCTTTAGCAAAAGTTTTCGCCACTATATATTTGTAAAAAAACTCGGTTCCTTCAATGATATCAAGTTCATTACGTTAAAGTTTTTTCGCCAAAAACCAGCCATAGCCTTTCGTCATTTCAGATTAGTATTTCTTAGTATTCATGCTGCGTTTGTTGACCTCATCAAGACGTAATGTGCGATAGCTCTGTAATACTTTTCTGTCGTATGGATATAGGATTGGTGATTGAAAAGAATTCTTGATGTGTATTATAAAATTGTAAAGAAATCACAACCAAAAATTATTTGACCGCAATCAACTACGGTGTCGGATTGTAGATTGTAAGTGAGTGCGGATCGTCCTCAGGGAAAGTGTAATCGTTCGTCTTTTGAATTAGATGAATTGAAACTTTAATGAAAAGAAAACAAACAATTCAAGATTTATAGTTGAAGTTCAAGAATGAAAAAAAACTAGATCTAAGAAAGCATTAAAAGATAGAATCAAGAATTGATCGTTTGTTGATTTTTCCAAACCAAATCTCAAGAATCGAAATAAGGCTCGTAGGAATCGATCGGATCTATAGATGTGATGTAATCTTACAATTACGTATTCTTATCCTTCGATGAATTGATACTAGATCGATGATAATCGATGAGAATTAGAGACTTCTTGTGAAACTAGGGTTTCATCATATCTCTTGTTCTTTCATTGATATCATTCATATTCTAGCCTCTAGTAAATTCAAGAAACGATCGTAGATCCCTAATTTCGAGCGATCACAATCAAGAAAGCATCGCTACGAAACTAGGTCATCGATTCTTGAACTTGCTAGGGTTTACAAAACTCGTAGGACTTAAAATCGTATTAAGATTTGTTACATCATTATTCTACAATCGTCTCGACTCCTTTACGAGCGGAGTTTTACTCAAACATCACAACAAGAACAACAATTACAAATTGAGATCTAATCATGATGCAAGAATTAAAAGAAAGCAAGATTAAAGAATTTCACCTTTTATTTATATCAACAATTTCATTACATTCGCTCAAGAACTACAAGAGGAAGAATTCGATCGTCGACTTGGCTTTGCTCGTCTCCGTGGATCGCGGATCGGCTTGGATCACTTACCCGATTGAAGATCGGCTCGGCTCCTAAAAGGTTGAAGGCTTCTTGCTTGATTTGGTACTCAAGATCTTGGATTTGGAGTGGAATTAGGGTTAGGGTTTCGCACAAGCCTTGTCACTAGACTTGTGGAAGAAGATGATGAAAGAGGGAATTATTTAACTAATGAAGATTAAAGATTAACCTCAACCCTTAGATCTAGGCTCCTATTTATAGATAACTAACCCTAGATCTAGGATTTCAAATTCTAAGTTTCCCTCCAAAAATTTGTTGAAGAAATTCAAATTTCCCTCTAAAAGTTAGTTAGGGGAGAAGCTTCTAGATGTGATTAGTTAGGAGGGAGCTTCTAGAAGAGGATTAATTAGGAGCTTAATTTAGGATTAGCCTTCTTAATCTTCTTTACTGATCTGGCAGTAGGTTCGAGAGAATTATGGGATTTGAAGTATCACAATGAGGTGTGGGTCCCGAGCTGAGAATTATGACCAAAAAGTCAACGGCTGACGTGGCAGAACAGCCGCGTTTCCGCGGCTCAAGCCATCTTATTCCGCGGAAGCGCGGCGCTCTTGGAGCCTTGGGGCCTGTGCTTTCTGTGGTAGTCTTGGGCTCATTTTTGGGCCTTCATTTGATATATAGAATTATCTAATTCCTTCTGCACTGCTACCAGATCTGAAAGTATGGAGTTGGTGTAATGTTGATCAGCTCTTTGGTTTTTCTTCCGTATTTTCCTGCATAGACTCAAGACAAGTGTTGCGCAAATACAGAAATGATGCGATATCATGAAATGCGGTTAATTTCCCTTAAAGTGTCGGTTTAAAAGTCTAATACATGCAATCTCATATTTTGTGACAGATTTGCTAATATGTAGAATATGAATGCCGAACACTTCTAAATGTATGCAAATGTTAGGGAAATTGCCGGCTAAAATATACAATATTTTCGACTGATCAAATACCCCCAAACTTAATTTCGATCGTCTCGAGCGAATGTTTTATTAAAAAGAGAAGGAGAAAATAAAGAAAGAGAAAAAACTAACTAGCACACTTTCGTAGGCAACACGATTGCACTGAGCACGTGCAACAAGCCTTTAAACCTCTAGGTGTCCCCAGTAGGAGGAGTGTTGTCTCCTGAGGGTTTTCAGCGGATTGCACCCACAAAATCCAATAATAAAAGAAAGATCATGAATATTACATTTAAAGAAAAGAATTGTAAAAGAAAAGCCTTGAAAATTAGGGTTTCCAACTAAGCTAGCTTTTCGGTTGTCATGAGCCCTATCTTAATGGTCATGAAAAGATGTTAGAAATCACATCCTCCCTCAATAAAACATCGTCTTATTCTTCATTCCTATCTATCCTCCGAACATCGATCATATAACCCTGCGTGTGTGTAAAGACATCCCTACACCCGGAGAATTCAATTCAAGCTATCATACTCTTGCCCATCAGCCTCAGTATATATATTTTTTTTTTGATGAGCTCACACACTTTCATGCGACTGTTAATACTTCTTGAGGTACTAACCGACCGATTACTCATGTGCTTGCTTATTTGGTGTATTTTCCTAATCTTGCACCACCTTAGGTATAGCAGTGACTCCCAGACCAGTTGGCCTTAGGGCACTAGATGAAAAGGCACCCTTGCTATATATTTTTTTATTTCCCTTGGTGATAATAAAACCAGTGTCCATTTTTCTCACCATTTTTTTTTCTTCATACTTTTGGCTTTAAGACAAGAGCATTTCAAGGTATCCTCTACTATCCCAGGCTTTAAGACGTGTGTAAGTGCGAATAGCAGGGTAGCAACGCTCAAAATGTTTGGCTTCCAGAATAGAAACTATTTTTCAGACTTATTTTTTATCCTCAGATTAGTGACGTCTTTCATCTTACTAACCCTTGGGACAACGGCTCATAACTACTTATTACTAGTTCGTATAAGAAAACTTCTAATTTTCTTAGTTTTCTTAAATTTTTCTAATCTCATGGATGTAATTTTTCACTATCTAAACTTTCATTATCTTATTTATATACAAAAAAGTGTTTTTATAATTTTTGAAAATTTTTAAATTTTTATAGTTTTTAAAGAAATGTTTTGTGCTTATGCAATGTATGATGCAAATGATGCGTAAATAAGCACAAACCTAATGCGGAGTTTTACTCAAACATCACAACAAGAACAACAATTACAAATTGAGATCTAATCATGATGCAAGAATTAAAAAAAAGCAAGATTAAAGAATTTCACCTTTTATTTATATCAACAATTTCATTACATTGGCTCAAGAACTACAAGAGGAAGAATTCGATCGTCGACTTGGCTTTGCTCGTCTCCGTGGATCGCGGATCGGCTTGGATCACTTGCCCGATTGAAGATCGGCTCGGCTCCTAAAAGGTTGAAGGCTTCTTGCTTGATTTGGTACTCAAGATCTTGGATTTGGAGTGGAATTAGGGTTAGGGTTTCGCACAAGCCTTGTCACTAGACTTGTGGAAGAAGATGATGAAAGAGGGAATTATTTAACTAATGAAGATTAAAGATTAACCTCAACCCTTAGATCTAGGCTCCTATTTATAGATAACTAACCCTAGATCTAGGATTTCAAATTCTAAGTTTCCCTCCAAAAGTTTGTTGAAGAAATTCAAATTTCCCTCCAAAAGTTAGTTAGGGGAGAAGCTTCTAGATGTGATTAGTTAGGAGGGAGCTTCTAGAAGAGGATTAATTAGGAGCTTAATTTAGGATTAGCCTTCTTAATCTTCTTTGCTGATCTGGCAGTAGGTTCGAGAGAATTATGGGATTTGAAGTATCACAATGAGGTGTGGGTCCCGAGCTGAGAATTATGACCAAAAAGTGAACGGCTGACGTGGCAGAACCGCCGCGTTTCCGCGGCTCAAGCCATCTTATGCCGCGGAAGCGCGGCGCTCTTGGAGCCTTGGGGCCTGTGCTTTCTGTGGTAGTCTTGGGCTCATTTTTGGGCCTTCATTTGATATATAGAATTATCTAATTCCTTCTGCACTGCTACCAGATCTGAAAGTATGGAGTTGGTGTAATGTTGATCAGCTCTTTGGTTTTTCTTCCGTATTTTCCTGCATAGACTCAAGACAAGTGTTGCGCAAATACAGAAATGATGCGATATCATGAAATGCGGTTAATTTCCCTTAAAGTGTCGGTTTAAAAGTCTAATACATGCAATCTCATATTTTGTGACAGATTTGCTAATATGTAGAATATGAATGCCGAACACTTCTAAATGTATGCAAATGTTAGGGAAATTGCCGGCTAAAATATACAATATTTTCGACTGATCAAATACCCCCAAACTTAATTTCGATCGTCTCGAGCGAATGTTTTATTAAAAAGAGAAGGAGAAAATAAAGAAAGAGAAAAAAACTAACTAGCACACTTTCATAGGCAACACGATTGCACTGAGCACGTGCAACAAGCCTTTAAACCTCTAGGTGTCCCTAGTAGGAGGAGTGTTATCTCCTGAGGGTTTTCAGCGGATTGCACCCACAAAATCCAATAATAAAAGAAAGATCATGAATATTACATTTAAAGAAAAGAATTGTAAAAGAAAAGCCTTGAAAATTAGGGTTTCCAACTAAGCTAGCTTTTCGGTTGTCATGAGCCCTATCTTAATGGTCATGAAAAGATGTTAGAAATCACGTCCTCCCTCAATAAAACATCGTCTTATTCTTCATTCCTATCTTTCTTCCAAACATCGATCATATAACCCTGCGTGTGTATAAAGACATCCCTACACCCGGAGATTCAATTCAAGCTATCATACACTTGCCCATCAGCCTCAGTATATATTTTTTTTTTTGATGAGCTCACACACTTTCATGCGACCGTTAATACTTCTTGAGGTACTAACCGACCGATTACTCATGTGCTTGCTTATTTGGTGTATTTTCCTAATCTTGCACCACCTTAGGTATAGCAGTGACTCCCAGACCAGTTGGCCTTAGGGCACTAGATGAAAAGGCACCCTTGCTATATATTTTTTTATTTCCCTTGGTGATAACAAAACCAGTGTCCATTTTTCTCACCATTTTTTTTCTTCATACTTTTGGCTTTAAGACAAGAGCATTTCAAGGTATCCTCTACTATCCCAGGCTTTAAGACGTGTGTAAGTGCGAATAGCAGGGTAGCAACGCTCAAAATGTTTGGCTTCCAGAATAGAAACTATTTTTCAGACTTATTTTTTATCCTCAGATTAGTGACGTCTTTCATCTTACTAACCCTTGGGACAACGGCTCATAACTACTTATTACTAGTTCGTATAAGAAAACTTCTAATTTTCTTAGTTTTCTTAAATTTTTCTAATCTCATGGATGTAATTTTTCACTATCTAAACTTTCATTATCTTATTTATATACAAAAAAGTGTTTTTATAATTTTTGAAATTTTTTAAATTTTTATAGTTTTTAAAGAAATGTTTTGTGCTTATGCAATGTATGATGCAAATGATGCGTAAATAAGCACAAACCTCCCCCAAACTTGTTTTCAACAGTGTCCTCACTGTTGCCATCTGCTAAAGCTCAAAAACCTGTAAGCTTGGGAGGAATTTATTAGTGGGGGCAAAATATTTAAGTGAAGATCCTCCCCCAAACTTATTTTTGGCTCAAAATTTTGTAAAAATTTTTCTTTTCAAGAGCCCGAAAAACATACCCCCCCCCAAACTTGAGTTATGCAATGTTAAGCTTTGAAAATCACATGAGGGGGTTAAAAATCATTGGTCGATGCCAAGCTTTGCAAAGACCAAATGTTAACACCAACCATTCAAAAATTTTATCAATGCAGTGCTCTGGTTGGTGGAAGAAAAAGTGGGGAAAGGGTAAGGGGTGGAATAGAATGTGTGTGCGTCTCGTATTGGAGAGACGATGCAGTGAATGTGATGGATAACTCGCATTCTTTTTACAGTTCAGAAGAAGGGGTGGAGGTTCAATTTCAGTGATTGGAAGATGATTCATCTCAACACCCGTGTTATTCAAAAATGCGAGTTCATCAGCGAAGATCTCCTCAAAAGTTCCATCTATACCCCGATGAATAATGTCATCACAAAGTGCGGGGTGATCTTTAGACTCTAAAAGCAGTTCATAATCAGTGTTAATTGTTGACCCGGACATCTCGGTGGAAGAGTCCGTATGTGTATGATACATAGTTGGGTCAAACAATAACGTATGAAAAGAGTCAAGATCGATAACAGGAGGATCATCAAATTCGCTGCTGTCGACATCCATTAAGTCGATAGAACATACCTTAGCAATAGGTTCGGAGGGTACACTTCCCAACTTGTAAATGTTCAGCTCTATTGACCTATTCCCGAAAGATAGGGTCATAGAACCGTTACGACAGTTGATTATTGCATTGGAAGTGGCCAAAAAGGGGAGACCTAAAATCACCGGAATTTGATTCCGTGGGTTCGCTACAGGCTGTGTATCAATTACAATAAAATCTACCGGGAATATAAATTCTCCGATTTTTATTAACACATCCTCCAGTTCACCCCTAGGTTTGGTGATTGATCGGTCAGCCATCTGGAGAGTGCAATTGGTTGGCTTCAACTCTCCGATCCCTAATTGCTCATAGACTGAGTAGGGAAGCAAGTTAACACTAGCGCCAAGGTCTAGTAGAGCACGGTTGATGTGTTTTTCCCCAATAGAAACGGAAATAGTAGTATATCCTGGATCCTTACGTTTCCTTGGTAATTGTTGGGGGAAAGCCGTGTCTATTGTTTTTTCCATGAATATCTTCTTAGGCGCTTGATTCTTCCTCTTCCTAGTGCACAAGTTCTTAAGAGTTTTCGCATAAGACGGAACTTGTTGGATGGCATCTAGGAGAGGGATGTTGGTGTTTACTTGCTTAAAAATGTTCATAATCTTCTCCATATGTGGACTCGGTGTGTTAGCCCTTAACCGATTTGGATAAGGTGCTTTAGTAATAAGCGCTGGGTCCATCATAGGAGAAGGAAGTGGGGGTGGAACCGATCCCGGAATAGAAGTGGGGATCGTCCGTGGAGGGGTAAAAGAGGTGGGCTGTAGTGGCGAGCCTTTTGGGAAATGGAGAATAGGCTCCGAAGAAGATGGGGGGGTAGAAGAACTGGGATAAGAAGTGTGTGTGTGAGGAAAGGTCTCAGCCGGGGTGTTATTGATTGATTTATCGGTATCATCAAACTCTTCCCCAACGTGAGTGTCAAGCACTCTTCCAGATCTCAACGTGATTGCATCCACATCATGTGAATAGCTAGAATTGGGTAAAGGTTGAGCTGGAAGTTTCACTTTCTCTCGTGCACTCATTTCGGCTTTTAGTTGTGCAATTTGTTCTTCCATCGATTTGATATTATCATTTTGAGAGATAATGATCTTCATCACATTCTCGACGGAAGATTGCAAACTTGCCATCCCTTGGATGGATTGTTTCATGAAAGTATCCAAGGTTTGTGCTAGTGCAGAGGTATTATCTGTACCGGTCAATTGCAAAGGACTAGACGGTGCAAAAGTGTTGGCCGGATTTTGGAAGTTCTGTGATTGGAAGGGGTGCTGACTCAATTGAAGTGGTGGCTGCTGTTGTGGTGGAGGGACCCCTTGGAAATTGTTTTGGTTTGGAACCGTGTTTTGAAATTGGGATTGGTTCCAATCAAAGTTAGGGTGATTCCTCCAACCCTGATCATATGTGGAGGAAGATGGATCGTTTCTAGGTCTTTGAAATGCGACATTGGTATGCTCATGACCTTGAAACGGACATTCTTCCGTCAAGTGAGACGGATCAGAACAGCAACCACATACAGTTTTGGAGAGTGATATTTGACTTAGGGCGGCTAAAAATTTGTTTTCCATAGTCTCGAGTTTCTTTTGCATAGCTGAGATGTCAGCTCTAACTCCTATGGAAATTTCATTGCCATCCCTAGACGATTGACTCACACCCTCCCACTGTAAAGATTTTTCAGCGAAATCTTCTAGAAATTTCCAGGCTTCCTCATCATCTTTGGTCATAAAGTTGCCTTGACACATGGATTCAAGGGACTGTCTTGTGTAAGGAGTAATGCCTCATAAATGATTCGGCACAATTCCATCTCGGGATGCCGTGATGTGGACATTGGACTAACAGATCCTTGAAACGGTCAAGACATTTTGAAAATGTTTCATTTGGGAAGCTGGGTGAATTGATAGATTTCGCTACGGATTCGAGCTGTTTGTGATGTGGGTAAAATTTCTTAAGGAATGCTTTGACGAATTCGTTCCAATTTGAATGGAATGTGCGGTAGTGTTATATAGCCACTTCTCGGCTAAATCGCACAAGGTAAACGGGAGAAGACGAAGACGGAAAGCATCCACAGAAAGCTGTGAAGTACCCATCATTGCGCATATATTTTCAAATTTCGTGATAAACACGTATGCGTCTTCAGACTCGAGACCGTGAAATTTTGGTAGAAGGTTGATGTATTGGGGTTTTATTTGAAAATTTTCCCCGTTGGCTGGTGGTGTGGAAAGACAGGTGGAAAGTGGGCCTCGTGTAGGATAACATCTCTCTTGGAGAGAGATGCGAGGTGGATTCTGCGCACCAACGGACGGCGGCAGAGTAGCGGAAAAGAAGTTCGATGGAAGTGGATCCATCGATGTGGGTGTGGTGGTGGGTAAAAGAAAAGGTAAATGTAGAAATACCGACTTTTGGGTCGATGAGGGAAACGCGGACTAACGGGCACTAGAAACCCGTGTCCAGCCTATCTTGCACTAAAAAGGGTTAGTACAAGTGGCAGCGTGAATTTATAATTAGGGGAAATGATGTATGTGGTGTTTGCTTTAAAAAGATACGGATTTTTGAAAAAAAATGATGCAACACAACAAATGCAACACACAAAAACCCTAGAATCTAGTGGTCACCTAGGTCTGGCTCTAGACTGCTCCTAACTGCCAAAAGACAAGCCGCAGGATAGAATCCTCCACTGCCTCTTTGTCCCCCTGTGGCCGGATAAGTGCCAGGTAAGTGGGAAGGAACCACCACTACAGTGGACCTAATTAATAACCACTAGCCTTAGACACACTCGCCTTAGGCACCACAAGAAAACGCGGATAAGCAATGAATTACCCACGGCCTTCTCTTGTCCTATTGAGCGCGACAGTCCTTAGAGTCTTCTCTAGATTTCTTTTAATTAATGGGGGTAATGCGGATGCAAGCTTTTGCGATTTTCGGGGCCTAGGAAGGGTAATAAAATCCCCACCTAATTTGGATTTGGCCGTGCCCCTTAAATTTCCGTATTAATATGCAACAACCACAAGAATCAAAAACACGCACAAATTTTATTTTGCTTTTGCGCGCAGCGATTTATTTGCAAAGAAACCTGCAGCAAATTGTCAATTGGAGCAGACAGAGGAGGAGATAAGAAAGATAGAGACTTACAAAGAAAAATTGGTGCAGTGAAGGGCTAAACCTGCGCGGATCCGCCGCGGATGAGGCTCTGGTGCCGCGCTTCCGCGCTTGTATGGTAAGATCACTGCACAAGAATTTTGCAGAGAGCTTCTGTTCAGCTCCTGAGTCCACTGGAATTTTCAGAAAAAATTTTCTACAGCTCCAATAATTTCAGATTTTCTCGCAATCAAATCACAACACACGTATTAGTGTTTGTACGAATTTTTGATCTAAAATTTATAATGAAATAAATTGCTCAACTCAAATTTCAAAATACGAACTATTAGCGCACTATCCCCGGCAACGGCGCCATTTGATTGAAAAGAATTCTTGATGTGTATTATAAAATTGTAAAGAAATCACAACCAAAAATTATTTTGACCGCAAACAACTACGGTGTCGGATTGTAGATTGTAAGTGAGTGCGGATCGTCCTCAGGGAAAGTGTAATCGTTCGTCTTTTGAATTAGATGAATTGAAACTTTAATGAAAAGAAAACAAACAATTCAAGATTTATAGTTGAAGTTCAAGAATGAAAAAAAAACTAGATCTAAGAAAGCATTAAAAGATAGAATCAAGAATTGATCGTTTGTTGATTTTTCCAAACCAAATCTCAAGAATCGAAATAAGGCTCGTAGGAATCGATCGTATCTATAGATGTGATGTAATCTTACAATTACGTATTCTTATCCTTCGATGAATTGATACTAGATCGATGATAATCGATGAGAATTAGAGACTTCTTGTGAAACTAGGGTTTCATCTTATCTCTTGTTCTTTCATTGATATCATTCATATTCTAGCCTCTAGTAAATTCAAGAAACGATCGTAGATCCCTAATTTCGAGCGATCACAATCAAGAAAGCATCGCTACGAAACTAGGTCATCGATTCTTGAACTTGCTAGGGTTTACAAAACTCGTAGGACTTAAAATCGTATTAAGATTTGTTACATCATCATTCTACAATCGTCTCGACTCCTTTACGAGCGGAGTTTTACTCAAACATCACAACAAGAACAACAATTACAAATTGAGATCTAATCATGATGCAAGAATTAAAAGAAAGCAAGATTAAAGAATTTCACCTTTTATTTATATCAACAATTTCATTACATTCGCTCAAGAACTACAAGAGGAAGAATTCGATCGTCGACTTGGCTTTGCTCGTCTCCGTGGATCGCGGATCGGCTTGGATCACTTGCCCGATTGAAGATCGGCTCGGCTCCTAAAAGGTTGAAGGCTTCTTGCTTGATTTGGTACTCAAGATCTTGGATTTGGAGTGGAATTAGGGTTAGGGTTTCGTACAAGCCTTGTCACTAGACTTGTGGAAGAAGATGATGAAAGAGGGAATTATTTAACTAATGAAGATTAAAGATTAACCTCAACCCTTAGATCTAGGCTCCTATTTATAGATAACTAACCCTAGATCTAGGATTTCAAATTCTAAGTTTCCCTCCAAAAGTTTGTTGAAGAAATTCAAATTTCCCTCCAAAAGTTAGTTAGGGGAGAAGCTTCTAGATGTGATTAGTTAGGAGGGAGCTTCTAGAAGAGGATTAATTAGGAGCTTAATTTAGGATTAGCCTTCTTAATCTTCTTTGCTGATCTGGCAGTAGGTTCGAGAGAATTATGGGATTTGAAGTATCACAATGAGGTGTGGGTCCCGAGCTGAGAATTATGACCAAAAAGTGAACGGCTGACGTGGCAGAACCGCCGCGTTTCCGCGGCTCAAGCCATCTTATGCCGCGGAAGCGCGACGCTCTTGGAGCCTTGGGGCCTGTGCTTTCTGTGGTAGTCTTGGGCTCATTTTTGGGCCTTCATTTGATATATAGAATTATCTAATTCCTTCTGCACTGCTACCAGATCTGAAAGTATGGAGTTGGTGTAATGTTGATCAGCTCTTTGGTTTTTCTTCCGTATTTTCCTGCATAGACTCAAGACAAGTGTTGCGCAAATACAGAAATGATGCGATATCATGAAATGCGGTTAATTTCCCTTAAAGTGTCGGTTTAAAAGTCTAATACATGCAATCTCATATTTTGTGACAGATTTGCTAATATGTAGAATATGAATGCCGAACACTTCTAAATGTATGCAAATGTTAGGGAAATTGCCGGCTAAAATATACAATATTTTCGACTGATCAATTGGTGAGGACAGTCGTTCCACCTTATTGACCTCGTCAAGGATCGGTACGGGTGGGTCTAATGCAATCAAGATAGCGACTGGTTGAACTTGAGTAGGACCCTTTGACTTGTTGACCTCGTCAAGGTCACTTCGATCCTAGGGGTGAAATCAAATCGGGAGTTTCAAACATACAGGAAACTTGCCAGGAATGTGCATACCTTCTAGAGTGTGGTAACTTGAGTGGCTTCCATCAAGTTATCATGCAATGATGGTTGGATTCCGATTCCCACTGATGAGTAGGAATACTCCTCGGGTGATTTTACATAATCCCGACTAATTCTCCTTTTGGGTTTGGAGAAGAATTCGAGGAAACAGTGGTAACCATCCTAATTAGATAAAGTGATTAACCATTCTGATCTAGGTTAGAGTGCACATTGAGTGTTTCTTTTTTCTCTCTCTCTCTCTGGCAGTGACCATGACCCGACCTAAACTAAAACTCATTAACCAAGATAACCGAACCTTCTTAAAACAATTTGGCTTTTGGAATGTCACCGATTCGCATATATCATTTCCACTTCTATATCACCTTTGTGTTTTCTCCAGAACACCACGTATCACTACGAACATTCACTCCTATTAGATAATCCATAGTATAGTTACATACGAACTCGAAGGAACTTGTTCCAGATTCGAGGATGGATTCTGGTTCTGGAAAGATTGAATAGGATTATTCAGATGTCTTTTCCCATTATCTTCTCTCAGGTTGTGAGGGCTCCTAGGATTAGTGAAAGGTTACGCTAATGCCCCGGCCAACTACCGTGACCAAATGCAGAACAAATTTTTTTCTAACGATTAGAACATAGCACTAGAATAACTTTTATCCCGGATCTTACCATAAACCTATATAGCAAAACTAAAGTAGTGCTATCTACAATGGAAAAAATTCTCACCAAGCGACCCAATTCCTTCGGTCTTCTTTCCTCGTCATGTGCTCCAAGTGGCCATCTTGAACTTGTTTGATCTCCATTTCCGGCTCCATCAGTCCACCGGGATCGAGATTGTTCTCCGGCCCACCTTTGTCGTCGATGATCTACCCGAGGGGATGTGATCCATGGCTCTAGTTTCTTACTAAGTAGCAAAAGGAGCAATTAGAGAACTTAGGATGCTAATCCAAGTTTTCTAGGATATAGTATGATGATCTATGTGTTCTACTATCTCTACCTTGCCTCTTCACTTGTTTCATAACTCATGAGAGGGTGGTGAAAGAGGAAGATGATGAAGGTGGGGAAACTCAAGAGGAGGGAGGAGATGAAGAGAAATGGGAGCTCAAGAAAATAATGAAACATCCATGTGAGAGAAATTCAACACAAAGGTTTTGTGTATGAACTCATTCAATAAACAATCAACAACCATACTTCAATAGTAACTGCAAATGAATTAAAAATTCATTTGTTTAATATTGAAGCATGGTTATTGCCATTCCTCCCATACCTCACACTTTACACCTCATTTTCCATTTATCAAATAAAAGGAAAAAGCATAATGAGGTGGCCACCTTCTAGAAGGTAATCTGTAATAAATATGGATTACAGTTTGCTGTATATACATACCTGCATTCAGATAAAAACACGAATGCCCAAAGAGATAGAATAACACGAAGAACGTAATACTAGAATATACATATCGAAATACATATATGTAAACTATAAAATCAATACCGGATTTAATAATCCGGCTCAAACCCGATCCAGCTATTATTACCAACTGTCCGAGTACAAAGTACATGAATCGATCGAGACCCTGCATGTATCCAATACGGCTACTACATCATTTCGCCTTAACCAGAGAAACCCTCTGTGTAGAACTCTAAAGACTCGACAGTACGCCGGCAGTGAGTTACTGGATAAATTCATAACCACAAGCATGTCAGCGGCACTAGCTATACGTAACGGCTACCCGGGTACTTGTCGAAAAGGAAGGCCGACGAGCAAACTCATCCGGATTAACACTGAGCCTATCTATGACAATCTCCGTACAGTCCGGTCTCTTCGTCTGAGAGTATCACATACCGGGTCTAGGGAGTGGTAAACGTCAGACCCTGATAACCTGGTAATTCGTGCTGATGCGGCTCAGGACTAATCCGGGAAACAACTGACCAGCCTATCAGTAAATCCCAACAACCATGGCCAAGGTCTTATGGTCCTGACCAATCGAACACAGTACGATATCGGCTCCCAATACCCGGATAGACGAATCCCCGATAATCGCTTACTGCCTCCATGTGGCTCAGGACTGTACCCAACCAAAACCTATTTGCACGACTCAATAGAGCCGTGGTAGGGTAGTGATCCAAGCACAGTGGGAACTCACATGACATAAATGACGATCTCAGGTCTAAGGAATAACCTGTACTCATGTCACCTGAGAACTTCAATCCGACGATAGGTATGGTACCATCTAAAAGTTCTCGGCGAGTCCATCCGGTGTACTCAGCCCCAGTGAGCACCTGTATACAATCTTATGTCTGAAGACCAATGGTTGCGGGACCAAACCATCGCCCCTCGTTAGTGTCTAGAAAATGTATACACTAGTCTACTCCCGAATATTGATGCACAGTCTCGATACTACAACGACTAGGGACCATTTAAGGATGTGCGTACCGACTACCCAGCTCCCACAAGTATGATTGTCATCACAACTTAGGTAGTCTAGCAATGAACCTACGAGCTTTATCAACATGTATAAAAAATATGTAATATCAAGTAAAACATACACATGTTAAGATAAAGTCAAACCAAATAGCATACTATCGTATCGAGTAAGACGGTCTTGTATATGTCCAAGCATCCATATGTATACATATACAATAATGGCCTCTAGGGCATACATATCCAACAATTAGGAGAGGGTAAACCTATTAAGCTTATTGGATACTCTTCCTCCAAACCATAAGCAGGTGCCGAAAGGTGGGGAAGGAAGAAAACCAATTAGCCTAAATATGGTGTACAGAAGGTAAAAAGTAAAGACACATAAAGGGATTACAATAATGGCAAAGAAAATTGCGACTTCTATCATTCACGACAAAACCGTGTATACCCCTGCCACTCCCACATCCACTTTGGATTTCTCCAGAACACTTCGTATCACTACGAACGTCCATAATGCTTAGACATGCCATCATATAGTTACATACGAACTTGATGGAATTCGTTCCAGATTCGTGGATGGTTTCCAGTTCAGGAGAAATAGAATAGGATTATTCAGATGTCTTTTCCCATTACCTTCTCCCAGGTTGCGAGGGCTCCTGGCATAAGGAGTGTACACCTATTACGCTTATTGGATAGTCTTCTTCCAAACCTTAGGCTGGTGCCGAAGGGAAGGGAAGGAAGAAAACTAGTTAGCTTAAAGAAGGTGTACAGAAGGTAATAAGTAAAGACATAATAAAGGGATTGCAGTGAGAGCTAGTAAGTATATGGTGTAAGCCCGCGGGGGCGCCCCGGCCGTCAACCCGACGCCGGAAACGCGGAAAACAAAAACTTTGCGAACTTTGCAAAACGGCACCACCGCGGACTTTTTACCCGGATCGGGCCATTAACCTAGCTAGCTAGCAAAAAGAAAAAGAGTAGAGAAGCTATACCAAGCGATCCGTGTCCTTCGGTCTTCGTCTCCGCTCCGATCTCCCGCGGAATCTCCGTCACCTCCTCGCTCGTCGGAAATGGCACCACGTAGCCGGAATCTTTTACGGGCTCCCGCCTCTTGACCGAGGCAACTCGGGCGCGAAGTTGGCTAGCCGACGCGTCCAAGGCTTGCTATAGAATAGTGTAGTGAGTTGTCTCTTTAGGGTTTAGGGAAGTTGCCATGAAATGGTGGAGGTAAAGAAAACAACTTCAAAAAGAGCTTATGAACCTTTTTGGCATGAGAAAGGATATCAAACATATTTCTCACTCAAAAGGAAAATGATCCTCTCTCCCCTCTAAAGTGGCCGGCCCCCTCTCCATCAAATTAGATTGGAGAGAGAAAAGAGAATGGCATAAAACAATATGATTAATTAAGAAAATGAAAAACCTCACAAATCAATCCTTTTTCACTCATCTCAAATGAAAAGCAATAGAATGGACCAAAAAGGAATCTCATGATGAAGAGGATAATCATGAAGCCACACTTATGCAAAGAAACCCCTCACATAATGTTAATTGCGAACTTGCAATTAACACCCTCCATCACAAAGCCCGGCCGAGAAGGAATGAAGGAAAACCGGTCGGAACGGAATGCAAACTGGCAACTTCAGAAAACTGATCCCGTAATAAAATACGGGAAAACCCCACTACTGCAAATACATGCCCGCATTTGTATTCCCACTGAACACAAATGCAGAGAGACAAAACTACACTAGCTAATACTAAAATCCGGCTTAAGCCAAAGCCGGTTAGTAAAAACCGTCCGATCGCGATCCGTGCAATACCGCACGTATCCGATCGAACCCTGCCATATCTCCATACGGCCTCTACAGCGTTTCGCCCGAAACTTGAGTAACTGTCTGTGTGGTGGACTCTAAAGACTCGTCAATACCTTGGCTGTGGATTTAACTACTAGCACGTCAGAGGTATAAGCCAATACGTGACGGGCCACCAGGTATTGACCAAAAGGGATGTCGATGAGCGAACTCATCCTGACACCCTACTGAGCCTGTCAGTGACAATATCCGTACAGTCCGGTCCGTTCGTCTATGAGTATCGCATGGCGGGCCTAGGGGGTTGGTAAAAGTCAGACCCCCAAAAGCGGTACAAGTCGTGTCGGAGTGTAGCCCAGAACACCCTGAGATACTACTGGAATACCTACCAGCAAATCTCCTGCCTTGGCCAAGGACTTTTCATGTTCTGGCTCTCCTAGACACAGCACGACCTCACCCCCAATACCGGGAGAGACGAACCCCTGTAGATCCGCTCACTGCCTCCATGTGGCTCGGGACTGTACCCAACTAAAACCTGTTTGCACGACTCCTTTGAGCCGTGGTAGGGTAGTAATCAAAGTACAGTGGGAACTCACACGAGACAAATGACGATCCCAGGTCGATGAACTAACCTGTACACATGTCACCTGGGAACTGCTATCTGACGTCTGGTATATCCCAACTAGCAGGTTCCCGGCGAGTCCTGTCCGGTGTACTCATAACCCAATGAGCACCTGTATACATCTTAGGTGAACCAACTGACACCAGTGGCTTGTGAGACCGGCCACCGCCCCTCGTCGGTGTCTCGACTGTATACACTAGTCTACTCTGGAGAATCGATGCCCTGTCTCGAAACTCCCTCGACTAGGGACCATTTAAGGATGTGCTTATAGACCCCAGCTCCCACTTATATGATCGCCCTCATACTGCTGGAAGTCAAGCAAGAATCCTAGGGGCTTTATCAACGTGTAATAGCGACTCGAAAGGTCACCTAAAGCAGTACACGATGATAAAGATAAACCAGATAGCATACTATCATCTCGAGTAAGACTGTCCTATCGGGATAGGTCCTCCCCTCAATCATTGCAATCACGTGCCTGTGACCCAATAATTGACTCTGAGGGCACTATCTCCAACAATCTCCTACTTGCACTCGAGGCTAATTATTGCGATGTCGCATACTCACAGCCCGTGTGATACCGAACACCCAACTCCTCTACTAGTCAGTCTCACAAAGCTCGTTTGCGAAACTATTGCGTTCGAGGAATAGCCTCAGTGAGTGGATCCGCTTTGATGTTTCTTTCTATGTCTCTCTATATCTCATGTTCGCAGAGAAAACTATCTCCCGAAATGAGCAATACCTGTCCTAGAATGTCTGGATGTCTGATGGGACCTAGCTCATAAGTGAACTCCAAATCCAAACTTCTTAGACTGTATCGACAACTGAACTTAATCAGTGTCCTGCGCCATGCCTTCCCTCAGTTTCCACCTGGACCACCTGTCCAAAATACTGCCCCTCGTTAGAGGGAAAACTATAACTCTGACAGCCACTCTGCCATCCAGGTCACCTTGGAAGCCTGGAATGATAACCGTCTCCTAAAGGAGGCTGCCGTTATCAATTCCTTAGAACATCAACTTATGTTCTAAAACTGCTTCCGACTGTTTCTCCAGGATTGGATCAATATCAACTTATTGCACCTACTGCAAGAACAACATCTGGTGTGGTACTTGACATTTCATGATTGACTCAATTGCCTAAGCAAGTGATCTGCCAATCATGCACATCCCTCTCCAGTTTAGTCTGTAAGACACCTTTAGAGAGGGTGACTCCATTACCTGCAGGTACACTACCGTGCCAGGAGTCGTCCATTCTAAATACTCATAGAATGCGGTCAAAGTACCCAGATTGGGAAACCACCCAAATCTAGATCTAAAATCATAGATCTAGTAACCAGAATGTGTGATATAATCTCCAAGTCCTATGTGGAGAAACCACTGTGTGACGACCAAAGTATAACCGATCGAAGTATAGGAATATCACTTCCTACTCTGTGTATGTCATCAAATACCAGGACATCACACTCTACTACCTTCTTAACAGATCCATCCCCTATTCTGATGAAGTCAAACCTATGACTTCACATCAGAAATAGATGATCTATCTCCGCTATATCTGCTTTAGTCTATAAATAGACATAAGCCTGATGTCCACCAATGCTTCCGCTGCTCCCACTGACTACGACAACCCTCTGGCAGAGTCATACACACGTGCACTTCTAAAGCCAGTTTAGAACGACGCTATACTCATCCTCCTGCCGGGTCTCACAGTCTGGAACAACAGCAATGGCAAGTCTGGGTAAACAAGAACCTCTCTGCCACCGTCCTTGAGCATACCGAAGTACCTCTCGAGTGCCTGAGGTTACCCACCATATCTGCGGAGTGGCCAATGGAATGTCAAACCAGATTGAATCTTTAGGATCTTATGAAATCTTCAGTAATCGTTTGTGGTTCTGGAATCACTTCCAGTTCTACCATACTCCCACTCCTGTTTTTCTGAAAAAATCCATTTTTAATAAAACTGTGGCGAGTTAAGAACAATATCACTATTGATCTTCCAGATGGTAGAAAATCAACCCTCGTCATAGCCCGGGTCAACCCACAAACAGCCACTACTGAAACGTGCCTTGAGTTGTCCAGAGTCTGGTTTTAAGCATAAGCCGGACAACTCCCCGTATCTTAACAATGTCAAGATATGAACTGTTCTATATCCAAGAAACAGAGGCACTGATTTAATTGAACCAGATTCAAATCATGCAGCTGTCTCCAGTGCATGTCAAGTAAATGGAAGAGAGGCCGATCAGCGTTACTCAACTTAGGAGTACTTCCAATTATGAGTAACCTGAAAGAGAAGCTAGTTCTCTTAATCATTACTATCAACTGAATACCATACACAAGTATCCACATCTTCGATTACCTTGAAGAATCCCGATACTTGCAATACCTGGTTCTCTACTGTATTCTTATACCTATAACTCCTCAAAACTTAGACCCTGTGTTTCTACGAAACACATGTCTAAGAACTAGAGAAGTTAAAAGTAAACAGAATATAGTACGAGGACCAACCCCTCTGTCCTAATGGACACTGGACAATATACAATACTCTGTATAAGTCCCCTGAGTCTGGTGACTCATTCACTGTGTGTCGTAGGTTGAAAACTGTACTTTTGGTTAAGAAGAATTACACCGTTGTTCAATGCTCCTTACCTAACCATCCACTGGTATAGGTAAATGTCATAGACATAATTTCAAAAAGGTATATCTCACTCTATAAAGATAGACGTACAGATATATCAATTTGAAATTGGTGCATAACAACGGATATTCAAAACCAAATATTTGCCGACCGGCAAACAACCCAGGTGACTTCCTCAAATATCACCGATTACAACGAATCCTGATATAATGAGGATGGTCACCTAATTCCCAATAACTTACTCCCACTCATCGTCTGTAAAACCATACAGATGTGAGAATCCAACCTGGTAAATACATACCCTGGAGTAAGTGCCAAATTGGGAAATCAGTTTTCTTTTAACAGTACACAGTGGAACTGAAACATTGAGATGTTTCGATGGGGTATCCTGGTATTCTTAGTAATGCCTCTTCCATTATCCAGATTCACAACTATAACTGTGTAATTCTTTGCCACCTCTCCAAATCCCTTTATATGTCTTTAGTCATTACCTTCTGTACACCCCTTTAGGCCAAATGGTTTTCTTCCTTCCCTACCGTTCGGCACCAGCCTATGGTTTGGAAGAAGACTATCCAAAAAGCATAATGGGTGTACTGTCCGAATCCGAGGAGCACTCGCAATGCGAGAGAAGGTGAGGATAAAAGACAACCGAATGTACTTAATTCATAGGTGATTTAGGATTGACAAAGAAGTACATGGTTTGGTCGTGAATAGCAGTCGCAATTTACTTTGCCCTCTTACTAATCTCTTGCTTTGTCTGAACTTAATACCTTCTGTACACCGTTTAGGCTAATTGGCTTTCTTCATACCCTACCGGTCGGCACCAGCCTAAGGTTTGGAAGAAGACTATCCAACTTGCGTAATAGGTGTACTATCTCCTAAACCAAGGAGTACTCGCAACCTGAGAGAAGGTAAAAGGTAAAGACAACTGAATAGTCCTATTCGTTTTCTCCAGAACCGGAAACCATCCTCGAATTCCTTCGAGTTCGTATATAACCATACGATGGTTTTGTCCAATGGAAGTGGACGTTCGTAGTAATACGGGGTGTCCCGGAGAAAAGAGTAAAAGTAGGAGTGGCAAAGAGGTCTGCAACTCTGACAATCCAAAAGCCAGTGTTAAGAAGGTTCGGTCAACTTGGTCACTGAGTCATAGTCTAGGGTCGGGTCAATGGTCGCTGCCAGAGAGAGAGAGAAAAGAAACACTCAGCGTGCACTCTAACCTAGATCAGAATGGTTACCAATTTATCTAATCTGGAAACCTCCCACTGTAACGTCAAATTCTTCCCCAAACCTGAAAGAAGAATTAGCCGGGATAACCCGAGGAGTAAACCAACTCATCAGTGGGAATCGGGATCCAACTCTCATTGCATGATAACGTGACGGAATCCGCTCACGTTATCACACTCCAGAAGGTATGCGCATATCTGGCAAGTTTCAGTATTTTTGAAACTCCCGATGTGGATTTTTTTTTTTGCCCCATGCTCTTATGACCTTGACGAAGGTCAAAAAATCATAAGTCACATGTCAAGTTCCACCCGTCATTGTCCAGGTTAATTTGAACCCACCCGTACAAGCCCTTGACGAAGGTCAACAAGGCTATACGACTGTCCCAAACCAACGCATCTATCTATGCTGCAGAAAGGCAACAAGCAGCTACCAAACACTATGCCTTGACGAAGGCCAACAAACATAGCTTGAATACTACGTGTTACCCGTCTGAAACGACGGAGGGCTACGAATGGTTTCTGGCGAAAACCTTTAACGTAACGAACTTGATATCGTTGAAGGAACTGATAGCTTTTAAAAATATAGTGACGACAACCTTTGCTAAAGAGGTCACTCCCGGTGAAGGGATCTCGGCTCTTTCCCCGTAGAATGAGGTGCAGGATATTCCAACTGAATACCACGATGCAAAGCAAAAGTAATCGGCTATAGTGAAGTTACTGCCCTGACGCAAACTTTTGTCCAAGGGGTCACTCCCGGTGAAGGGATCTCGGCCCTTGCCTCGTCGACTGAGGAGCAGGATATTCCAACTGAATACCACGATGCAAAACAAAAGTGAACGTCCTTGCAATAACAGCTTTTTGAAAAAGTGTTCCAACAACATCAGATTAGGTTTGTTTAACTTGCATTGATCCGAATCAATGCAGTCCCATCAATTGATCACACCACAAAGAACGAAAATATACTGACGTACGTATATGCCATCCGCATTCGCCACTGGGTCCCGTCATCACCCGTTAGGTTAGCTAACTAACGACAGAGCGGGGACTGGACTAGCGCGGATGAAAAACATATACAACATCTACTAATATATATACCAATATATAATTTTCGCTCAAGGCGTGATAAAATGCAACACAGAAATGTATAGCAACACAGATCAATACAGATATCTGGGATCCCCGGGTTTCACAGAGCCGCTGAAACCCGACGTTCCCCTGGTCGTGTGGATAGCCTGTGCAATGAAAATCCTAGACCCCTACGGGCGCGGCAAGTCACCCGCCAAAACCTGAAGCGAGGCAGCCCCCTTCAGCTACGTGAATGGACCACCCAGCACTTCACGGAATCCGGTAACTTGGGCACCCCTCCTGGGTCAACCCTATACCCCCTACGAGTGCGGCGACTAGCCCGCCAATTCTAGAGTGAAGCCCCCTCCGTCTCAATGCCATGAGATGCGGGCTTGTTGCCCTCCAGAACCCGGCTACCCGTGCACCCCTCCGCGGGGTAATCCTAGTGCAGAAAGTAAAATATACATACAACGGGTACATCGACCGCAACCAGGTCGTGCCCCAAAATAATAATACAAACAGGCAGTGACGGCAGTCCACATGTCGGACGCTCGCCCCGCAATGTCAAATGTACATAATACAACAAAACTGTACTACCACTGCAACCAGGCTATCCCCCACGACCGATCCGCAACAACACAGTACAATCACAGAACATCAACGTGAAAGTCACGTTCGCAAATCCGTCTAACCGGGCTATAGCAGTTAGACGGGATTTACCGATCAAATGACATTCACGGTCGCAGATATAAAGTAAAAACTGTGAACTGGCATGTTTAAAATATCCGATCGAACAAATTTATCAAAGTGGGCCCCCAAAAAGAACTGTAGCACTTACAGAAAACCTGGGCCCAAATAAAATATCCCAAAAGCCCTATTTCTATACCACAAGCATACTGGGAAAATTTGGTGCCACAATTCCTCTTATCCGCCGCGCAAGCGCGGCCAAACCAGGGTTTTGGCCGCGCTTCCGCGGTGGAACTGAGGAATTAGTGGATCGTATTTTCCCAGATTTCTTAAAATTGGTTGTACATGTCTCTGCAATCACCAGAAAAATTTTACGAGCTCAAAAAATTTTAACAGAGAACACATGTGCACAAAATACGGTTTTTGGGGATTTTGTTCGATCGGGTTCTAAACGCGCTAGAGCAAGCTAGGCAAGGTTAATGGCGTGGCTCTGATACCATTGTAAGCCCGCGGGGGCGCCCCGGCCGTCAACCCGACGCCGGAAACGCGGAAAACAAAAACTTTGCGAACTTTGCAAAACGGCACCGCCGCGGACTTTTCACCCGGATCGGGCCATTAACCTAGCTAGCTAGCAAAAAGAAAAAGAGTAGAGAAGCTATACCAAGCGATCCGTGTCCTTCGGTCTTCGTCTCCGCTCCGATCTCCCGCGGAATCTCCGTCACCTCCTCGCTCGTCGGAAAGGGCACCACGTAGCCGGAATCTTTTACGGGCTCCCGCCTCTTGACCGAGGCAACTCGGGCGCGAAGTTGGCTAGCCGACGCGTCCAAGGCTTGCTATAGAATAGTGTAGTGAGTTGTCTCTTTAGGGTTTAGGGAAGTTGCCATGAAATGGTGGAGGTAAAGAAAACAACTTCAAAAAGAGCTTATGAACCTTTTTGGCATGAGAAAGGATATCAAACATATTTCTCACTCAAAAGGAAAATGATCCTCTCTCCCCTCTAAAGTGGCCGGCCCCCTCTCCATCAAATTAGATTGGAGAGAGAAAAGAGAATGGCATAAAACAATATGATTAATTAAGAAAATGAAAAACCTCACAAATCAATCCTTTTTCACTCATCTCAAATGAAAAGCAATAGAATGGACCAAAAAGGAATCTCATGATGAAGAGGATAATCATGAAGCCACACTTATGCAAAGAAACCCCTCACATAATGTTAATTGCGAACTTGCAATTAACACCCTCCATCACAAAGCCCGGCCGAGAAGGAATGAAGGAAAACCGGTCGGAACGGAATGCAAACTGGCAACTTCAGAAAACTGATCCCGTAATAAAATACGGGAAAACCCCACTACTGCAAATACATGCCCGCATTTGTATTGCCACTGAACACAAATGCAGAGAGACAAAACTACACTAGCTAATACTAAAATCCGGCTTAAGCCAAAGCCGGTTAGTAAAAACCGTCCGATCGCGATCCGTGCAATACCGCACGTATCCGATCGAACCCTGCCATATCTCCATACGGCCTCTACAGCGTTTCGCCCGAAACTTGAGTAACTGTCTGTGTGGTGGACTCTAAAGACTCGTCAATACCTTGGCTGTGGATTTAACTACTAGCACGTCAGAGGTATAAGCCAATACGTGACGGGCCACCAGGTATTGACCAAAAGGGATGTCGATGAGCGAACTCATCCTGACACCCTACTGAGCCTGTCAGTGACAATATCCGTACAGTCCGGTCCGTTCGTCTATGAGTATCGCATGGCGGGCCTAGGGGGTTGGTAAAAGTCAGACCCCCAAAAGCGGTACAAGTCGTGTCGGAGTGTAGCCCAGAACACCCTGAGATACTACTGGAATACCTACCAGCAAATCTCCTGCCTTGGCCAAGGACTTTTCATGTTCTGGCTCTCCTAGACACAGCACGACCTCACCCCCAATACCGGGAGAGACGAACCCCTGTAGATCCGCTCACTGCCTCCATGTGGCTCGGGACTGTACCCAACTAAAACCTGTTTGCACGACTCCTTTGAGCCGTGGTAGGGTAGTAATCAAAGTACAGTGGGAACTCACACGAGACAAATGACGATCCCAGGTCGATGAACTAACCTGTACACATGTCACCTGGGAACTGCTATCTGACGTCTGGTATATCCCAACTAGCAGGTTCCCGGCGAGTCCTGTCCGGTGTACTCATAACCCAATGAGCACCTGTATACATCTTAGGTGAACCAACTGACACCAGTGGCTTGTGAGACCGGCCACCGCCCCTCGTCGGGGTCTCGACTGTATACACTAGTCTACTCTGGAGAATCGATGCCCTGTCTCGAAACTCCCTCGACTAGGGACCATTTAAGGATGTGCTTATAGACCCCAGCTCCCACTTATATGATCGCCCTCATACTGCTGGAAGTCAAGCAAGAATCCTAGGGGCTTTATCAACGTGTAATAGCGACTCGAAAGGTCACCTAAAGCAGTACACGATGATAAAGATAAACCAGATAGCATACTATCATCTCGAGTAAGACTGTCCTATCGGGATAGGTCCTCCCCTCAATCATTGCAATCACGTGCCTGTGACCCAATAATTGACTCTGAGGGCACTATCTCCAACATATGGTTACTGTCATGAATCAGGATAGTGAAAGAGGCATTACTAGGAATACCAGTTAACCCCTTTGAAATATTTTCATGTTTCCGTTTCACTGTACGATTTTAATTGAAAAATGTTTTCCCAATTGGAATCTAACTCCAAGGTATGTATTTACCAGATCAGTTTCTCACATCTGTATGTTATTACAGATGCTGAGTATGAGTAAGATATTGGGAATTGGGTGATTAGATCCTCATTATATTGGAATTTGTTGTAATTGGTGATATTTGAGGAAATCATCTGGTTTTTGCCTGACGGCAAATTTTTAGTTTTAAATATCCGTAGTTATGCATCAGTTCCAAATTGATATATTTGTACGTTTATTTTATAAAGTGAGATATAACCTTTTGAAATTATGTCTGTGACATTTACCTATATCAGTTGATAGTTAGGTAAGGTGCATTCAACAGCGGTGTAATTCTTCTTAACCATAGTACAATTTTCAACTTACGACGCACAAGGTTTGAGTTATTGAACTCAGGGGATTTATACAAAATATTGTATGTTGTCCAGTGTCCATTAACATAATGGGGTTGGTACTCATGCTATATTCTGTTTACTCATGACTTCTCCAGTTCTAGACAAGCATTTCGTTGAAATATAAGGCCCAGATTTTGAGAAATATAGATATAAGAATAAAGAAGAGAACCATTTGTTGGAAGTATCAGGATTCTTTGAGGTAGTCAAAGATGTAGATACTTGTGTTTGGTATTCCGTTGATAGTAATGCTTTTGAGAACTTGCTTCTCTTTCATGTTACTCATGTATGGATGCGCTCCTAGATGAATACTGCTGATTGGCCTCTTTTGATTTGGTTGATATGCACTGGAGATAGCTGCATGATTTTGAATCTAGTTCCAATTAAATTAGTGCTTTTGTTTCTATATTGGATATATATAGAATCAATCTATATCTTAACGATGTTAAGGTCTAGGGAGTTGTCCGGCTGATGCTTAAAACCAGAATCCGAATAAACTCGAGACACTTTTCAGTAATGGCAGTTTGTGGGTTATCCCGGGCTTTGATGAGGGTTAACTTTCTATCATCAGGAAGATCAATAGTTGTATTGTTCCTGACTCACCAATAGTTTTAGGAAAATGGATTCTTTTCAAAAAACATTAGTGGGAGTATGGTAGAACTGGAAGAGATTCCAGAATCACAAACGATTACTGAAAATTTAATAGAACCTAAAGATTCAATTGCATTTGATATTCCATTAGCCACTCTGCAGATTTAGTGTGTAACCTCAGGCACCCGAGAGGTACTTCGGTCTTCTCAGAGACGGTGACAGGGAGGTTCCTATTTACCCAGACTTGCCATTGCTTCTGTTCTAGACTATAAGACCCGGCAGGAGGATGAGTATAGCGTCGTTCTAAACTAGCTTTAGAAGTGCACGTTTATATGACTCTGCCAGAGGGTTTTTGTAGTCAGTGGGAGCAGCGGAAGCATAGTGGGCAAGTAGCTTATGTCTATTTATCGACTAAAGCAGGTATAGCGAAAATAGATCATCTATTTTTGATGTAACAGTCATAAGGTTTTGACCTTATCGGAATATGAGATGGATATGGTAAGAAGGTAGTAGGGAGTGATGTCCAAATATTTGGATGACATGCACTTGATAGGGAGAGATCATTTTATACTACGATCAGTTAAACTGTGGTTGTCACCAGGTGTTTTCTCCACATAGGATATGGATAAAACATCAAGGATTCTGGTGACTAGATCTATGGTTTTAGATCTAAATTTGGGAAGTGTCCCAATTAGGGTACTTAACAATATTCCAAAGGTATTTTAGAATGGTTGACTCCTGGTATGGTGGAGTTCCTGCAGGTGATGGAGTCACCCTCTCTAAAGGATGTCTTTCAGACTAAAGGGGAGAGGGATTTGCATGATTGGCATATCACTTGCTATTGCAGTTGAGTCAATCATGTGATGTCAAGTACAACACCAGATATTGTTTTTTCCACTAGCTGCAATAAGCATATATATTAATCCAATCCTGGAGCAACGTTGGGGAGCAGTTTATGAACATAAATGGATGTTCTAGGGATATAGTAACGGCTGCCTCCTTCAGGTGACGGTTATCATTTCAGGCTTCCAAGTGACCCGGATGACAGAGTGACTGTCAGAGTTATAATTTTCCCTCTTTTCAGGGGATGTATGTTGGACAGGTTGTCCAAGCAGATACTGAGGAAAGGTATGGCGCATGATACTGATTAAATTCAGTGGATGATACAGTCTAGGAAGTTTGTTGTATTTGGAGTTCATTTGTGAACTGTGTCCCATCAGATATCCAGACAAATTCTAAGACATGTATCGCTCATTTCGGAAGTTAGCTTTCTCTGCGAAGTTGAGATATAGAGAGATATAAAAAGAAACATTGGAGCGAATCCACTCACTGAGGCTATTTCTTTAACACATTAGTTTCATAAACAGGCTTTATGAGACTGATTAGTAAAGAAGTTGGGTATTCAGTATCATACGGGCTGTGAGTATGCGACATCGTAATAATTGGCATTAAGTGCAAGTGGTGGATTGTTGGCTATTGTGCCCTCAAGGCAATTATCGTAGTCGCAGGCAGGTGATTATGATGATTGAGCGAGGACCTATAACGGTAGAGCAGTCTTACTCGAGATGATAGTATACTATCCGGTTTGTCTTTATCATCACTATTACATGTTGATAGAGACCATAGGATTCTTTCTTGACGACCAGCATTATGATGGCGATCATATACATAAGAGCTGGGTGGTCTACATGCACATCCTTAAATGTCCCTAGTCGTGGGAGTATGGAGACTGGGCATCGATACTCCAGTGTAGACAGGTGTATACTGATCGAGGCCCTGACGAGGGGCGGTGGCAAGGTATTACAAGCCATTGGTGTTAGTTTGTTCACCTAAGATAGTATATATGTGCTCATTGCATTATGAGTACACTGGACGGACTCGTCGGGAACTTGCTAGTTGGTATTAAATCTATTGTCAGATAGTAGTTCCCTGGTGACATGTGTACAGGTTAGTCTGTCGACCTGAGATCGTCATTTGTCTCTTGTGATTTCCCACTGTGCTTTGATTACTACCCTACCACGGCTCAAAGGAGTCATGCAAACAGGTTTTAGTTGGGTACAGTCCCGAGCCACATGGAGGCAGTGAGCGGATCGTCAGGGATTCGTCTCTCCCGGTATTGGAGGTTGATATCGCGTTGTGCACGGGTGGCCATCACCAGAAATCCTCGGCCAGGGTATACGATAATTACCGATCCAGGATCGAAAGTTTCTCAAGTGATGATGGGTTACATACCAACACGAAGTATCGCATTGTTAAGGGTATGACTTTATCCACCCCCTAGACTCGATATGCGATATTCTTAGACGAACAGACCAGACTGTATGGATATTGTCACTGTCAGGCTCAGTAGGGGTTTGGATGAGTTTGCTCGTCGGCCTTCTTTTCGCTCAATACCTGGGTAGCCGTTACGTACAGCTAGTGCCGCTGACGTGCTTGTGGTTAAACTCACTGCCAGCGTATTGACGAGTTTTTATAGTCCCACACAAAGGGTTTTCATGGTTCAGGCGATATGGTGTAGATGACGTATGTTGGTACATACAGGTATCCGATTAAATATGTGTACAGGCTGCACAGACTTTAATCGGACGGTTGATAATACCAGCGGCTTAGGATTAAGCCAGATTATTAAATCAGGTTTTAATTTAATAATTTATATATGTATTTATATATATATATGTATGTATGTATGTATGTATTCTAGTATTATTGTTCACTATTCATTTTCTCTCTTGGATATTCGTATTTCGATACGAATACGCGTATATGTATTTCGATACGTATACCAGGTTGCATTCGATATTTATACCTAATAGTTTCTAGAAGATGGCCACCTCATTAATTGATTTTCTTTTTAGAAAATCAATTTGGAAATGAGGTGGAAGGGGTGAGGTGGAATGAACAATGCAAGGCATGTAGAGAGCTATGGTTTGCATTTGTTTATTTGGAAAAATGAAAAGAGATATTTGTGTGCATGATTGAGAGAGGGGGGCATCCACTTTCTTGAGTAGCCATGCTCATTTCTTTTTTGCTCTTGATTCTACACTTGCGTCATCACTCTCATTCTCACTCACCTAGAGAAAACACTTAGCCATTTCTTTAGTTGCTCATGCCACATGTTTTCCTCACCGATTAATGACTCGTTCCCTGACGAACAACTCTTGAGCATATCCGCTGAACCATGGTTCAGGGATATTGTGAACTATCATGCCACGGGACTTATACTGAGCGATTGGTCAAAACAGGACAAATACCGTTTTCTATCCCAAGTAAAACACTTTTACTGGGACGAGCCCTATTTGTTTAAATATTGTCCTGATCAGATCATTCGCCGGTGTGTCCCGAATGAAGAGTTCAAGAGTGTTCTTTCATTTTGTCATGATCAGGCCTGTGGGGGTCACTTTGGTCCTAGAAAGACAGCGGAGAAGGTTTTGCAATGTGGATTTTATTGGCCTACCTTATTCAAGGACGCATTTGAGCATTGCAAAACCTGTACACAATGTCAGTATACGGGTAGAATATCCCAGAGGAATGAAATGCCTCAGCAACCCATTCTGGTTGTTGAAATATTTGATGTTTGGGGCATTGATTTTATGGGTCCCTTTCCCAACTCCTTTGGGAATTTGTACATACTGCTGGCGGTTGATTATGTCTCAAAGTGGGTAGAAGCCATTCCATGTCGCACTAATGACAAGAAAGTTGTCATTAAGTTCTTGAAAGAGAATATCTTTTCGCGATTTGGACATCCACGCGCTATCATTAGCGATAATGGGACACATTTCTGCAACAGGACTTTCGAGACTCTGATGCGAAAATACTCAATCAACCACCGACTTTCTACACCCTATCATCCCCAAACAAGCGGGCAGGCTGAAATCTCAAACAGACAAATCAAACTTATCCTGGAGAAAACTGTTGCTAAAAATAGAAAAGACTGGTCGACCAAATTGACGAATGCTCTTTGGGCATTCAGGACTGCATTTAAGACCGACCTAGGAATGTCTCTATATAGGATAGTGTTTGGAAAAGCATGTCATTTACCCGTCGAGATAGAGCATAAAGCATCGTGGGCTATAAAAGAAATAAATTTTGATCTAAACCTTGCTTGCAACTTTCGGAAGCTGCAAATAAATGAGCTAAGCGAACTCCGCGATGAAACTTATGATAACGCTGTAATCACAAAGAATAGGACTAAGGTTTTTCACGATAAAAACATTTTGAGGAAAACATTTTCACATGGTCAACAAGTCCTTCTTTATGATTCACGATTACACCTTCACGCGGGTAAGCTCCGATCTCGATGGAAGGGACCTTTTGTTGTGCGGTCTGTATACCCGCACGGGGCAGTAGAAGTAGAAAATGTTAAAAACGGCACATTTTCAAAGTGAATGGACATAGACTAAAGCCGTATTTTTCCACTGACCCCACGGAGAAGCTCTTGTTCTTACAAGAGCCAGTTTATTTGGATTAAAATTCCTCCGTCTCACCTTCATGTCCAGTATATCACTGCATCATTTTTTGAAAGAAGGTGAGTTAAAAGAGTAAGTTTGGGGGAAGTTCTCCACTTATATATTTTGCCCCCACTAATAATTCCCCCCAGGCTTACAGTTTTGTAAGTATAGCGGTTGGAAACAGTGAGGACACTGTTGAAAACAAGTTTGGGGGAGGTTTGTGCTTATTCTTGCATCATTTGCATATCATCTGCATAAGCACAAAACATTTCTTTAAAAATCTATAAAAATTGAAAAATTTTCAAAACCGATAAAAATTTAAAAATTTCCAAGTATAAAAATAATTTTAATATTTACACTTTTTTGTACATAAATAAGATAATGAAAGTTTAGATAGTGAAAAATTGCATCCATGAGATTGGAAAAATTTTAGAAAACTAAGAAAATTAGAAGTTTTCTTATACGAACTAGTAATAAGTAGTTATGAGCCGTTGTCCCAAGGGTTAGTTAGATGAAGGACGTCACTAATCTGAGGATAAAACTAAGTCTGAAAAATAGTTTCTATTCTGGAAGCCAAACATTTTGAACGTTGCTATCCTGCTATTCGCACTTACACATGTCTTAAAGCCTGGGATAGTAGAGGATACCTTAAAATGCTCTTGTCTTAAAGCCGATGTATGAAGGAAATAAAAAGGAAAAAAAAAGTGATTAAAGAAAATATAAAGTGGTGAGAAAAATGGACACTGGTTTTGTTATCACCAAGGGAAATAAAAAAAATTGTATAGCAAGGGTGCTTCTTCACCTAGTGCCCAAAGGCCAACTGGTCTGGGAGTCACTGCTATTCCTGAGGTGGTGCAAGATGAGGAAAATACACCAAGTAAGCAAGCACAGGAGTAATCGGTCGGTTAGTACCTCAAGAAGTATTAACGGTCGCATGAAAGTGTGTGAGCAATCTCATCTAAATATTCATTAATTAAAAAGTACTGAGGCTGATGGGCAAGAGTATGATAGCTTGAATTGAATTCTCCGGATGTAGGGATGTTTTTACACACACGCAGGGTTATTTGATCGATGTTTGGACGACAGATAGGAATGAAGAATAAGATGATGTTGTATTGAGGGAGGACGTGATTTCTAACATCTTTTCATGACCATTAAGATAGGGTTCATGACAACCGAAAAGCTAGCTTAGTTGGAAACCCTAATTTTCGAAGCTTTTCTTTTACAATTCTTGTCTTTAAATGTAATATTCATGATCTTTCTTTTCTTATTGGATTTTGTGGATGCAATCCGCTGAAAACCCTCAGGAGACAACACTCCTCCTACTAGGGACACCTAGAGGTTTAAAGGCTTGTTGCACGTGCTCAGTGCAATCGTGTTGCCTACGAAAGTGTGCTAGATAGTTTTTCTCTTTCTTTATTTTCTCCTTCTCTTTTTAATAAAACAGTTCGCTCGAGATGATCGAAATTAAGTTTGGGGGAATTTGATTAGTCGAAAATATTGCATATTTCAGCCGGCAATTTCCTCATCATTTGCATTCATTTAGAAGTGTACGGTATTCATATTTCACATATTAGCAAAACTGTCGCAAAATATCAGATTGCATGTGTTAGACTCTAAAACCGGCACTATAAAGGAAATTGACTGCATTTCATGGCATCGCATCATCCCTATATTGCACAACACTTGTTTTGAGATCTGTGCAGGAAAATCCAGAAGAAAGGCCAAAATGTACAGGGTACCGATCAAACATTACGCCAACTCAATGATTTCAATTCTGGTATCAATCCAAAGGGACAAATACAAATCAACACATCAGATGAAGCCCAATATGTTAGCACAAGACCACTGTAAAAAGCCCAAGGCCCAAGCCTCACAAAGTGCCGCGGATCCGCGGCAGGAGCCTGCTTGCGCCGCGGATCCGCGGTGGGTCCAAGGAGTTACCTCCTCAAATTCAGTGCATTGTCTCTCTCCCAGGGTCGACACTACATCAAGACATGACAAATTCCAGAATGTTCCAGAAGCTTCCGCCAGATCAGCAAACTAGGGTTTTCTAAGCTTAATTAATCCTAGCTTAAAACCTAAGCTAGCTCCTAACAAACTCTTTCTAGAAACTCCTCAACAAATTTTGGAGGGAATTGTAATTTCAAATCTAGACCTAGGGTTTGGAAGATCTATAAATAAGACCCTAGGCTCACTTGTAAAAGGATCCAAAAATTTTAGTATCAATCTAGATCCACTCTCTTTCTTCATCTTCTTCCACAAGTCTAGTGAGAGGGCTTGTGTGAAACCCTAACCCTAATTCCAATCAAAAGCCAAGATCCCGAGTACCCATCAAGCAAGAAGCCTTGCAACCTTTTATGAGCCGAGCCGATCTTCAACGGAGCAAGTGGTCCAAGCCGATCCACGACTCACGGAGCCGAGCGATGCCAATTCAACAATTTAGTTCTTCCTCTTGTAGTTCTTGAGCGACTGTAATCAAATTGTTGATATAAATAAAATGTGATATTCTTTTATCTTGTTTTCTTTAAATTCTCGCATCATGATATCTTTTCAATTCTTGAATACTTTCTGTGTGATGATGTTTGAGTAATACTCCGCTCGTCGAGGAGTCGAGACGATCAATAGAATGATGATGTAATATATCTTAAATCGATTCTTGAATCCTACGAGATTTGTAAACCCTATCAAGTTCAAGAATCGACGACCAAATTCGTTGCGATGCTTTCTTGATTGATATCGCTCGAGATTGGGGAGTCACGATTGTTTCTTGAAATTGTTAGAGGCTAGAATGTGAATGATATCGATGAAAGAACAAGGGTTAAACGATGAAACCCTAGTTTCATCAAGAAAGCCCTAACTCTCATCTATCTAGTATCAATCCAGTATCAATCCTTCGAAGGACAAGAACACGAAATCTCGAAATTACATCACGTCTATAGATCCAATCGATTCCTACGAGCCTCATTTAGATTCTTGACATTTGGTTGGAAATATCATCGAAACCCGATTCTTGATTGTTTATCATTTCTTGATTCTTGATTAGATTAGTGACACCTGAATCAATCGATAAAATCTTGAATCATGTTTTCTTTTCTTTTCGATTAACTTTTCGATTCAAACAAATTAAACATAGAAATGAATCGCACAATCCCTGTGGACGATCCGCACTCGCTTACGATCTACAACTGACATCGTAGTTGATTGCGGTCAAATATAATTTTTTGATTGTGAGTTCTTTATACAATTCTCTAAATACCGATACAACATACTATTATTGATCAAATGAAACCGATATCGGGAAACAATTGATTCAATACTTGCTTTTACACACAATCCGGAAATTGTAGCCAATCAAAATGGCGCCGTTGCCGGGGATCGCGCGCTGATTCGTTTTATATCAAAGTTTGAATTGAAAGATTTATTCCATTGTTGTTTTTGAGATCAAAATTCGTGCAAACCCTAAACGATTTGCTGTTGTTCATTACAAGGAAATCTGGAGCTGTTTGGCAATTGAAGAAAATTTTTGGAAAATACTAGAGAGTCGAGGGAGTCTATAGAAGCTCCCTGGTGAAGTTTTGTGCATTGATCCCATCGTTCAACCGCGGAAGCGTGCTGGGAGTGCCCAATAGCGGCGGAAACGCGGCAGCCTGAAGGGATCTCTGTGCCAAATTGCTTCAGGTAACTTCTTACGTTCTCCTCTCTCCTCTTTTTAGCTCCAACTAATACTTTGCTGCAGGATTCTTTGCAAATAATCGCAGCGCCGCAAAAGCAAAATTAAATTTGTGCATGATTTTGATTTCTTGGTTGTTTGCATTCTAATACGGAAATTAAGGGGCACGACCAAATCCAAATTAGGTAGGGATTTCATTACCCTTCCTAGGCCCCAAAAATCGCAAAACTTGCATCCGCATTGACCCACATTAACTAAAAGAAATCTAGAGATGACTCTAAGGACCGTTGCGCTCAAATAGGACAAGAGAAGGCCGTGGGTAATTCATTGCTTATCCGCGTTTTCTTGTGGTGCCTAAGGCGAGTGTGTCTAAGGCTAGTGGTTTTTAATTAGGCCCACTACTTACGTAGTGGAGTACCTTCCCACTTACCTGGCACTTATCCGGCCACAGAGGGACAAAGAGGCAGTGGAGGATTCTATCCTGCGACTTGCCTTTTGGCAGTTAGGAGGGGTCTAGAGCCGGACCTAGGTGACCACTAGATTCTAGGGTTTGTGTGCTGCATTTGTTTTGTCGCATCATTTTTTCAAAAATCCGTTCCTTTTTCAAAAGCAAGCACCGCATTCATTCATTACCCCTAATTATAAGTCAACGCTGCCACTTGTACTAACCCTTTTTAGTGCAAGATAGGCTGGACACGGGATTCTAGTGCCCGTTTAGTCCGCGTACCCTTTATCGACTCCGAAGTCGATATTTCTCCATTTACCTTTTCTTTACCCACTACCACACCCACACCGATGGATCCGAATCCATCAAACTTCTTTAACCCTAATCTGCCGCCGTCCGTTGGTGCGCAGAATCCACCCCGCATCTCTCTCCAGGAGAGGTGCTACCGTATTCGAGGTCCTCTTTCGACCTGCTTATCCACACCACCAGCCAACGGGGATAACTTTGAGATTAAGCCCCAGTATATCAATCTTTTACCCAAATTCCACGGACTCGAGACTGAGGACGCTTACGTTTTCATTACCAAATTTGAAAACGTATGCGCAATGATGGGTACGTCACAACTTTCAGTGGATGCAATGCGTCTACGACTTCTTCCATTTACATTGTGCGATATAGCCGAGAAGTGGCTATATAACACTACCGCACACTCTATTATGAATTGGGAAGAATTCGTTGCTGCATTCCTTAAGAAATTTTACCCAATACAAAAGACAGCTCGAATCCGTAGCGAACTGAATCAATTTGCCCAGCTCCCTGCTGAACCATTTTCAAAATGCTTTGAACGTTTCAAGGATCTATTGGTTCAATGTCCTCATCACGGCATCCCGAGATGGGAGCTTTGCCGAATCATTTATGAGGGCATTAACCCAAACACTAAACAAAGCCTTGAAAACATGTGTCAAGGTACTTTTATGACTAAGAATGATGGGGAAGCGTGGAAGTACTTAGAAGAGTTCGCTGAAAAATCACTACAGTGGGAGAGTGGAACCCAACCATTGAATAGGGGTGGCGTACACCAAATAGATGTGTCCATAGGTGTTCGAGCTGAAATGACAGCAATGCAAAAGAAGCTCGACACTATGGAACACAAATTTGCAGCAGCCTCCCTAAACCCAGTGTCACTCCCCAAAACTGTTTGTGGGTGCTGTTATGATCCGTCTCATTTAACGGAAGAATGTCCATTAAACTCTGCATTTCAAGGTCACGAGCATTCTAATGCCGCATTTCAAAGACCTAGAAACGATCTATATTCTTCCACGTACAATCAGGGTTGGAGGAATCACCCGAATTTTGCTTGGAACCAAAACCAACCTCAAAACATTGTTCCAAACACGAATAATTTTCAAAGGGCTCTTCCTCCACCACAACAGCAACCCCTTCAACTCACTCAGCACCCCTATCAGTCAGAAAATTTCCAAAACCAGGGCAACACTCCTGCACAGTCTAATCCTATGCAGTCCTGTTCTGCGAGTTCTCTCAATTCACTCAAACAATGAAATCACTTTTGTCAAATTTCATAGAGGTTTCGACTGAGGATAGATCTTCCGTCAGTGAGATAAAGAAAAACTCAGCGTCCCAAGCTGAGAGTATCAGATCGATGGAAGCTGAAATCGCAAGACTCAAAGCCGAAATGAGTGCGAGAGAAAAAGGGAAACTTCCCTCTCAACCCCTACAGAATCCTGGGCATTACAATGTAAATGCCGTAACAACGTTGAGATCGGGAAGAGTGCTGAACAATCATGTCGGGGAAGGTATTGATGATACTGAAAATCATATCAACACCCCGGCTGAGACCTTTCCACACACACACACTTCTCCTTCTGATCCTTCTTCTTCTACCACACCACTTTCTCGCGAGCCTATTCTCCATTTCCCATTAGGCTCGACACCTTCTCCCAACCCTTATAGTTCTCCACAGACGGTCCCCACACCTCTTTTGGGACCACGTCTACCCCCTCTTCCTTCTCCTGTGATGGACCCTGCGCTTATTGCGAAAGCACCTTACCCGAACCGGTTAAGGGCTAATAGAACAAGTCCTCATATGGAGAAAATTTTGGAAATGTTCAAACATGTTAACATCAATATCCCTCTCCTAAATGCAATTCAACAAGTCCCCGCTTATGCGAAAATTTTTAAGGACTTGTGCACTAGGAAGAGGAAGACCCAAGTGCCGAAGAAGGTCTTTATGGCTAATAATATCAGCACTGCTTTTATTTCCCAGCTACCAAAGAAACGAAAGGACCCAGGATGTCCTACAATATCGATTTTGATTGGGGGTAAAAACATAAATCGTGCCCTTTTAGACCTTGGCGCAAGTGTTAACCTGCTCCCTTATTCTGTCTATGAGCAATTAGGGATTGGAGAGCTGAAACCTGCTCATTGCACTCTCCAGATGGCAGACCGATCTATCACCAAACCAAGGGGTGAATTAGAGGATGTATTGATAAAGGTCGGGGAATTTGTTTTCCCTGTAGACTTCATTGTGCTCGACACACATCCTGTAGCAAACCCCCGGGGCCAAATTCCGGTGATTCTGGGTCGTCCTTTCCTTGCCACTTCCAACGCTGTTATAAACTATAGAAATGGTTCAATGAACTTATCATTTGGAAATATGACCATTGAACTAAATATCTACAAAGTTGGAAGTCAGCCATCAGAACCCTCTGCTCATATTTTAGATGTGTGCTCTGTTCATGAGATCGCTCCCGATAGTTATGGAGCTGAGGAACTTTGCTTTACTGATCTCGATGACATTACCACATCTCTGTTTGATTTCACACATGATCTTAGTGAGGACACTTTCTCTACACTTGAGTCCTGCACTCCTGACTTTTCTCCACCCGAGTCTGTATCTTTCATAGGCTCTGAGCTTCTTTGTAAATCCAAAAATCACTCAATGATCCCTCCTTCTATCATTTCTCCGCCCGAATTAGATCTCAAAATTTTACCTTCTCACCTTAAATATGCATATCTAGGTGAGAATGAGTCTTTACCGGTTATCATATCCGCTTCTCTTGCATCAGAGCAAGAGAATGCACTTTTATCGGTATTGAGATCTAACAAAGAGGCGTTTGGTTGGAGTATGGCGGACATCAAAGGGATTAGTCCCTTGATAGTTGAACATCATATTCATGTGATGGATGATGCCAGACCAACCCGAGAACCACAGAGACGGTTGAATCCCGTCATGAAGGAAGCGGTCATGAAAGAGATCGTCAAATGTCTAGATAATGGTATTATATACTCCATCTCCGATAGCCAGTGGGTGAGTCCTATACATGTCGTTCCTAAGAAATCAGGCATCACTGTTATAACTAATGAGGCAAATGAGTTGATTCAGACACGCGCCCAAACAGGGTGGCGTGTATGTATTGATTATAGAAAACTCAATGCTGCTACGAGGAAAGACCACTTTCCTCTACCATTCATTGATCAGATGCTGAAACGAGAGTATTATTGTTTTATGGATGGATACTCAGGCTATAATCAGGTCCCCATCGCCAAAAAGGATCAAGATAAAACCACTTTTACTTGTCCTTTTGGTACCTTTGCTTACAGTCGCATGCCCTTTGGGCTATGCAATGCTCCCGCTACCTTTCAGCGGTGTATGATGGGGATATTCTCTGATATGGTAGAGAATTTTTTGGAGATCTTTATGGACGATTTCTCGATTTTTGGAGACCCTTTTTCCGATTGCCTAGCGAATCTTGATGCTGTTCTTACTCGTTGCAAAGAGAAGAACTTGACTTTGAACTGGGAAAAATGCCATTTTATGGTCAAAGAAGGAATAGTACTTGGACATGTCATTTCACAGAAAGGCATTGAGGTTGACAGAGCTAAGATAGATGTCATTCAAAACCTACCTCATCCCAAAAGCGTCAAAGATATTCGATCTTTCCTTGGCCATGCGGGCTTTTATAGGAGATTCATTAAGGACTTTAGCAAAATTGCTAGACCTTTAACTTTTCTCCTGGCCAAGGATACGACCTTCCATTTTGACTCGGATTGCGAGACAGCTTTCGACTCACTTAAACACTCACTCACTTCAGCCCCCGTGTTATCATCACCAAATTGGGACTACCCCTTTGAGCTGATGTGTGACGCATCTGATTTTGCAGTAGGTGCAGTCTTAGGACAGCACTTCGAAAAGATGCCACACGTGATTTACTATGCAAGTAAGACCCTGAATGATGCGCAAATCAATTATACAACCACAGAAAAAGAACTCTTAGCGGTTGTATTTGCATTAGAAAAATTCAGGCCTTACTTAATTGGCTCACCTATAGTTGTGTATACTGACCATTCCGCTTTAAAACATCTTCTGGCGAAGAAAGATGCAAAAGGTCGACTAATACGTTGGATCCTTCTGTTACAAGAATTCGATCTTGTTCTCAAAGATAAGAAAGGATGTGAAAACGTAGTAGCTGACCATCTATCACGCATCATTTCTTCCCATATGACCCTGCCGATTAATGACTCGTTCCCTGACGAACAACTCTTGAGCATATCCGCTGAACCATGGTTCAGGGATATTGTGAACTATCATGCCACGGGACTTATACCGAGCGATTGGTCAAAACAATACAAATAATGTTTTCTATCCCAAGTAAAACACTTTTATTGGGACGAGCCCTATTTGTTTAAATATTGTCCTGATCAGACCATTCGCCGGTGTGTCCCGAATGAAGAGTTCAAGAGTGTTCTTTCATTTTGTCATGATCAGGCCTGTGGGGGTCACTTTGGTCCTAGAAAGACAGCGGAGAAGGTTTTGCAATGTGGTTTTTATTGGCCTACCTTATTCAAGGACGCATTTGAGCATTGCAAAACCTGTACACAATGTCAGTATACGGGTAGAATATCCCAAAGGAATGAAATGTCTCAGCAACCCATTCTGGTTGTTGAAATATTTGATGTTTGGGGCATTGATTTTATGGGTCCCTTTCCCAACTCCTTTGGGAATTTGTACATACTGCTGGCGGTTGATTATGTCTCAAAGTGGGTAGAAGCCATTCCATGTCGCACTAATGACAAGAAAGTTGTCATTAAGTTCTTGAAAGAGAATATCTTTTCGCGATTTGGACATCCACGCGCTATCATTAGCGATAATGGGACACATTTCTGCAACAGGTCTTTCGAGACTCTGATGCGAAAATAGTCAATCAACCACCGACTTTGTACACCCTATCATCCCCAAACAAGCGGGTCGGCTGAAATCTCAAACAGACAAATCAAACTTATCCTGGAGAAAACTGTTGCTAAAAATAGAAAAAACTGGTCGACCAAATTGACGGATGCTCTTTGGGCATTCAGGACTGCATTTAAGACCGACCTAGGAATGTCTCCATATAGGATAGTGTTTGGAAAAGCATGTCATTTACCCGTCGAGATAGAGCATAAAGCATTATGGGCTATAAAAGAAATAAATTTTGATCTAAACCTTGCTTGCAACTTTCGGAAGCTGCAAATAAATGAGCTAAGCGAACTCCGAGATGATGCTTATGATAACGCTGTAATCACAAAGAATAGGACTAAGGTTTTTCACGATAAAAACATTTTGAGGAAAACATTTTCACCTGGTCAACAAGTCCTTCTTTATGATTCACGATTACACCTTCACGCGGGTAAGCTCCGATCTCGATGGAAGGGACCTTTTGTTGTGCGGTCTGTATACCCGCACGGGGCAGTAGAAGTAGAAAATGTTAAAAACGGCACATTTTTCAAAGTGAATGGACATAGACTAAAGCCGTATTTTTCCACTGACCCCACGGAGGAGCTCTTGTTCTTACAAGAGCCAGTTTATTTGGATTAAAATTCCTCCGTCTCACCTTCATGTCCAGTATATCACTGCATCATTTTTTGAATGAAGGTGAGTTAAAAGAGTAAGTTTGGGGGAAGTTCTCCACTTATATATTTTGCCCCCACTAATAATTCCCCCCAGGCTTACAGTTTTGTAGGTATAGCGGTTGGCAATAGTGAGGACACTGTTGAAAACAAGTTTGGGGGAGGTTTGTGCTTATTCTTGCATCATTTGCATATCATCTGCATAAGCACAAAACATTTCTTTAAAAATCTATAAAAATTGAAAAATTTTCAAAACCGATAAAAATTTAAAAATTTCCAAGTATAAAAATAATTTTAATATTTACACTTTTTTGTACATAAATAAGATAATGAAAGTTTAGATAGTGAAAAATTACATCCATGAGATTGGAAAAATTTTAGAAAACTAAGAAAATTAGAAGTTTTCTTATACGAACTAGTAATAAGTAGTTATGAGCCGTTGTCCCAAGGGCTAGTAAGATGAAGGACGTCACTAATCTGAGGATAAAACTAAGTCAGAAAAATAGTTTCTATTCTGGAAGCCAAACATTTTGAACGTTGCTACCCTGCTATTCGCACTTACACACGTCTTAAAGCCTGGGATAGTAGAGGATACCTTGAAATGCTCTTCTCTTAAAGCCGATGTATGAAGGAAATAAAAAAAAAAGTGAATAAAGAAAATATAAAGTGGTGAGAAAAATGGACACTGGTTTTGTTATCACCAAGGGAAATAAAAAAAATTGTATAGCAAGGGTGCTTCTTCACCTAGTGCCCTAAGGCCAACTGGTCTGGGAGTAACTGCTATGCCTGAGGTGGTGCAAGACGAGGAAAATACACCAAGTAAGCAAGCACAGGAGTAATCGGTCGGTTAGTACCTCAAGAAGTATTAACGGTCGCATGAAAGTGTGTGAGCAATCTCATCTAAATATTCATTAATTAAAAAGTACTGAGGCTGATGGGCAGGAGTATGATAGCTTGAATTGAATTCTTCGGGTGTAGGGATGTTTTTACACACACGCAGGGTTATATGATCGATGTTTGGATGACAGATAGGAATGAAGAATAAGATGATGTTGTATTGAGGGAGGACGTGATTTCTAACATCTTTTCATGACCATTAAGATAGGGCTCATGACAACCGAAAAGCTAGCTTAGTTGGAAACCCTAATTTTCGAAGCTTTTCTTTTACAATTCTTGTCTTTAAATGTAATATTCATGATCTTTCTTTTATTATTGGATTTTGTGGATGCAATCCGCTGAAAACCCACAGGAGACAACACTCCTTCTACTAGGGACACCTAGAGATTTAAAGGCTTGTTGCACATGCTCAGTGCAATCGTGTTGCCTACGAAAGTGTGCTAGATAGTTTTTCTCTTTCTTTATTTTCTCCTTCTCTTTTTAATAAAACAGTTCGCTCGAGACGATCGAAATTAAGTTTGGGGGAATTTGATTAGTCGAAAATATTGCATATTTCAGCCGGCAATTTCCTCATCATTTGCATTCATTTAGAAGTGTACGGTATTCATATTTCACATATTAGCAAAACTGTCGCAAAATATCAGATTGCATGTGTTAGACTCTAAAACCGGCACTATAAAGGAAATTGACTGCATTTCATGGTATCGCATCATCCCTATTGCACAACACTTGTTTTGAGATCTGTGCAGGAAAATCCAGAAGAAAGGCCAAAATGTACAGGGTACCGATCAAACATTACGCCAACTCAATGATTTCAATTCTGGTATCAATCGAAAGGGACAAATACAAATCAACACATCAGATGAAGCCCAATATGTTAGCACAAGACCACTGTAAAAAGCCCAAGGCCCAAGCCCCATAAAGTGCCGCGGATCCGCGGCAGGAACCTGCTTGCGACGCGGATCCGCGGTGGTTCCAAGGCGTTACCTCCTCAAATTCAGTGCATTGTCTCTCTCCCAGGGTCAACACTACATCAAGACATGACAAATTCCAGAATGTTCCAGAAGCTTCCGCCAGATCAGCAAACTAGGCTTTTCTAAGCTTAATTAATCCTAGCTTAAAACCTAAGCTAGCTCCTAACAAACTCTTTCTAGAAACTCCTCAACAAAATTTTGGAGGGAATTGTAATTTCAAATCTAGACCTAGGGTTTGGGAGATCTATAAATAAGACCCTAGGCTCACTTGTAAAAGGATCCAAAAATTTTAGTATCAATCTAGATCCACTCTCTTTCTTCATCTTCTTCCACAAGTCTAGTGAGAGGGCTTGTATGAAACCCTAACCCTAATTCCAATCAAAAGCCAAGATCCCGAGTACCCATCAAGCAAGAAGCCTTGCAACCTTTTATGAGCCGAGCCGATCTTCAACGGAGCAAGTGGTCCAAGCCGATCCACGACTCACGGAGCCGAGCGACGCCAATTCAACAATTTAGTTCTTCCTCTTGTAGTTCTTGAGCGACTGTAATCAAATTGTTGATATAAATAAAAGGTGTTATTCTTTTATCTTGTTTTCTTTAAATTCTCGCATCATGATATCTTTTCAATTCTTGAATACTTTCTGTGTGATGATGTTTGAGTAATACTCCGCTCGTCGAGGAGTCGAGACGATCAATAGAATGATGATGTAATATATCGTAAATCGATTCTTGAATCCTACGAGATTTGTAAACCCTACCAAGTTCAAGAATCGACGTCCAAATTCGTTGCGATGCTTTCTTGATTGATATCGCTCGAGATTGGGGAGTCACGATCGTTTCTTGAAATTGTTAGAGGCTAGAATGTGAATGATATCGATGAAAGAACAAGGGTTAAACGATGAAACCCTAGTTTCATCAAGAAAGCCCTAACTCTCATCGATCATCATCTATCTAGTATCAATCCTTCGAAGGACAAGAACACGAAATCTCGAAATTACATCACGTCTATAGATACAATCGATTCCTACGAGCCTCATTTAGATGCTTGACATTTGGTTGGAAATATCATCGAAACCCGATTCTTGATTGTTTATCATTTCTTGATTCTTGATTAGATTAGTGACACCTGAATCAATCGATAAAATCTTGAATCATGTTTTCTTTTCCTTTCGATTAACTTTTCGATTCAAACAAATTAAACATAGAAATGAATCGCACAATCCCTGTGGACGATCCGCACTCGCTTACGATCTACAACTGACACCGTAGTTGATTACGGTCAAATATAATTTTTTGATTCTGAGTTCTTTATACAATTTTCTAAATACCGATACAACATACTATTATTGATCAAATGAAACCGATATCGGAAAACAATTGATTCAATACTTGCTTTTACACACAATCCGGAAATTGTAGCCAATCACCTGACATGCCGCTATTACACGTTGATAGAGCCCCTAGGATTCTTGCTTGACCACCAGCAGTATGAGGGCGATCATATAAGTGGGAGCTGGTAATCTATAAGCACATCCTTAAAAGGTCCCTTGTCGTGGGAGTTTCGAGACAGGGCATCGATACTCCAGAGTAGACTGGTGTATACAGTCGAGACCCCGACGAGGGGCGGTGGCCGGTCTCACAAGCCACTGGTGTCAGTTGGTTCACCTAAGATGTATACAGGTGCTTATTGGGTTATGAGTACACCGGACATGACTCGCCGGGAACATGCTAGTTGGTCTTATACCTGACGTCAGATGGCAGTTCCCTGGTGGCATGTGTACAGGTTAGTTCATCGACCTGAGGATCGTCATTTGTCTCGTGTGAGTTCCCACTGTACTTTGATTACTACCCTACCACGCTCAAAGGATACGTGCAAACAGGTTTTAGTTGGGTACAGTCCCGAGCCACATGGAAGCAATGAGCGGATCTTCAGGGGTTCGTCTCTCCCGGGATTGGCGGTGAGATCGCGCTGTGTCTAGGAGAGCCATTACACGAAGCCCTCGGTCGAGGTAGGAGATTTACTGGTAGGTTTCCAGTAATATCTCAGGGTGTTCTGGGCTACACTCCGACACGACTTGTACCGCTTTTGGGGGTCTGACTTTTACCAACCCCCTAGGCCCGCCATGCGATGCTCATAGACGAACGGACCGGACTGTACGGATATTGTCACTGACAGGCTCAGTAGGGTGTCAGGAAGAGTTCGCTCATCGACGTCCCTTTTGGTCAATACCTGGTAGCCCGTTACGTATTGGCTTATACCTCTGACATGCTAGTGGTTAAATCCACAACCAAGGTGTTGATGAGTCTTTAGAGTCCCCCATATTCAGTTGCTCAAGTTTTCGGGCGAAACGCTGTAGAGGCCGTATGGAGATATGGCAGGGTCCGATCAGATACGTGCGGTATTGCACGGATCAGGATCGGACGGTTAGTACTAGAGGCCGTATGGATATATGGTAGCGTTCGATCAGATACGTGCGGTATTGCACGGATCAGGATCGAACGGATATTACTAGCCGGCTTTGGTTTAAGTCGGATTCTAGTATAGTACTGTGTAGATTTTGTCTCATTACATTTGTATTTCGGTCGGAATACAAATGCGGGTGTGTATACACAGTATCGGGGTTTTCCTGTAATTTATTACGGGACCAGTTTTCTGGAGTTGCCAGTTTGCTTTCCGTTTCGGCCAATTTCCTTTGTTTCATTCATTGGACGAAGATTGGTGGAGGAGGGCTTATTTGCATTTGTGCGAATAAGCAATTGTGGAGGGGGTCTTTGCTTATTCTTGTGTCATGATGGGTGCACCATTCTTTGATCTTGACTTCTTCTTCATTCTTGATGGCTTGACCTTTGAAGCAATCATGGTTGTTGATTGGTTGGTGGAGTGAGGGTTTGCTTTGTGATCATTGTTTGTTATCATCACCCTTTCTCTCTTTTGTTTGATTGGTTGGCTCACTCTCTCACCACTTCACTCCCTCTCTCATTCTCTCCATTCCACAAGCCATGGCCGGCCAAGCATATGGTGGGCTGTCCAAAAAAATTTTTAGTGGGGATTTTTGCTCTCTTGATGCTAGAAAAATCCCCAAGTTCCTCTACAAAAGTTCACAGTTAATTTCCTCCACAAAAGGAGACTTCAAGTAACCCCAAAATGAGACATGAGTTCTACACACATTCTACAGCAAATCTTGGGCACGTCGGCTCGCCAACTTCGTGCCCGAGTTGCCTCGGTATAGAGGTGGGAGCCCGTAAAAGAAGCCGGCGACGTGGTGCCCTTCCGGCGACGAGGTGGAGATCGGAGCTTCCGCGGGAGATCGGGACGACAACGAGAAGACCGGAGGACACGGATCAGTCGGTATATCTCTCTTCCCCATCTTGTAGTTAGCTAGGACTAGTTAATGGTTCGATCCGGGTTTTAGTGCGCGGTGGTGCCCGTTCAAGAAAATTAAAGTTAACCATCGCTTCCGCATTTGGCCTCGGGATGGAGGCCGGGGCGCCGCCGTGCACTTACAGGTCTAATTAATCAAGAAATGACGGGTAGAACTTGACTGATGCTTATGATTTGTTGACCATAGTTAAGGTCATAAGTGCTAGGGGTAAAAGCCACGCCATTAACATAGTCTAGCTTTGTCTAATGTGTTTTACACTTCCGATCGAACTAAATTCCAAAAACCCGCGTTTTCACATGCATCAGTTTTCTGTTGAATTTTTTCTGTCTCGAAATTTTTTTCAGGTTGTACAAAAAGTGATGTACTGGAAGTTATAAGCGTACTGTAGAAATTCGACACAGTGAATCGACAATTGGAGCGCGGAATGGCGGCCAAACCCCACTTTGGACCGCGGTTCCGCCGCACTATGATGTCCTTGCCGTATCAAATTTCTACAGTTGCTTTCTGGGTTGAAAATAGGGGTTTTGGAATATTAATTTTGGGCCCAGAATTTCTTGATGTGCTACAGTAGTACGTGGGGGCCCACTTGGTAAATTTGATCGATCGGATATTTAAAACACATTGGTTCACAGTATTTACATTATATCTGCGACCGTGAATGTCACTTGAACGGTAAATCCTGTCTAACTGCTATAGCCCGGTTAGACGGATTTGCGAACATGACTTTCACGTTGATGTTCTATGTATTGCTGTGATGTTGCGGATCGGTCGTGGGGGATAGCCTGGATGCAATGCTAGTACAGTTTTGTTGTATTATGTACATTTGATATTGCGGGGCGAGCGTCCAACATGTGGACTGCCGTCACTGCCTGTTTGTATTATTATTTTGGGGCACGACCAGGTTGCGGTCATGTACCCATTGTATGTATATTTTACTTTCTGTACTAGGATTGCCACGCGGAGGGGTGCACGGATAGCCGGATTCTAGAGGGCAACGGGCCCGCATCTCATGGCATAGAGACGGAGGGGGCTTCACTCTTGAATTGGCGGGCCATTCGCCGCACTCGTAGGGGGTACAGGTTGACCCAAGAGGGGTGCCCAAGTTACCGGATTCCGTGAAGTGCTGGGTGGTCCATTCACGTTGCTGAAGGGGGCTGCCTCGCTTCAAGTTTTGGCGGGTAACTTGCCGTGCCCGTAGGGGTCTAGGATTTCATTGCACAGGCTATCCACACGACCAGGGGAACATCGGGTTTCAGTAGTGGCTCTGTGAAACCCGGGGATCCCAGATATCTGTATTGTTCTGTGATGCTGTACATTTCTGTGATGTTGCATTTTATCACGCCTTGAGCGAAATATTATATATTGGTATATATATTAGTAGATGTTGTATATATTTTGCATCCGCGCTAGTCCAGTCCCCGCTCTGTCGTTAGTTAGCTAACCTAACGGGTAATGACGAGACCCAGTGGCGAATGCGAATGGCATATACGTACATCAGTATATTTTCGTTCTTTGTGGTGTGATCAATTGATGGGACTGCGTTGATTCGGATCAATGCAACTTAAAAACAAACCTAATCTGATGTTGTTGGAACTTTTTCAAAAAGCTGTTATTGCAAGGACGTTCACTTTTGTTTTGCATCGTGGTATTCAGTTGGAATATCCTGCTACTCAGTCGACGAGGCAAGGGCCGAGATCCTTTCACCGGGAGTGATCCCTTGGACAGAAGTTTGCGTCAGGGCAATAACTTCACTATAGCCGATTACTTTTGCTTTGCATCGTGGTATTCAGTTGGAATATCCTGCACCTCATTCTACGGGGAAAGAGCCGAGATCCCTTCACCGGGAGTGACCTCTTTAGCGAAGGTTTTCGTCACTATATTTTTAAAAGCTATCCGGTTCCTTCAACGATATCAAGTTCATTACGTTAAAGGTTTTCGCCAGAAACCATTCGTAGCCCTCCGTCGTTTCAGACGGGTAGCACGTAGTATTCATGCTATGTTTGTTGACCTTTGTCAAGGCATAGTGTATGGTAGCTGCTTGTTACCTTTCTGTTGCATAGATAGATGCGTTGGTTTGGGACAGTCGTATAGCCTTGTTGACCTTCATCAAGGGCTTGTACGGGTGGGTTCAAATTAACCTGGACAATGACGGGTGGAACTTGACATGTGACTTATGATTTGTTGACCTTCGTCAAGGTCATAAGAGCATGGGGTAAAAATCACATCGGGAGTTTCAAAAGAACTGAAACTTGCCAGATATGCGCATACCTTCTGGAGTGTGACACCGTGAGCAGATTCCGTCACGTTATCATGCGATGATAGTTGGATCCCGATTCCCACTGATGAGTTAGTTTACTCCTCGGGTGATCCCGACTAATTCTTCTTTCAGGTTTGGAGGAGAATTTGATGTACAGTGGGAGGTTTCCAGATTAGATAAATTGGTAACCATTCTGATTTAGGATAGAGTGCACGCTGAGTGTTTCTTTTCTCTCTCTCTTTGGCAGCGACCATTGACCCGACCCTAAGACTATGACTCAGTGACCAAGTTAACCGAACCTTCTTAAACACTGGCTTTTGGATTGTCAGAGTTGCAGACCTCATTGCCACTCCTACTTTTACCCTTTTCTCCAGGACACCCCGTATTACTACGAACGTCCACTTCCATTGGACAAAACCATCGTATGGTTAGATACGAACTCGAAAGAATTTATTCGAGGATGGTTTCAGGTTCTGGAGGAAACGGATAGGACTATTCAGTTGTCTTTTCCTTTTACCTTCTCTCGGGTTGCGAGTACTCCTTGGTTTAGGAGATAGTACACCTATTACGCAAATTGGATAGCCTTCTTCCAAACCTTAGGCTGGTGCCGAACGGTAGGGAATGAAGAAAACCAATTAGCCTAACGATGGTGTACAGAAGGTATTATGTAAAGACAAAGAAAGGGATTAGTAAGAGGGCAAAGTAAATTGCGACTGATATTCACGACCAAACCAAGTATTTCTTCACCAATCCTAAAGTCACCTTTGTATTTCTCCAGGACACTCTGTATCACTACGAAGATCCACAGTTTATTGGATACTCCATCGTATGGTTATATACGAACTCGAAAGGAACTTGTTCTAGTTCGGGGATGGATTCTGGTTCAGGAGAAATAGGAATAAGATTTATTCAGGTGTCTTTTATCTTCACCTTCTCTCGCATTGCGAGTGCTCCTAGGATTAGGACAGTACACCCATTATGCTTAATGGATAGTCTTCTTCCAAACCATAGGCTGGTGCCGAACGGTAGGGAAGGAAGAAAACCATTTGGCCTAAAGGGGTGTGCAGAAGGTAATGACTAAAGACATATGAAGGGATTTGGAGAGGTGGCAAAGAATTACACGGTTACAGTTGTGAATATGGATAATGGAAGAGGCATTACTAGGAATACCAGGATACCCCATCGAAACAGTTCAATGTTTCAGTTTCACTGTGTACTGTTAAAAGAAAACAGATTTCCCAATTAGACACTTGCTCCAGGGTATGTATTTACCAGGTATGATTCTCACATCTGTATGGTTTTACAGATAATGAATGGGAGTAAGTTATTGGGAATTAGGTGATCATCCTCATTATATCGGGATTCGTTGCAATCGGTGATATTTGAGGAAATCGCCCGGGTTGTTTGCCGGTCGGCAAATATTTGGTTTTGAATATCCGTTATAATGCACCATTTTCAAATTGATATATCTGTATGTCTATTTTTATAGAATGAGATATACCTTTTTGAAATTATGTCGATGACATTTACCTATATCAGTGGATGGTTAGGTAAGGAGCATTAAACAGCGGTGTAATTCTTCTTAACCATAAGTACAGTTTTTAACCTACGACACACAGTGAATGAGTTGTCATACTCAAGGGACTTATACAGAGTATTGTATGTTGTCCAGGGTCCATCAGGACAGAGGGGTTGGTTCTCGTACTATATTCGGTTTACTTATGACTTCTCTAGTTTTTAGACAGGTGTTTCGTGGAAACACAGGGTCCGAATTTTGAGAAGTTATAGGTATTTGAATAAAGTAGAGAACCAAGTGTTGCAAGTATCGGGATTCTTCAAGTTGATCGAAGATGTAGATACTTGAGTATGGTATTCAGTTGATAGTAATGGTTAAGAGAACTTGCTTCTCTTTCAGGTTACTCATAATTGGAAGCATTCCTAAGTTGAGTAACGCTGATCGGCCTCTTTCCCTTTAGTTGACATGCACTGGAGACAGTTGCATGATTTGAATCTGGTTCAATTAAATCAGTGCCTCTGGTTCTATATTGGATATAGAACAGTTCATATCTTAACGTTGTTAAGGTACGGGGAGTTGTCTGGCTTATGCTTAAAACCAGACTCTGGATAACTCAAGGCATGTTTCTGTAATGGCAGTTTGTGGGTTGACCCAGGCTATGACGCGGGTTGACTTTCTACCATCTGGATGGACAATAGCGATATTGTTCTAGACTCGCCACAGTTTTAATAAAAATGGATTTTTTTTTCAGAAAACAGTAGTGGGAGTATGGTAGAACTGGAAGTGATTCCAGAACCACAAACGATTACTGAAGATTTGATAGGAACCTAAAGATTCAATCTGGTTTGACATTCCATTGGCCACTCCACAGATAAGGTGGGTAACTTCAGGCACCCGAGAGGTACTCCGGTAGCCTCAAGGACGGTGACAGGGAAGTTCTTGTTTACCCAGACTTGCCATTGCTGTTGTTCCAGGCTGCGAGACCTGGCAGGAGGATGAGTATAGCGTCGTTCTAAACTGGCTTTAGAAGTGTACGTCTATATGACTCTGCCAGAGGGTTGTCGTAGTCAGTGGGAGCAGCGGAAGCATTGGTGGACAAGTGGCTTATGTCTATTTATAGACTAAAGCAGAGATAGCGGAGATAGATCATCATTTTCTGATGTGACAGTCATAGGTTTGACTTCATCAGAATAGAGGATGGATCTGTTAAGAAGGTGGTAGGGTGTGTTGTCATGGTATTTGGATGACATACACAGAGTAGGAAGTGATATTCCTATACTACGATCGGATATATTTTGGTCGTCACACAGTGGTTTCTTCACATGGGACTTGGACATTATATCAGACATACTGGTTACTAGATCTATGGTTTTAGATCTAGATTTGGGTGGTTTCCCAATCAGGGTACTTAGACAACATTCTAAGAGTATTTAGAATGGACGACTCCTGGCACGGTAGTGTACCTGCAAGTAATGGAGTCACCCTCTCTAAAGGTGTCTTACAGACTAAAGGGGAGAGGGATATGCATGATTAGCAGATCACTTGCTCAGGCAAGTGAGTCAATCATGAGATGTCAAGTACCACACCAGATGTTGTTCTTGCACTAGATGCAATAAGTTGATGTTGATCCAATCCTAGAGAAACAGTCGGAAGCAGTTTTAGAACATAAGTGGATGTTCTAGGGATATGATAACGACAGCCTCTTTCAAGGAGACAGTTATCATTCCAGGCTTCCAAGGTGACATGGATGACAAGGAGGTTGTCAGAGTTATAGTTTTTCCTTCTGACGAGGGGCAGTATTTTAGACAGGTGGTCCAAGGCAATACTGAGGGTGGCATGGCGCAGGATACTGATTAAGTTCAGTTGACGATACAGTCTCAGAACTTTGGATTTGGAGTTCAATTATGAGCTAGGTCCCATCAGACATCCAGACACATTCTAAGACAGGTATTGCTCATTTCGGGAGATGGCTTTCTCCGCGAACATGAGATATAGAGAGACATAGAAAGAAACATCAAGGCGGATCCACTCACTGAGGCTATTCCTCGAACGCAATAGTTTCGCAAACTAGCTTTGTGAGACTGACCAGTAGAGGAGTTGGGTGTTCGGTATCACACGGGCTGTGAGTATGCGACATCGTAATAATTAGCCTTGAGTGCATGTGGGAGATTGTTGGAGATAGTGCCCTCAGAGTCAATTATTGGATCACAGGCACGTGATTGCAATGATTGAGGGAGGACCTGTCCCAGTAGGACGGTCTCACTCGAGATGATAGTATGCTATCTGGTTTATCTTTATCATCGTGTACTGCTTTAGGTGACCTGACATGTCGCTATTACACGTTGATAGAGCCCCTAGGATTCTTTCTTGACCACCAGCAGTATGAGGGCGATCATATAAGTGGGAGCTGGTAATCTATAAGCACATCCTTAAAAGGTCCCTAGTCGTGGGAGTTTCGAGACAGGGCATCGATACTCCAGAGTAGACTAGTGTATACAGTCGAGACCCCGACGAGGGGCGGTGGCCGGTCTCACAAGCCACTGGTATCAGTTGGTTCACCTAAGATGTATACAGGTGCTCATTGGGTTATGGGTACACCGGACAGGACTCGCCGGGAACATGCTAGTTGGTCTTATACCTGACGTCAGATGGCAGTTCCCTGGTGGCATGTGTACTGGTTAGTTCATCGACCTGAGGATCGTCATTTGTCTCGTGTGAGTTCACACTGTACTTTGATTACTACCCTACCACGCTCAAAGGAGACGTGCAAACAGGTTTTAGTTGGGTACAGTCCCGAGCCACATGGAGGCAGTGAGCGGATCTTCAGGGGTTCGTCTCTCCCGGTATTGGGAGGGAGGTCGCGCTGTATCTAGGAGAGCCATTACACGAAGCCCTCGTCCGAGGCAGGAGATTTACTGGTAGGTATTCCAGTAATATCTCAGGGTGTTCTGGACTACACTCCGACACGACTTGTACCGCTTTTGGGGGTCTGACTTTTACCAACCCCCTAGGCCCGCCATGCGATGCTCATAGACGAACGGACCGGACTGTACGGATATTGTCACTGACAGGCTCGGTAGGGTGTCAGGATGAGTTCACTCATCGACGTCCCTTTTGGTCAATACCTGGTAGCCCGTTACGTATTGGCTTATACCACTGACATGCTAGTGGTTAAATCCACAACCAAGGTGTTGACGAGTCTTTAGAGTCCCCCACATTCAGTTGCTCAAGTTTTCGGGCGAAACGCTGTAGAGGCCGTATGGAGATATGGCAGGGTCCGATCAGATACGTGCGGTATTGCACGGATCAGGATCGGACGGTTAGTTCTAGAGGCCGTATGGATATATGGCAGCGTTCGATCAGATACGTGCGGTATTGCACGGATCAGGATCGAACGGATATTACTAGCCGGCTTTGGTTTAAGTCGGATTCTAGTATAGTACTGTGTAGATTTTGTCTCATTACATTTGTATTTCGGTCGGAATACAAATGCGGGTGTGTATACACAGTATCGGGGTTTTCCTGTAATTTATTACGGGACCAGTTTTCTGGAGTTGCCAGTTTGCTTTCCGTTTCGGCCAATTTCCTTTGTTTCATTCATTGGCTGAAGATTGGTGGAGGAGGGCTTATTTGCATTTGTGCGAATAAGCAATTGTGGAGGGGGTCTTTGCTTATTCTTGTGTCATGATGGGTGCACCATTCTTTGACCTTGACTTCTTCTTCTATCATGATGTCTTGACCTTTGAAGCAATCATGGTTGTTGATTGGTTGGTGGAGTGAGGGTTTGCTTTGTGATCATTGTTTGTTATCATCACCCTTTCTCTCTTTTGTTTGATTGGTTGGCTCACTCTCTCACCACTTCACTCCCTCTCTCATTCTCTCCATTCCACAAGCCATGGCCGGCCAAGCATATGGTGGGCTGTCCAAAAAAAATTTTAGTGGGGATTTTTGCTCTCTTGATGCTAGAAAAATCCCCAAGTTCCTCCACAAAAGTTCACAGTTAATTTCCTCCACCAAAGGCGACTTCAAGTAACCCCAAAATGAGACATGAGTTCTACACACATTCTACAGCAAATCTTGGGCACGTCGGCTCGCCAACTTCGTGCCCGAGTTGCCTCGGTATAGAGGTGGGGGCCCGTAAAAGAAGCCGGCGACGTGGTGCCCTTCCGGCGACGAGGTGGAGACCGGAGCTTCCGCGGGAGATCGGGATGACAACGAGAAGACCGGAGGACACGGATCAGTCGGTATATCTCTCTTCCCCATCTTGTAGTTAGCTAGGACTAGTTAATGGTTCGATCCGGGTTTTAGTGCGCGGTGGTGCCGGTTCAAGAAAATTAAAGTTAACCATCGCTTCCGCATTTGGCCTCGGGATGGAGGCCGGGGCGCCGCCGTGCACTTACAGGTCTAATTAATCAAGAAATGACGGGTAGAACTTGACTGATGCTTATGATTTGTTGACCATAGTTAAGGTCATAAGTGCTAGGGGTAAAAACCACATCGGGAATTTCAAGTGTTGAGATTTGCAATGAGATTGCATACCTTCCATATGATGGTTGGATCCCGATCCCACTGTGGGCAATAGTTGCTCCCAGGAGAGTTTTGCAGTTTACAATTAGCTAACTCATTAGGTGTCTAGAAAGGTGTTAACGGGGCTACGCCTCTGAAAAAACGAGGTTTACTTTAATTAGATCCGTGCGAAAGCACGGGGAACCTCCCTCAAGTACCGACACTGGCCTGGCTGAACGGGTAGCGAAGTTGTAGACTGTAATTAATCCTGGCTATTTTTCTTTTTAAGGTTTGAAAGAAAAACTTGATTAAAGCAGTAGGAGACATCGATTAGACAAGATAATAACCAATCTGATCTTTGCAAGAGCTTTCGCTGAGTGTATTCTTTTCTCTCTCTTAATGGCAGATACCAATGACTGGACTCAAGCTTCTACTAGATAAAAACAAACTGAATTTGACCAATTATAATGACTGGCTGAGGAATCTGAAAATTTCCTTGACTTATGATAAAGTATCATATGTCCTCACGGCTTCAGCCTCGCCCGTCCCAGGTCCAAAATCCTCAGTTGCGGACATTGAAGTCCGCAAGACATGGGATGCTGACAGTGCCACGGCCAAATGCCTCGCGCTTGCATCGATGGACAATACACATAAAAAGCAGCACGAGAATATGGACATTCAAGCCATATTCTTTCATACAAAGGAGTTGTATGGAGAGCAATCCCGAGTATTACGATACGAAGCATCAAAGAAATTGTTTCAGATGCGAATGGCCCCTGGCACACCGGTAGGAGACCATGTTCTGAAGATGATAGCTCTTATAGAAGAGCTTGAGGACCTTGGATGGACGATGGACAATGAACAATATACGGATATTATTCTGCAGTCCCTTCCCTCCACCTTTGCTCTGTTAGTGTATATGCCCTAGAGGCCATTACTGTATCATGCTAGTTTGTATATTACTTAATGGAAGCTTGGGATATTCACCTTGTATATACAATCTTGCTCAAAATAGTAGTATGCTACTTGGTTTGTTTCTACTTCAATGTGTACATGTGTTTATTTTTGTATATCGCCTATACACATTAGTAGAGCCCTTAGGATCTTTGCTCGATTACCAGCGATGTGATGGCTGTCACACTAGTGGGGCTGGATAATCTATAAGCACATCTTTATGCAGGTCTCTGGTCGCAGGACTATCAAAACAGGGCATCGATACTCCGGAGTAGACCAGCGCATGCGCTTCTCATCCCAGTGTGGGAGACGGTCTGTCCCACAGCCGTCAGTACGTCGTACTTGAGATAGTATGCGGGTGCTCGTTAGGTTACGGGTACACTGGACAGGACTCGTCGGGAACTGACTAGTTGGTATTATGCCTATCGTCAGTTATCAGTTCCCAGGTGACATGAGTACAGCTTAGTCCGCTGACTTGACACTGTCACTTCGCCTCTAGTGTGTTCCCACTGCACTTTGATTACTACCCTACCATGGCTCAAAGGAGTCGTGCAAACAGGTAGTAGTTGGGTGCAGTCCCGAAGCACTTGGAGGTAGTGACGTTAGACAGGATTCGTCTCTCCCGGTATTGGGGGTTGACATCGCGCTGTGTCTAGGAAAGCCATTACACGAGTAGTCCCTGGCCAGGGCAAACGAGATATACTGGTAGGCTTCCAGTATTATCTCAGGGTGTTTTGGGCTTCACTCCAACACGACTTGTACCGCTATTGGGGGACTGACGTTTACCGCCCGCTAGGCCCGCCATGCGATGTATCAGACGAACAGACCAGACTGTACGGAGAATGTCACATTCAGGCTCAGTAGGAGTTCAGATGGGTTTCGCCTCGTCGGTCTTCTTGTCGGCATTACCTAGGGACCGTTACGCACATCTAGTGCCGCTTGCGGTCTATGGTTAAACCCACTGCCAGCGTAGTGTCGAGTCTTTAGAGTCCCACACAGAAAGCTTTTCGCCTTTAGGCAAAAGAGTAGAGGTCGCATGGTTTTGCGACAGGTCGCATGGTTTTGCGACAGGGTTCGGTCACATCCGTGCACTTGTGCACGTACAGTGTCCGGACAGTTTATACTAGCGGGCTTTGGTTTAAGCCAGATCCTAGTGTACCTTTTGGGATTGGATTTATCCAGTATGCATTCGTGTTCCTCGGAACGCGGATGCGGGTGTGTATGCACAGATGACGGGGAGACAGAGGCAGCGGATTCTCATTAGGGTTGTTGACAGTTGACCGTTGACTATTTGACTTTTTGCTCAACCCTAATGAGAATATGATATGTGATTAACTATTATATTAATTAAGTATTATGGTGACATGGTTGTTGACTTTTGTTGACTTTGTTGACTTGTTGACTTTGTTGACCGGTTGACTAGGCCTGACTAGTTGACCATCATGATAACCATAGCCATCATTTCATGGCAAAGACTTTTTCTTGCTTGCTCATTTGTGCAAAATGAGTGCATGAAATGATATGGTTATGGTTGCTTCAACCATCACATAACACTTGATTTGGTATAATGAGTTATGATGGTTTTGGATTATGAGAGGGTGAAAGACAAAAGACTTGCTCATTCTTTCTTGCTCATTCTTTCTCTTGTTCTTGAGCTCTCTTGCTCTTGCTTTCACCCTCTTCCTCTTGCTCCCTCTCTTGACTCTATGGTTCACATATCTCATGAGTTGAGAATCAAGAACCATAGATAAAATCCCATACAAACTCTTCTCTACTCATTCTAGTTCACAAGGTTTAGCAAACCGAGTGAACTAGTTTCTTCAAAGTTCGAAGAAGGAGCCAAAGGTTGGAGCTTTCAGGTGGATCTATCTTCGGCGTACGGAGACGACGGGAAGAAGCCAATCCGGACCACCATCGGAGCTTGAAGACGAAGGAGTTCAAGACAAGCAAGGTATAACCTCCTAACCGAGTAGTTAGAAACTCGTAGTTAGGTTGTTAGTTAGATGTTTAACCAAGATCCGGGTTATAGGTCCATGTTACCACCTCTATAAAAATCGTTTTTTACCAAATTCCGCATGCCCGAAAGTACCGGGAGAGGTAGCATGGACGTACAGTGGTATCAGAGCCTAGTTAAACTCTATCTAACATGTTAGCAAGTAACTAGAAGATCGATTAAAGAAAAAGTCCCGAAAACGAACCCCAAAATTCGAAGTTTCTGTCGATTTTTATACTATTCAAAAGTTGATTATTTTCACACCTAAAATCGACTCAGGGTTTTCTGTGAATACTGTAGAAATTTGGTCCAGTGATCCCATCAAAGAGCCGCGGAAACGCGGCAATAGCTTGCTATTGCCGCGGTTCCGCGGCCGACTTGGCTCCTCTCTGTTCTTTCTTTGCTACAGTATTCTCATAGGGGTATTTTGGGATTTTTGGTATATATATTTTCTGCCCAGATTTTCCAGAACGAAAATTTTATTTTTGGGGTCCCGAAAATCCGTATTTTTGATCGAACTTCTAAAAGACTTAAGCTAACGGGTTTTTCTGTAATGTGATATTTGTATTGAACGTCTACTAATCGTTATATGTCGATTAGTGGGGGTTATATAAATCTGTGATCTGTAATGTTGCTGGAATGTGTATATGAATATGTTGGATTGTCGCGGGTGAATAGCCGGGGGTTGTGAGACGAGAGTTTTCTTTTCTTTCAATTCATGTAAATTTGTAAATTGATGTAATAATTATTTGTATGGCAGCACAACCGGGTCGTGGTTGTAGCCGTCATTGTATAATTTCTTTTTACTGTTTTTGCTCCTAGGATAGACCCATGGAGGGGGTGCACAAACTACCGGGTATGCCGAAGTGTCGAGTGGCCTACTCATGGAGATGAGGGAGGTTGCTACGCTTCGGGTACTTGGCGGGTAGTTTGCCGCACCCGTAGGGGTCTTGGGTGGGGTATTGGCTATTCACCGCGACCGTGTAATCTGTTTTTCGTTACAGGCTCGTGCGAATTACAGATTCCTAGTATATCCAATGTATTCATCTGTGATCTGAAATGTTTATCATTGCAGTATATCTATATATGATATTATTTAGACGTTGCTTATGTTTTACAGACGCGCTAGCCCAGCCCCCGCTCTGTCGTTAGTTAAGTAACCTAACGGGTAATGACGGGGCCCAGTGGCGAATGCAAATGGCATAAGCGTACGTCATATTTTGGTTGTTTTCTGCAATGGTAGGATTAAATGATGGGACGCATTAAATAAACTAATGCAAGAATATCACGCATTAAAAGAACTAATGCAAGATAATAAACCAAGTTAAAGTCGTTGGAACACTTTCGAAAAACCACTTGGTTCTTTTCAAAACCAACTTTTAAATGCGGAGCTTGAGCCACTCCTTTTAAAAGCTATCTCGTTCCATCGACTATATCAAGTTCACTACGTTCACGGTTTCGCCAAAACCATTCGTAGCCCTCCATCATTTCAGTTAAATATTCGGTAGTATTCAAGCTATGTATTTTGACCTCACGCCAAGGCATAGTGATTGGTAGCTGCCGGATATTTATCTGTTGCATAGATAGAATGCGTTGGTTTGGGACAGTCGTACTACCATTTTGGCCTACGTCAAGGGTAGGTACGGGTGGATTCAAATTAACCTGGATAATGATGGGAAGAACTTGACATGTGACTTATGACATTTTGACCTCACGCCAAGGTCATAAGAGCATGGGGCAAAAATCCACATCGGGAGTTTCATAAGTACTGAAACTTGCTAGATTTGCATACCATTTGGAGTGTGATGATTCTGGTAGGATTCCTTCAGTTTCGTCACGCGATGATATTTGGATCCCGATCCTACTGTGAGTATATGCTACTCCTCGGGAAATTTCTCACTAATCGATCAATGCTATAAACCTAGTAGGTGCCTAGAAAGGTGTTAGCGGGGCTACGCCCCCAGGGAAAAGAGGTTATTTAATTAAGGAACTTCGCGAAAGCGTTGGAAAACCTCCCTCGAAGTACCGACACTGGCCTGGCTGAAAGGTTAAGCAAGTATTGTGCGGTGGGATTGATCCCGACTAATTCTTCCTTTATGGTTTGAGGAAGGATTCGAGAAACAGTGGGAGCCATCCTGTTTAGACAAACTAAAAACCACTCTAAACTTGCAAGAGCATCATGCTGAGTGTTTCTTCTCTCTCCTAATTGCAGCGACCTAATCGACATGACTGGACTTAAGTTACTCCTAGATAAAAATATACTGACAGGGCCAAAGTACAAAGATTGGCTCAGGAATGTCAAGATGGCAATCACTTACGACAAGCTGGGGTATCTTATTGTTAGTTATATGTATGCCCTAGAGGCCATTACTGTACATAGGATGTATATTGTAGTGGATGCTGGGACATATATAGGGAGGACTTTCTTGCTCGACATGATAGTATGCTATCTGGTTGAACTTTACCTTAACGTGTATACTGATTGTCTCTCTGTTACATGTTGGTAAAGCCCTTAGGATGTGTGCTTGACTACCTGGACTATGATGCGGATCATACTAGTGGGGACATGGTAGTCCATAAGTACATCCTTCAAAGTCCCTAGTCGTGGGTGTATCGAGACGGGGCATCGATATACCAGAGTAGACTAGCGTGTACCTTCTCGACCCATACAGATGGGCGATGGATGATCCCATATCCATTGGTGTTTGACATCAGAGATGATATACGGGTGCTCAGTAGAGACTGGGTACACTGGACGGACTCGCCGAGAACTCCCAGATGGTATTATACCTCACGTCAGATGGCAGTTCTCTGGTGACACTGGTACAGAGTAGTCTGTGTTGGAGGTAGTGCCCTCAGAGTCAATTATTGGATCACAGGTACGTGATTGCAATGATTGAGGGAGGACCTATCCCGGTAGGACAGTCTTACTCGAGATGATAGTATGCTATCTGGTTTACCTTTATCATCGTGTACTGCTTTAGGTGACCTGACACGTCGCTATTACACGTTGATAGAGCCCCTAGGATTCTTGCTTGACCACCTGCAGTATGAGGGCGATCATATAAGTGGAAGCTGGGGGTCTACAAGCATATCCTTAAAAGGTCCCTAGTCGTGGGAGTTTCGAGACTGGGCATCGATACTCCATTAGTAGACTAGTGTATACAGTCGAGACCCCGACGAGGGGCGGTGGCCGGTCTCACAAGCCACTGGTGTCAGTAGGATCACCTAAGATGTATACAGGTGCTCATTGGGTTATGAGTACACCGGACAGCACTCGCCGGGAACATGCTAGTTGGTCATATACCAGACGTCAGATGGCAGTTCCCTGGTGACATGTGTGCAGGTTAGTTCATCGACCTGGGGATCGTCATTTGTCTCGTGTGAGTTCCCACTGTACTTTGATTACTACCCTACCACGGCTCAAAGGAGTCGTGCAAACAGGTTTTAGTTGGGTACAGTCCCGAGCCACATGGAGGCAGTGAGCGTATCTTCAGGGGTTCGTCTCTCCCGGTATTGGGGGTGAGGTCGTGCTGTGTCTAGGAGAGCCATTACACAAAGTCCTTGGCCAAGGCAAGGAGATTTACTGGTAGGTATTCTAGTAGTATCTCAGGGTGTTCTGGGCTACACTCCGACACGACTTGTACCGCTTTTGGGGGTCTGACTTTTACCAACCCCCTAGGCCCGCCATGCGATACTCATAGACGAACGGACCGGACTGCACGGATATTGTCACTGACAGGCTCAGTAGGGTGTCAGGATGAGTTCGCTCATCGACGTCCCTTTTAGTCAATAGCTGGTGGCCCGTTACGTATTGGCTTATACCTCTGACGTGCTAGTGGTTAAATCCACAGCCATAGTATTGACGAGTCTTTAGAGTCTACCACACTTTCAGTTACTCAAGTTTCGGGCGAAACACTGTAGAGGCCGTATGGAGATATGGCAGGGTCCGATCAGATACGTGCGGTATTGCACGGATCAGGATCGGACGGTTTGTACTAGTAGCCGTATGGTTATATGGCAGGGTTCGATCAGATACGTGCGGTATTGCACGGATCAGGATCGAACGGATTTAACTAGCCGGCTTTGGCTTAAGCTGGTCTTAGTTTAGTACAGTGTAGATTTTGTCTCATTGCATTTGTATCCGGACGGAATACAGATGCGGGTGTGTATGCACAGTATCGGGGTTTTCCTGTAATTTATTACGGGACCAGTTTTCTGGAGTTGCCAGTTTGCATTCCGTTCCGGCCGGTTTTCCTTTGTTCTTTCCCGGCCGGACTTTTCCGATGGAGGGGGTAATTTGCAGTTTTGCAAATTACATTTGTGGAGGGGTTTTCTTGCATAATGGTTTGATTATGATAGGATTTGAATCTTTCATCCATGCTTGCATTAATGTGATTTGATGAGGGTATGGTTTGATAAAAGTGAAGCATGGTTGTTGTTTGGATGTGATCACCTCTTTTGTTGTCCTACACTCACCTTCCTTCATTCTAATTATTGATTCCCTCCACCATTTCCACATATGATGGCCGGCCAAATCTTTGAGGGAGTGAGAGTGCTTCATTTGTGAGGAGATATATTTGTTCATATCATTTTGTATGCAAAAAGAAATTGAGAGCTTCATTTCCCTCCAAAGCTCAATCTTCATTCCTCCATCCAAAGGCAACAAACCCCAATGAGACATAGACTCTACACTTCCTACAGCAAATCTTGGACGCGTCGATTCGCCCGCTTCGCGCCCGAGTTGCCTCGGTATTGAGGTGGGAGCCCGTAAAAGCTACAGGCGATGTGGTGCCCTTTCCGACGAGGAGGAGACAGACGGAGATCCCGCGAGGAGATCGGAGTGGAGATGAAGACCGGAGGACTCGGATCAGTCGGTACATCTCTAACCCGTATTCTAGTTAGCTTAGACTTGTTAATGGTTACGATCCGGAGTTTAGTGCGCGGTGGTGCCGGTTTGCAAAGTCCGCAAAATTTAAGTTTATCACCGCTTCCGCATTCCGGCGTCGGATTGACGGCCGGGGCGCCGCCGTGCACTTACAGTGGTATCAGAGACGCGCCATTAACTTAGTCTAGCTTTGTGTTATGTGTTTGCATTTCCGATCGACCAAAATTTCCAAAAACCGTATTTTTTGTTCACATCAGTTTCTGTTGAAATATTTTGGTCTCGAAAAATTTTTCAGGTTGTAAAATATTGATGTACTGGAAAATCTAAGAGCTCTGTAAAAATTCGATGAAGTGACTCCACAGTTGGAGCGCGGAACCGCCGCGAAAACCCCCTTTGTGCGGCCCTTCCGCCGCGCACTATTCACATCACTTCACCATTTTTTTACAGAGGCCTTCTGGGCTTAAAATATGGGCTTTGGAATATTAAAGTTGGGCCAATTGTTTCTGTGAGTGCTACAGTTTTCTTTGGGGCCCACTTGTTAATTGTTTGATCAATCGGAAATTTTTTAAACACATTTTTCACAGTATTTACATTATATCTGCGACCGTGAATGTCACTCGATCGGTAAATCCTGTCTAACTGCTATAGCCCGGTTAGACGGATTTGCGAACGTGACTTTCACGTTGATGTTCTATGTATTTGCTGTGATGTTGCGGATCGGTCGTGGGGGATAGCCTGGATGCAATGCTAGTACAGTTTTGTTGTATTATGTACATTTGATATTGCGGGGCGAGCGTCCGACATGTGGACTGCCGTCACTGCCTGATTGTATTATTCTTTTGGGGCACGACCTGGTTGCGGTCGATGTACCCGGTGTATGTATATTTTACTTTCTGTACTAGGATTGCCCCGCGGAGGGGTGCACGGATAGCCGGGTTCTGGAGGGCAACAAGCCCGCATCTCATGGCATTGAGACGGAGGGGGCTTCGCTCTAGGATTGGCGGGCTATTCGCCGCACTCGTAGGGGGTACAGGTTGACCCAGGAGGGGTGCCCAAGTTGCCGGATTCCGTGAAGTGCTGGGTGGTCCATTCACGGCGCTGAAGGGGGCTGCCTCGCTTCAGGTTTTGGCGGGTAACTTGCCGCGCCCGTAGGGGTCTAGGATTTCATTGCACAGGCTATCCACACGACCAGGGGAACGTCGGGTTTCAGCGGCTCTGTGAAACCCGGGGATCCCAGATATCTGTATTGTTTCTGTGATGCTGTTCATTATCTGTGATGTTGCATTCTATTCACGCCTTGAGCGAAATATAATATATTGGTATATATATTAGTAGATGTTGTATATGTTTTGCATCCGCGCTAGTCCAGTCCCCGCTCTGTCGTTAGTAAGCTAACCTAACGGGTAATGACGGGACCCAGTGGCGAATGCGGATGGCATATACGTACATCAGTATATTTTCGTTCTTTGTGGTGTGATCAATTGATGGGACTGCATTGATTCGGATCAATGCAAGTTAAAAACAAACCTAATCTGATGTTGTTGGAACACTTTTCAAAAAGCTGTTATTGCAAGGACGTTTACTTTTGTTTTGCATCGTGGTATTCATTGGAATATCCTGCTCCTCAGTCGACGAGGCAAGGGCCGAGATCCCTTCACCGGGAGTGACCCCTTGGACAGAAGTTTGCGTCAGGGCATTAACTTCACTATAGCCGATTACTTTTGCTTTGCACCGTGGTATTCAGTTGGAATATCCTGCACCTCATTCTACGGGGAAAGAGCCGAGATCCCTTCACCGGGAGTGACCTCTTTAGTAAAGGTTTTCGTCACTATATTTTCTAAAAAGCTATCCGTTCCTTCAACGATATCAAGTTCATTACGTTAAAGGTTTTCGCCAGAAACCATTCGTAGCCCTCCATCATTTCAGTTAAATATTCGGTAGTATTCAAGCTATGTATTTTGACCTCACGCCAAGGCATAGTGTTTGGTAGCTGCCGGGTATTTATCTGTTGCATAGATAGATGCGTTGGTTTGGGACAGTCGTACTACTATTTTGGCCTACGTCAAGGGTATGTACGGGTGGATTCAAATTAACCTGGATAATGATGGGCAGAACTTGACATGTGACTTATGATATTTTGACCTCACGCCAAGGTCATAAGAGCATGGGGCAGAAATCACATCGGGAGTTTCAAAAGAACTGAAACTTGCCAGATATGCGCATACCTTCTGGAGTGTGATAGCGTGAGCGGATTCCGTCACGTTATCATGCAATGATAGTTGGATCCCGATTCCCACTGATGAGTTAGTTTACTCCTCGGGTGACCCCGACTAATTCTTCTTTTAGGTTTGGAGGAGAATTTGAGGTACAGTGGGAGGATTCCAGATTAGATAAATTGGTGACCATTCTGATCTAGGTTAGAGTGCACGCTGAGTGTTTCTTTTCTCTCTCTCTTTGGCAGCGACCATTGACCCGACCCTAAGACTTTGACTCAGTGACCAAGTTGACCGAACCTTCTTAAACACCGGTTTTTGGATTGTCAGAGTTGCAGACCTCATTGCCACTCCTACTTTTACCCTTTTCTCCAGGACACCCCGTATTACTACGAACGTCCACTTCCATTGGACAAAACCATCGTATGGTTAGATACGAACTCGAAAGAATTTATTCGAGGATGGTTTCCGGTTCTGGAGAAAACGGATAGGATTATTCAGTTGTCTTTTCCTTTTACCCTCTCTCAGGTTACGAGTACTCCTTGGTTTAGGGGTAGTACACCTATTACGCAAATTGGATTGTCTTCTTCCAAACCTTAGGCTGGTGCCGACCGGTAGGGAATGAAGAAAACCAATTAGCATAACGATGGTGTGCAGAAGGTATTAAGTTCAGACAAAGCAAGGGATTAGTAAGAGGGCAAAGTAAACTGCAACAGATATTCACGACCAAACCAAAAATTTCGTTACCACTCCCACATCACCTTTGTATTTCTCCAGGACACTCCGTATCACTACGAAGATCCACAGTTTATTTGGATACTCCATCGTATGGTTATATACGAACTCGAATGGAACTTGTTCCAGTTCGGGGATGGATTCTGGTTCAGGAGAAATAGGAATAAGGTTTATTCGGTTGTCTTTTATCTTCACCCTCTCTCATTGCGAGTGTTCCTAGGATTGGGACAGTACACCCATTATGCTTATTGGATAGTCTTCTTCCAAACCATAGGCTGGTGCCGAACGGTAGGGAAGGAAGAAAACCATTTGGCATAAAGGGGTGTGCAGAAGGTAATGACTAAAGACATATGAAGGGATGTGGAGAGATGGCAATGAATTATACGGTTGTAGTTGTGAATCTGGATAATGGAAGAGGCATTACTAAGAATACCAGGATACCCCATCGAAACATTTCAATGTTTCAGTTTCACTGTGTACTATTAAAAGAAAACTGATTTCCCAATTAGACACTTACTCCAGGGTATGTATTTACCAGGTACGATTCTCACATCTGTATGGTTTTACAGATGATGAGTGGGAGTAGGTTATTGGGAATTGGGTGATTATCCTCATTATATCGGGATTCGTTGTAATCGGTGATATTTGAGGAAATCACCTGGGCTGTTTGCCGGTCGGCAAATATTTGGTTTTGAATATCCGCTGTTATGCACCAATTTAAAATTGATATATCTGTACGTCTATTTTCATAGAGTGAGATATACCTTTCTGAAATTATGTCTACGACATTTACCTATATCAGTGGATGGTTAGGTAAGGAGCATTAAACAGCGGTGTAATTCTTCTTAACCATAAGTACAGTTTTCAACCTACGACACACAGTGAATGAGTTATCAGACTCAAGGGACTTATACAGAGTATTGTATGTTGTCCAGGGTCCATCAGGACAGAGGGGTTGGTCCTCGTACTATATTCGGTTTACTTATGACTTCTCTAGTTTTTTGGACAGGTGTTTCGCGGAAACACGGGGTCCGAATTTTGAGAAGTTATAGGTATTTGAATAGAGTAGAGAACCAGGTGTAGCAAGTATCGGGATTCTTCAAAGAGATCGAAGATGTAGATACTTGTGTACGGTATTCAGTTGATAGTAATGATCTAAGAGATCTTGCTTCTCTTTCAGGTTACTCATAATTGGAAGTATTCCTAAGTTGAGTAACGCTGATCGGCCTCCTTCCATTTAGTTGACATGCACTGGAGACAGTTGCATGATTTGAATCTGGTTAAATTAAATCAGTGCCTCTGTTTCTATATCGGATATAGAACAGTTCATATCTTAACGATGTTAAGGTACGGGGAGTTGTCCGGTTTATGATTAAAACCAGACACTGGACAACTCAAGGCACGTTTCTGTAATGGCTGTTTGTGGGTTGACCCAGGCTATGACGCGGGTTGACTTTCTACCATCTGGATGAACAATAGAAATATTGTTCTAGACTCGCCACAGTTTTATTAAAAATGGATTTTTCAGAAAACAGTAGTGGGAGTATGGTAGAACTGGAAGTAATTCCAGAACCACAAACGATTACTGAAGATTTGATAAGGAACCTAAAGATTCAATCTGGATTGACATTCCATTGGCCACTCCGCAGATAAGGTGGGTAACTTCAGGCACCCGAGAGGCACTACGGTGGCCTCAAGGACGGTGACAGGGAAGTTCTTGTTTACCCACAATTGCCATTGCTGTTGTTCCAGGTTACGAGACCCGGCGGGAGGATGAGTATAGCGTCGTTCTAAAACTAGTTTTAGAAGTGTACGTGTATATGACTCTGCCAGAGGGTTGTCGTAGTCAGTGGGAGCAGCGGAAGCATTGGTGGACAGGTAGCTTATGTCTATTTATAGACTAAAGCAGATGTAGCGGAGATAGATCATCTATTTCTGACGTGACAGTCATAGGTTTGACTTCATCAGAATAGGAGATGGATCTGTTGAGAAGGTAGTAGGGTGTGATGTCATGGTATTTGGATGACATACACAAAGTAGGAAAAGAAACTCCTATACTACGATCGGTTATACTTTGGGCGTCACACAGTAGTTTCTCCACAAAGGAAGTGGATTTTATATCTGACATACTGGTTACTGGATCTATGGTTTTAGATCTAGATTTGGGTGGTTTCCCAATCAGGGTACTTGACAGCATTCTGAGAGTATTTAGGATGGACGACTCCTGGCACGGTAGTGTACCTGCAGGTAATGGAGTCACCCTCTCCAAAGGTGTCTTACAGACTAAAGGGGAGAGGGACGTGCATGATTGGCAGATCACTTGCTTAGGCAATTGAGTCAATCATGAGATGTCAAGTACCACACCAGATGTTGTTCTTGCACTAGATGCAATAAGTTGACATTAATCCAATCCTGGAGAAACAGTCGGAAGCAGTTTTAGAACATAAGTGAATGTTCTAGGGATATGATAACGACAGCCTCATTCAGGAGACGGTTATCATTCCAGGCTTCCAAGGTGACATGGACGACAAGGAGGTTGTCAGAGTTATAGTTTTCCCTCTGACGAGGGGCAGTATTTTGGACAGGTGATCCAAGGCAATACTGAGGGAGGCATGGCGCGCAGGATACTGATTAAGTTCAGTTGACGATACAGTCTAAGAAGTTTGGATTTGGAGTTCATTTATGAGCTATGTCCCATCAGACATCCAGACACATTCTAAGACAGGTATTGCTCATTTCGGGAGATGGCTTTCTCCGCGAACTTGAGATATAGAGAGACATAGAAAGAAACATCAAGGCGGATCCACTCACTAAGGCTATTCCTCGAACGCAATAGTTTCGCAAACGAGCTTTGTGAGACTGACTAGTAGAGGAGTTGGGTGTTCGGTATCACACGGGCTGTGAGTATGCGACATCGCAATAATTAGCCTTGAGTGCAAGTGGGAGATTGTTGGAGGTAGTGCCCTCAGAGTCAATTATTGGATCACAGGTACGTGATTGCAATGATTGAGGGAGGACCTATCCCGGTAGGACAGTCTTACTCGAGATGATAGTATGCTATCTGGTTTACCTTTATCATCGTGTACTGCTTTAGGTGACCTGACACGTCGCTATTACACGTTGATAGAGCCCCTAGGATTCTTGCTTGACCACCTGCAGTATGAGGGCGATCATATAAGTGGGAGCTGGGGGTCTACAAGCATATCCTTAAAAGGTCCCTAGTCGTGGGAGTTTCGAGACTGGGCATCGATACTCCATTAGTAGACTAGTGTATACAGTCGAGACCCCGACGAGGGGCGGTGGCCGGTCTCACAAGCCACTGGTGTCAGTAGGATCACCTAAGCTGTATACAGGTGCTCATTGGGTTATGAGTACACCGGACAGGACTCGCCGGGAACATGCTAGTTGGTCATATACCAGACGTCAGATGGCAGTTCCCTGGTGACATGTGTGCAGGTTAGTTCATCGACCTGGGGATCTTCATTTGTCTCGTGTGAGTTCCCACTGTACTTTGATTACTACCCTACCACGGCTCAAAGGAGTCGTGCAAACAGGTTTTAGTTGGGTACAGTCCCGAGCCACATGGAGGCAGTGAGCGTATCTTCAGGGGTTCGTCTCTCCCGGTATTGGGGGTGAGGTCGTGCTGTGTCTAGGAGAGCCATTACACAAAGTCCTTGGCCAAGGCAAGGAGATTTACTGGTAGGTATTCCAGTAGTATCTCAGGGTGTTCTGGGCTACACTCCGACACGACTTGTACCGCTTTTGGGGGTCTGACTTTTACCAACCCCCTAGGCCCGCCATGCGATACTCATAGACGAACGGACCGGACTGCACGGATATTGTCACTGACAGGCTCAGTAGGGTGTCAGGATGAGTTCGCTCATCGACGTCCCTTTTAGTCAATAGCTGGTGGCCCGTTACGTATTGGCTTATACCTCTGACGTGCTAGTGGTTAAATCCACAGCCATAGTATTGACGAGTCTTTAGAGTCTACCACACTTTCAGTTACTCAAGTTTCGGGCGAAACACTGTAGAGGCCGTATGGAGATATGGCAGGGTCCGATCAGATACGTGCGGTATTGCACGGATCAGGATCGGACGGTTTGTACTAGTAGCCGTATGGTTATATGGCAGGGTTCGATCAGATACGTGCGGTATTGCACGGATCAGGATCGAACGGATTTAACTAGCCGGCTTTGGCTTAAGCTGGTCTTAGTTTAGTACAGTGTAGATTTTGTCTCATTGCATTTGTATCCGGACGGAATACAGATGCGGGTGTGTATGCACAGTATCGGGGTTTTCCTGTAATTTATTACGGGACCAGTTTTCTGGAGTTGCCAGTTTGCATTCCGTTCCGGCCGGTTTTCCTTTGTTCTTTCCCGGCCGGACTTTTCCGATGGAGGGGGTAATTTGCAGTTTTGCAAATTACATTTGTGGAGGGGTTTTCTTGCATAATGGTTTGATTAAGATAGGATTTGAATCTTTCATCCATGCTTGCATTAATGTGATTTGATGAGGGTATGGTTTGATAAAAGTGAAGCATGGTTGTTGTTTGGATGTGATCACCTCTTTTGTTGTCCTACACTCACCTTCCTTCATTCTAATTATTGATTCCCTCCACCATTTCCACATATGATGGCCGGCCAAATCTTTGAGGGAGTGAGAGTGCTTCATTTGTGAGGAGATATATTTGTTCATATCATTTTGTATGCAAAAAGAAATTGAGAGCTTCATTTCCCTCCAAAGCTCAATCTTCATTCCTCCATCCAAAGGCAACAAACCCCAATGAGACATAGACTCTACACTTCCTACAGCAAATCTTGGACGCGTCGATTCGCCCGCTTCGCGCCCGAGTTGCCTCGGTATTGAGGTGGGAGCCCGTAAAAGCTACAGGCGATGTGGTGCCCTTTCCGACGAGGAGGAGACAGACGGAGATCCCGCGAGGAGATCGGAGTGGAGATGAAGACCGGAGGACTCGGATCAGTCGGTACATCTCTAACCCGTATTCTAGTTAGCTTAGACTTGTTAATGGTTACGATCCGGAGTTTAGTGCGCGGTGGTGCCGGTTTGCAAAGTCCGCAAAATTTAAGTTTATCACCGCTTCCGCATTCCGGCGTCGGATTGACGGCCGGGGCGCCGCCGTGCACTTACAGTCTGTTGACCCGAGATCGTCATAGAGTCTTGTGTGGTTCCCACTGTGCTTTGATTTCCATCTTACCACGTCCAAGAGGGCGTGCAAAACGGTGGTTTTTGGGTACAGTCCCGAGTCACATGGAGGCAATGAGCGATAGGAGGGGATTCGTCTCTCCCGGTATAGGGGGTTGATGTTGCGCTGTGTTCGATTGGCTATAACAGGAAATCCCTGGCCAGGGTTGCTGAGATTTACTGGTAAGTGTTACCAGTAGTTTCTCGAATTGTTATAGACCTCATATCGACACGACTTATCGAGCTATTGGGGTCTGACGTTTACCACCCCTAGGCGAGATATGCGACATATCAGACGATCAGACCGGACTGTACGGTAGTGTTACTGGTTGGATTCACTGGAGTGTGAGCGGGCTTGCTCGTCGATCTTCAGATCGCTCAATACCCGGGTGGCCGTTACGTTTAGCAGACCGCTTGCGGCTTGTGGGTGTTTGATATGATCATCATCTGCTGCCGGCGTATTGACGAGTCTTTAGAGTCCTACACAGAGGTTTCCTGGCTCAAACGAAACGAAATAGGAGCGCATATGAGATATGTGCGGGACCGAGAATAATACCAGTATCTGATACTGTATTCGATTCTCGCGATGTGACATTGATCCGTTATATGCGATGTAGCCGGGTTATCGGATCAAGTGTTGATTCGATAAGTTGTTACTAATGATACCTGTCGGTTTTGTGCGACATGACCGGATCATTGAATCAAGTGTTGATTTAATGATTTAATGCATAATTATATATTTGATATATTACTTTGCGTTAACTAGTATCGGTTCACTTAAGATGGATTTTCTCACTCGGATGTGCGCATTGTATATGCGATATACTTTTGTGCACTTGTTTGTATCATGTTTGACGATACATGTTTACTTGGTTAAGTGTAAAGAATTAAACCATGGTAAAACATATTGTTAGGGTTTTATTTTTCCATTGCTTATTTATTCATTTATTTATTTGTTTATATTTTTTAGAAAATAAATGGAAAAGAGAAAAGAATGGTGGCTTTATTTGTTCTTTAGTTGAAGCTTCATGAAGCTTTGACTTTGTCCACCATTCTTATCTCATCCTTAACCCTAACCATTGCTTTAACCTTGGTCAATTCTCTACACATAACCATAGTTAGGATTATGATAAGTTTGGATATTCCTTTCTTTTTTAATTAACTTATCATAATTCTTTCATCTTCTTCTTCATTTTCTACACATGAAGAAAGCTTGCTCCATTAATAGCAAGTGATGAAAAAGAGTGAGAAATCCAAAACTAAAGTCTACCCACTTCCTATTTCTTCATCCTCTACCTCTTGCCAAGTAGTAGAGTGTGTTTCCTTCACAAGTTTTCACGGTTTGGTGAAGGTGGAGCTTGATCTAGCGATGCCTCGACGTAGATCATCTTCGGCATGGGCATCGACGACCTAGCTCGCCTATTCTCTGATGAAGCCGACGCTAGAGCCCGGGATCCATCTTGGACAGCGAGGAGACTTCATTGCGGAGCCATGGAGGTGGAGCACCGGATCTACAAAGGTTGTATATCCGTATTCTCATAGTTAAGTGTTAACTAGTTAGCTTTTTCGCCTAGATTTCTAGCCAACGATCCGTAGTCGGGTTTCTCGGCACCTAGATTTTTTGAAATTGGCATGGTTGATGCCTTGTGAGCCCTCATTAGGATGCCTAGGAACCCTACAGTGGTATCAGAGCCTAGCTAGAGCCTTAGGCGAAGTCTAGACGGATTTTAAAGTCCGAACGACCCGAAACCCCAACCGGAAAATGCTCTCTGGACGTTTTCTGAAAACGTGGATTTTTTCAAATTAAAAATTGCTAAAAAATTCAGCAGGAAAATATAAGAATTATGATGCAAAATTTTTTCGATGAACAGTACAAACCGCGGCAGAACCGCGGCAGAAGCCTGCCTTCTGCGGCGGTTCCGCGGCGTAATGATGACGTCATCGTACACTGTTTGCACAGTAACTCCTATTATTTTATGCTGGATTTTCTGGGTATTTTTAAAATTTATTCCAGAGTTGTATTTTCTGGGATTATTTTGGGGATTCGGTGTTTCGATCGGAGTATCAAATTTTGTCTGTGTGGCTTTCCGGATAATTTTTAGAATATGTTAAAAAGTTCGACCGGATATAAATACCCAACTTTTCCCCTGTCGGGAAATTTCCAAGTGTTGGATCTTTCCGTAGTTTAACGACGTTCTAAGTAGTGCAAGTAACTCGATGGACCCTCTAGAAGACAACAAACCTTAACTCGATTATGTGACCGTCTTGAACTGCCCTTTGAACCTTCGGGTTTGGGGAAGTACGGCGTGCCACATGTGAGGCGTTGGCTTGACCCTTCTACGGCTGGACCGTCGGTACTGAGGCACGAACTGAATGCTGTTAGACTTATTTCATGTGTTGATCTGTATCGGGAAAACTTGGGTGTTCGAATGTTCAATCGGAAAGTTTAACATTTTCTAATTATCTGGAATGGGATACAATAATTGGAATTCACAAGATGTTATGAGATAACTGAATGAATGTTATAAACATAGCAGTTTAGTCTCACTTGATCGGTTGCCACGGAATTTTGATGCGATCAAAAGTCCGTCGCAATCACGTAGCGTACGCGGATACTCGCCGGGTAAACTTAATAGACAGCCTCACTCCATAGCCCCGACCAAGTGACTGTAGGAGAACCCCGTCGCCGAAAGCATCCCTTCGGGTGCTCGCGGTAGCGGTGTTCCGCCTTGGTGCACTTCGTCGACGGTATCGGGGGTGCGGCCGTCTACTGAAGTTTGCGAAGAGCATTCGATCAAAATGTCGGGAATCCTGTTGAATTGCCCGACTTGGTATTGAAAAGTGTTTTCGATAATGAGACTAAAATGCGGGGTTTATAATTGTTAGGCATGCGATGTCTAAGAAATTCATTTGATCAGGCATACGATGTCTGAGGTGGTTGCGGATTCCAACTGTTGTAGTTTTACACTTTCTTTTCTGTGACCGTAAGTGTAATATGTGATATCGCCGGTTTCGTTGCTATATGACAACGACAATTGGGATGCGCATATTTACTTACGTTGATGACATGTGATGTTATGTGTTGCTGGATATGTTATATTGGATCGTCGTGTTTGAATAGCCGGGGGTTTTTATGTGAAATGAGTGTTTTTCATTTTCATTCATGTAAAAATCTGTATGTAATATTCTTTTATTGGGACGCTTCCAGGTTGCGGAAGTAGTCACCGTTTGTATATTATTTACTTTTCCGCACTAGGATAGACCCAAGGAGGAGGGCACAAGTAACCGGGTTCTGGAGTCCAGTGGGAGACCAACTCGAGGAGTCGAGTCCGGGTCTCCTAACTCCAAAATTGGTAGGGTTGCTTGCCGCTCTCGTAGGGGTCTAGGGGTGTGGGTTTGGCTATTCATCACGACCGTGGAATCCGTGTTTTATACTGGCTCGTATTGAAAACACGGACGTCCTAGTATATCCAATGTTTCATATGTTTCTTCTGCTGCGATATCTGTGATGTGATCATGTGATGTTCTCTGATAGATACAGTATATAGTATATATGATATATTATATAGACGTTACTTATGTTTTACACCCGTGCTAGCCCTGCCCCGCTCTGCCGTTAGTTACCTAACCTAACGGTGCACGAGGGGACATCGAGGCGAATGCGGATGGCATAAGTGTACGTCGTATTTATCTGTGATGTTTAGGTAATTTAAATGATGGGACTTCATTAATGAGATTAATGAAAGAAAAGAAACCTAAGATGTTGTAGAATCGAATTTCAAAATAAAACAAGTAGCTACAGTTTTTGCTTTGCACAGCGGTATATGTGATATATCCTGCACCTTATTCGATGAGGAAAGGGCCGAGATCCCTTCACCGGGAGTGACTCCTTTAGCAATGACTGGCAGATGCTACACACTCGGTTTGTCTTTTGATTGCTTTTAAGTGTTTTTGCTTTGCACAGTGATATATATGATATATCCCGCACCTCATTCGACGAGGAAAGGACCGACGATCCCTTCACCGGGAGTGACTCCTTTAGCAAAACTAGAAAAGCCTCAAAAACACTCCATTTCAAAATTCATTTGATTCTACAACGATATAAAGTTCATTACGCAAAAGGTTTTCTTAAAAACCTGTCGTAGCCCTCCGTCATTTCAGATAGGTAATAGTTAGTATGCGTGCTGCGTTTGTTGACTCAGTCAAGGCGTAGTGTGCGGTAGCTGATTATTGCTTACCTGCAAAGCATATGATGCGATTGGATTAGGGTAGTCGTGCGGCCTTGTTGACTCAGTCAAGGGTCGTGCGGGTGGGTTTAATTCAATCGAGAAATGACGGGTTGAACTTTACTTGCGGTCTATGGTTTGTTGACTCAGTCAAGGTCATAGATCGCATGGGGCAAAATATTATCGGGAATTTCAAGTGTTGAAATTTGCAATGAGATTGCATACCTTCTATGAGATAGTTGGATCCCGATACCCGCTGCGAGTAAGAGTTACTCCTGGGAAAGTTTTACGCATTACAATTAGCCGATCAAGTAGGTGTCTAGAAAGGTGTCAACGGGGTTACGCCTCTGGGAAAACGAGGTTTAGATTAATTAGGTTCGTGCGAAAGCACGGGGGACCTCCCTCAAAGTACCGACACTGGCCTGGCTGAAAGATTGGCGAACTTGTAGTGTGTAATTAATCCCGGCTAGTCTTTCCTTTTAAGGTTTGAAGGAAGATTTGATAAAAAGTAGTGGGAGCCATCCTGATTAGATAAAATAATAACCAATCTATTCTTGCAAGAGCGCACGCTGAGTGTTTTCTTCTCTCTCTCTCCTGGTAGCGACCATATCACGCCTTAATCAAGATAATAATACGGATTATTGACCGAACCCGCTTGTTATACTGAGCTGGGGAACGTTGGTCCCGCTCCAACTTATAATTGTTATAAGACAGAGCAGGAAATTGGGGAATACCAGAATTCCCGTGCCGCCCAAACGAAGAGAGTGCATGCTGATGCATCATCTTCGGGTATGTTCATTATACAGAACTGTTTCTCAGTATCCTTTACGTCCTGGGTATGTGATACCAGATCAGGATCCCAGATATGTAATATGTTACATAGGGCTACAGAAAGGTAGAGAACTGAGAACGGGTGATAAGTTTCATGAGGCAGAAAACAGGGCAAGTGTTGCAGCCAAGTCTGTCGGTCACTGTCACCCTGTATTACCAATACATTGATTCTGAACAAATGTTATTAGATACCGAACCTGATATACAAAATCATATCAGTCTCTTTATTAGTAAAGAAATGATAAAATTTTGTATTGTTGGATAATGTTTTGAACATTTCCTATATCAAAAGTTGATCGGTTCAGGCACGTTATCTAAAAGCGTTGATGTTCTAATTCAAACTACAGTTCTTTAGTATACGGAACACACACAAGAGGAAGAGTTCAGAAATGAACGAATCCTTCTTGAGGCATTGTAGACTAGGTCATATCAATGCGACCCGACTGGCTGAAGTTACATTTAGTTGCATATTTAAATTAGTTTGAATTTACATCTTGTGAAACTCGCCAGTCATGTCATAAAGATAAGATGACCACAGCTCTGTTTATTGGAAACAGAGAAAGAGTTAGTGAACTCTTGGGATGATACATGTTGATGTATGTAGGTCCCCAGTCTACACATGCCAGGACTGGTTCTTTATACTTCATTATATTCTCTGATAATCTCTCAAGATTCAGTCGTATGTTCCTGTTGAAACATAAGTCCGAAGCTTTTGAGGTATTCACAAAATATAAGTTGGAAGTAGAGAACCAAAATACGGGTATAAGTATTATGTCCTATGATGAGATCAGGGAGGAGAATACTTGTGCATGGAATTCCTGGACTATTCTAAAGGAGAATGAGATTCTCTCTCGGCATTACACCTCCGTATACACCATGGCACGTTGGTGTATCGGGGCGGAGCAGATACACCCTATTTGATATGGTGTGCTCTATGATGAGTAATACTGAGTTACCTTTTTCCTTCTGGGAGTTATGCACTTACGAAGTTGCATACCTATTGAACAGGGTTCCAATCAAATCAGTTGCCTACCATTCCATATGAGATATGGAAAGGGAAGAGCCCATGTCTTAAGCTAGTTAAGATTTGGGGTTGTCCGGCCTATGTCTGAAAGCAAAATCCGGACAAGCTCGAGGCAAGGTCTGTAATATAGAACTGGAAAGGTTCCAGCTATACGAACTACAGCAGATGATTTGATAGAACCAAGGGATTCAGTAGATACCAACGAACCTCAGCCTCTCCGCCGATCTAGTAGGGTTCCTTACCCACCTGAGAGATACTTCGGTTTCTCTATGACAGTGGGAGCGAGGAATGCATCATGAGATGATGACCCAACTAGTTTCGAGCTGGCCATCAGGAGTAAGACTCTGTAAGAATGGCTGGATGCTTAGAGATCTGAGATGGAATCCTTATACACCAGCAAAGTATGGACTTTAGCTGCTATATCTGAAGGGTTAAATCCCCATCAGGAGCAAGTATATCTTGAGAAGATTACTTGGTGTACATGGAAAAGTTGAGACTTTCAAAGCTAGACTTGTTAAAAGTTTGCATCAATGACCAGGTGTGGATAATGATGAAACCTTTTCAAGTAGCTATGCTTAAGTCCATCCAGATCCTACTTGTCACGGCTACATACCATGACTGCGATATCTGGTGGTTCGGTGTCTTGACTGCTTTTCTAAATGATGATTTAGAAGAGAGCGTCTATAAGTACACAGCCAGAGGGCTTCGTAGACAGTGGGAGCAGCGGAAACGTGTGCAAGATGCTTTATAGGATAAAGCAGGCATCGCGGAGTTGGAACATCTGTTTTGATGAATTAGTCAAAGAGTTTGACATCATCAAAATGGTAGATGAACCTTGTATAAACAAAAAGGTAGTAGGGAGTATGGTAACGATCCTCGTAGAGTACGTGGATGACATACTCTTGATAGGGAAGGAGTTTCTTATGCTACGCTCGATCAATCTCCGCTTATCACAATGATTCTCCATATAGGATCAAAGTGATGCCTCCTAAATCCTGGGTTTTGGATCTATGAGATAGATCTAATTGGATGTTGGGATTCTCACTAGTTGTAGTGAGATAGTATCAATTGATCCTGGGGAGAATCACTGGAAGTGTTCCAGGGTGATAAAGACGGCTGAATGTCAGTCACAGGCATTGTCTTTACCCTAAGTAAAGGGACGGTATGTTGGAAGAGTTCCAAGCTAGATACCGTGGCATACTAGACGATAAAGGCAGGATACATCGCTACTTAAGATGCTACCAAAGAGGCTGTTTGGGTGTATATTAGTTCATGAGATGAACTACGTTCCTACCATTGTGAGACAATGGAGTTGTGGCTCATGCCGAGGAACGCTGGTCCCATCAGTGATCCAGACTTATTCTAAGGCAGCATCGCCTGATCATGGAGATAGTTGATCTCCAGGGTGATCCAGGTTAGGAGAGTAGATTCAGAGGACAACACAGCGGATCCACTCACAAAGGCCTGTTCCCAGAGAGAGATTTTATGGGATGGTTGAGTATGAGATACTACAACCACTGCTACAGATGGCCCTAGTGCAAGTAGGAGATTATTAGTTATATGTATGCCCTAGAGGCCATTACTGTACATAGGATGTATATTGTAGTGGATGCTGGGACATATATAGGGAGGACTTTCTTGGTCGACATGATAGTATGCTATCTGGTTGAACTTTACCTTAACGTGTATACTGATTGTCTCTCTGTTACATGTTGGTAAAGCCCTTAGGATGTGTGCTTGACTACCTGGACTATGATGCGGATCATACTAGTGGGGACATGGTAGTCCATAAGTACATCCTTCAAAGTCCCTAGTCGTGGGTGTATCGAGACGGGGCATCGATATACCAGAGTAGACTAGCGTGTACCTTCTCGACCCATACAGATGGGCGATGGATGATCCCATATCCATTGGTGTTTGACATCAGAGATGATATACGGGTGCTCAGTAGAGACTGGGTACACTGGACGGACTCGCCGAGAACTCCCAGATGGTATTATACCTCACGTCAGATGGCAGTTCTCTGGTGACACTGGTACAGAGTAGTCTGTTGACCCGAGATCGTCATAGAGTCTTGTGTGGTTCCCACTGTGCTTTGATTTCCATCTTACCACGTCCAAGAGGGCGTGCAAAACGGTGGTTTTTGGGTACAGTCCCGAGTCACATGGAGGCAATGAGCGATAGGAGGGGATTCGTCTCTCCCGGTATAGGGGGTTGATGTTGCGCTGTATTCGATTGGCTATAACAGGAAATCCCTGGCCAGGGTTGCTGAGATTTACTGGTAAGTGTTACCAGTAGTTTCTCGAATTGTTATAGACCTCATATCGACACGACTTATCGAGCTATTGGGGTCTGACGTTTACCACCCCTAGGCGAGATATGCGACATATCAGACGATCAGACCGGACTGTACGGTAGTGTTACTGGTTGGATTCACTGGAGTGTGAGCGGGCTTGCTCGTCGATCTTCAGATCGCTCAATACCCGGGTGGCCGTTACGTTTAGCAGACTGCTTGCGGCTTGTGGGTGTTTGATATGATCATCATCTGCTGCCGGCGTATTGACGAGTCTTTAGAGTCCTACACAGAGGTTTCCTGGCTCAAGCGAAACGAAATAGGAGCGCATATGAGATATGTGCGGGACCGAGAATAATACCAGTATCTGATACTGTATTCGATTCTCGCGATGTGACATTGATCGGTTATATGCGATGTAGCCGGGTTATCGGATCAAGTGTTGATTCGATAAGTTGTTACTAATGATACCTGTCGGTTTTGTGCGACATGACCGGATCATTGAATCAAGTGTTGATTTAATGATTTAATGCATAATTATATATTTGATATATTACTTTGCGTTAACAAGTATCGGTTCACTTAAGATGGATTTTCCCACTCGGATGTGCGCATTGTATATGCGATATACTTTTGTGCACTTGTTTGTATCATGTTTGATGATACATGTTTACTTGGTTAAGTGTAAAGAATTAAACCATGGTAAAACATATTGTTAGGGTTTTATTTTTCCATTGCTTATTTATTCATTTATTTATTTGTTTATATTTTTTGGAAAATAAATGGAAAAGAGAAAAGAATGGTGGCTTTATTTGTTCTTTAGTTGAAGCTTCATGAAGCTTTGACTTTGTCCACCATTCTTATCTCATCCTTAACCCTAACCATTGCTTTAACCTTGGTCAATTCTCTACACATAACCATAGTTAGGATTATGATAAGTTTGGATATTCTTTTCTTTTTTAATTAACTTATCATAATTCTTTCATCTTCTTCTTCATTTTCTTCACATGAAGAAAGCTTGCTCCATTAATGGCAAGTGATGAAAAAGAGTGAGAAATCCAAAACTAAAGTCTACCCACTTCCTATTTCTTCATCCTCTACCTCTTGCCAAGTAGTAGAGTGTGTTTCCTTCACAAGTTTTCACGGTTTGGTGAAGGTGGAGCTTGATCTAGCGATGCCTCGACGTAGATCATCTTCGGCATGGACATCGACGACCTAGCTCGCCTATTCTCCGATGAAGCCGACGCTAGAGCCCGGGATCCATCTTGGACAGCGAGGAGACTTCATTGCGGAGCCATGGAGGTGGAGCACCGGATCTACAAAGGTTGTATATCCGTATTCTCATAGTTAAGTGTTAACTAGTTAGCTTTTTCACCTAGATTTCTAGCCAACGATCCGTAGTCGGGTTTCTCGGCACCTAGATTTTTTGAAATTGGCATGGTTGATGCCTTGTGAGATCTCATTAGGATGCCTAGGAACCCTACACTTCTTACCACCAAAGCTCCCCCTGTCCCTGGTCCCAATTCCAGCGTCGCAGATAAGGAAATCCGCAAGACTTGGGATATTGATAGCGCGAAGGCCAAGTGCCTCGTACTTGCCTCGATGGACAACGAACATCAGAGGAGGCACGAGAATATGGACCTTGAATCCATATTTCTCCATACAAAAGAACTGTATGGAGAGCAATCTCGTATCGCAAGATACGAAGCGTCGAAAAAGCTATTTTCGGCAAAGATGGCCGTCGGATCATCAGTAGCCGAGCACGTGCTAAAGATGATCGGCTACATTGAGGAGCTCGCGGACCTAGGGACCACATTGGAGAGTGAGCTCTATACGGACATAGTTCTCCAGTCCCTTCCTTCCACTTACGCCCAGTTTATACTGAACTTCAACTTACAAGAAAAAGAAGTTGAACTTTCAGAGCTCCTCAACATGCTGAGGAGCGCAGAGGGCACCCTACAGAAAAGTAGGGAAACATCCACTTTGTTTGTAGGAGGATCATCTTCTTCTAGGTCCAAGGCGAAAGCCAAGGGAAAGAAGAGGAAAGCCCCCGCCAAACCAAGGGGCGGTGTTAGTAAAGTGGATACGAAGGGAAAAGCTAAAGCAACAAAGAAAGCGGGGAAGCTAGTGGATAAGGAAGAATGCTTCTATTATCATAAAAAAGGTCACTGGAAGAATGATTGCAGGGCTTGGAAAGCCAGAACACAGGAATTGAAGCAAGTTGCAGCTTCAGCTTCAGGTGTGTATGTTATTGAAAACTGTCTTTCAATAAACTCTACTTCCTGGGTATTGGATACCGGATCAGGATCTCATATCTGTAATTCTTTGCAGGCATTGAGAAACCGTAGTGTTTTGAAAGCAGGTGACATGACCCTCAGAGTTGCGAACGGAGCTAGCATGGATGCTAAAGCCGTGGGGGACTATCACCTGGGAATGTCAGATGGACATGTTTTGGTTTTGCGTAATTGCTTTTTTGTACCCAACGCAACTTGTAATATCATTTCTGTATCTTTAGTTTCTAAAGAAGGTTATGAATTTGCGTTTGTAAGTAATGTTGTAAACATTCACCTTAATCAAGTTTTGATTGGGTCAGGTACATTGAATAATGGTATATATGTATTAAACCAACCACAGATTTTCAATGTGCAGAATACACACAAAAGAAAGTCTCCAGAAATCAATCAGGCTTTCTTATGGCATTGTAGACTGGGTCACATCAATGAGAGAAGGTTGACGAAGTTACATACAGAAGGATATTTGAATCCGTTCGAATATCAATCGTATGCCACTTGTCAATCCTGTCTCAAAGGAAAGATGACAAAAACTCCGTTCACTGGACACGGAGTAAGAGCGAGCGAGCTCTTGGGACTCGTACACAGCGACATGTGCGGTCCAATGTCTACGCATGCGCGAAGCGGATATTCTTACTTCATTACTTTTACGGATGACTTCTCAAGGTATGGTTATGTCTTCTTAATGAAACATAAGTCCGAAGCCTTTGGAAAATTCCAGGAGTATAAGAATGATGTAGAAAAGCAAACCGGAAAAAGTATTAAGATTCTAAGATCGGATCGAGGTGGAGAATACTTAAGTGCCGAGTTCTTGGACTATTTAAGAGAGAATGGAATTCTCTCTCAGCTTACTCCTCCATACACTCCGCAACATAACGGTGTATCGGAGAGACGGAACCGCACCCTATTGGATATGGTGCGGTCCATGATGGGTAACGCTGAGTTACCGCGATCATTCTCGGGTTATGCGCTAGAATCAGCCGCATACCTTTTGAACCGAGTTCCTACTAAGACTGTGCCTACCACACCTTATGAGTTATGGAGTGGGAAGAAACCCTATCTTCAATATCTGAAGATCTGGGGATGTCCAGCTTTTGTCAAAAAGCAGCATGCGGACAAACTCGAGGCACGCTCAGTACTGTGCAAGTTTGTGGGATACCCAAAGAACACCAGGGGGTATCTTTTCTACCACGCAGAGGAACAAAAAGTCCTTGTTTCTCGTAATGCCCACTTTCTAGAACACCAGTTCTTAGAAAAGGAAATTAGTGGGAGCACAGTAGAACTGGAAGAAATTCCAGAAACACAGACTATTACTGAAAGCTTAGTGGAACCAGAAGGTTCGACAGAACAGGACATTCCTACGCCGCTCCGCAGGAGTAGTAGGCAGTCCCATCCGCCCGAGAGATACTACAGTTTTCTTATAGACGGGGATAGAGAGGATTGCATCATAGATTATGATAAGCCTACTAGCTTCCAGCAGGCCGTTCAGAGCGTTGACTCAGTGAACTGGCTGGATGCAATGCGGACCGAAATGGAGTCCATGTACACCAACAAGGTATGGACGTTGGACATTGCTCCAGACGGGGTAAAACCCGTAGGATGCAAGTGGATCTTCAAAAGGAAGATTGGTGTAGATGGACAGGTTGAGACCTATAAAGCTAGACTTGTAGCAAAGGGTTTCCGTCAAAGACCTGGCTTGGACTAAGACGAAACCTTTTCTCCAGTGGCTATGCTTAAATCCATTTGGATCCTTCTTGCCATTGCTGCCTTCCACGATTATGAGATCTGGCAAATGGACGTAAAGACCGCTTTTCTAAATGGAAATTTAGAGGAGTGTGTCTATATGGACCAACCAGAGGGTTTCATTCAGAGTGGGAGCAGCGGAAAGGTGTGCAAGTTGCTTAAGTCCATCTATGGACTAAAGCAGGCATCGCGGAGTTGGAACATCTGTTTTGATGAGACGGTCAAGGAATTTGGCTTTATCAAAAATCCAGATGAACCATGCATCTATAGTAGATTTGTAGCGAGAACTGTAATATTCCTCGTTTTATACGTGGATGACATTCTCTTAATAGGAAATGACATTCCTATGCTACAATCTGTCAAGGGGTTCTTGTCGCACAGGTTCTCCATGAAAGACCTGGGTGATGCCTCATACATCCTGGGGATCCGGATCCATCGTGATAGATCCAAGAGGATATTAGGACTTTCACAGTCCAGGTACATCGACACTATACTGAAAAGATTCAGTATGGAAGATTCCAAGCGCGGTAACCTACCGGCTTGTCACGGGATCACCCTCTCTAAAGAGATGTCTCCCAAGACTGATTTGGAGAGGGATCACATGTCTATTATACCCTACGCTTCTGCGGTAGGCTCTATAATGTATGCGATGTTGTGTACCAGACCGGATGTAACTTATGCACTTAGTGTGGTAAGCCGGTATCAGTCAAACCCTGGGGAGAAACACTGGATAGCGGTAAAGAACATTCTCAAGTACCTGAGAAGGACTAAGGAGATGTTCTTGGTGTATGGCGGAAAAGACCTCCAGATCGAGGCCTTTGCTGACTCCAGCTTCCAGAGTGACAAGGATGATTCCAAGTCCATATCGGGTTTTGTCTTTACCCTCAATGGAGGGGCGGTGTGTTGGAAGAGTTCCAAACAAGAAACCGTTGCAGACTCGACGATGGAAGCGGAATACATCGCTGCATCTGATGCCGCAAAAGAAGCTGTCTGGATGAGGAAGTTCTTGAAAGAACTTCAGGTGGTTCCGTCCATTGTTGATCCAATACCACTGTATTGCGACAACAACGGGGCTATAGCTTTAGCGAAGGAACCCAGGTCCCATCAGAGATCCAGGCACATCTTGAGGCGCTATCACCTGATCAGGGAGATCGTGGATCGCCAGGAGATCGAGATTCGGAGAGTCGCTTCAGAAGATAACACTGCAGATCTATTCACCAAGGCCCTACCCCAGACTCAGTTCGAGCGGCTGATCGAGATGATAGGTCTTCGATACGCCAGTACATGGCCTTAGTGCAAGTAGGAGATTGTTAGTGTATATGCCATAGAGGCCATTACTGTATCATACTAGTTTGTATATTACTTAATAGAAGCTTGGGATATTCACCTTGTATATACAATCTTGCTCAAAATAGTAGTATGCTACTTGGTTTGTTTCTACTTCAATGTGTACATGTGTTTATTTTTGTATATCGCCTATACACATTAGTGGAGCCCTTAGGATCTTTGCTTGATTACCAGCGATGTGATGGCTGTCACACTAGTGGGGCTGGGTAATCTATAAGCACATCCTTATGCAGGTCCCTGGTCGCAGGACTATCGAGACAGGGCATCGATACTCCGGAGTAGACCAGCGCATGCGCTTCTCATCCCAGTGTGGGAGACGGTCTGTCCCACAGCCGTCAGTACGTCGTACTTGAGATAGTATGCGGGTGCTCGTTAGGTTACGGGTACACTGGACAGGACTCGTCGGGAACTGACTAGTTGGTATTATGCCTATCGTCAGTTATCAGTTCCCAGGTGACATGAGTACAGCTTAGTCCGCTGACTTGACACTGTCACTTCGCCTCGAGTGTGTTCCCACTGCACTTTGATTACTACCCTACCACGGCTCAAAAGAGTCGTGCAAACAGGTAGTAGTTGGGTGCAGTCCCGAAGCACTTGGAGGCAGTGACGGTTAGACAGGATTCGTCTCTCCCGGTATTGGGGGTTGACATCGCGCTGTGTCTAGGAGAGCCGTTACACGAGTAGTCCCTGGCCAGGGCAAACGAGATATACTGGTAGGCTTCCAGTGTTATCTCAGGGTCTTTTGGGCTTCACTCCGACACGACTTGTACCGCTATTGGGGGACTGACGTTTATCGCCCCCTAGGCCCGCCATGCGATGTATCAGACGAACAGACCGGACTGTACGGCGAATGTCACATTCAGGCTCAGTAGGAGTTCAGATGGGTTTCGCCTCGTCGGTCTTCTTGTCGGCATTACCTGGGGACCGTTACGCACAGCTAGTGCCGCTTGCGGTCTGTGGTTAAACCCACTGCCAGCGTAGTGTCGAGTCTTTAGAGTCCCACACAGAAAGCTTTTCGCCTTTAGGCAAAAGAGTAGAGGTCGCATGGTTTTGTGACAGGTTTCGCTCACATCCGTGCACTTGTGCACGTATAGTGTCCGGACAGTTTACACTAGCGGGCTTTGGTTTAAGCCAGATCCTAGTGTAACTTTTGGGATTGGATTTATCCAGTATGCATTCGTGTTCCTCGGAACGCGGATGCGGGTGTGTATGCACAGATGACGGGGAGACAGAGGCAGCGGATTCTCATTAGGGTTGTTGACAGTTGACCGTTGACTATTTGACTTTTTGCTCAACCCTAATGAGAATATGATATGTGATTAACTATTATATTAATTAAGTATTATGATGACATGGTTGTTGACTTTTGTTGACTTTGTTGACTTTGTTGACCGGTTGACTAGGCCTGACTAGTTGACCATCATGATAACCATAGCCATCATTTCATGGCAAAGACTTTTGCTTGCTTGCTCATTTGTGCAAAATGAGTGCATGAAATGATATGGTTATGGTTGCTTCAACCATCACATAACACTTGATTTGGTATAATGAATTATGATGGTTTTGGATTATGAGAGGGTGAAAGAAAAAAGACTTGCTCATTCTTTCTTGCTCATTCTCTCTCTTGTTCTTGAACTCTCTTGCTCTTGCTTTCACCCTCTTCCTCTTGCTCCCTCTCTTGACTCTATGGTTCACATATCTCATGAGTTGAGAATCAAGAACCATAGATAAAATCCCATACAAACTCTTCTCTACTCATTCTAGTTCATAAGGTTTAGCAAACCGAGTGAACTAGTTTCTTCATAGTTCGAAGAAGGAGCCAAAGGTTGGAGCTTTCAGGTGGATCTATCTTCGGCGTACGGAGACGACGGGAAGAAGCCAATCCGGACCACCATCGGAGCTTGAAGACGAAGGAGTTCAAGACAAGCAAGGTATAACCTCCTAACCGAGTAGTTAGAAACTCGTAGTTAGGTTGTTAGTTAGATGTTTAACCAAGATCCGGGTTATAGGTCCATGTTACCACCTCTATAAAAATCGTTTTTTACCAAATTCCGCATGCCCGAAAGTACCGGGAGAGGTAGCATGGACTTACATGCTCAATTCATTGTTAACTTCAACATGCACAACATAGAGAGGGAACTACCTGAACTCCTTAATATGTTAAGGAGTGAAGAGAGCACACTGAAATCAGTGAAAACTCCCGTTATGACTGTTGGACAATCTTCCTTTTCTCGCCCAATGGCTAAGGCCAAGGGAAAGAAAAAGAAGAAGCCCACCAATCCTAAGGGTGGAGTTAAAAAAGTTAAGGGGAAGGAAAAGTCCAAAGCTGGAGAATCGGGGAAAGGTGAATGTTTTCATTGCCACAAAACAGGACATTGGAAGCGTAACTGTACCGAGTACTTGAATCTCAAGAAGAAGCATAGGGATGCTTCCGCTTCAGGTGTGTTTGTGACAGAAAACTGTTTTTCAATAAACTCTGCTTCCTGGGTATTAGATACCGGTTCAGGTTCTCACATTTGCAGTTCTATACAGGGGTTGAGAAATAACAAGGTTTTGAAGACAGGTGACCATACTCTCCGCGTTGGAAATGGTTCCAATGTACATACAGTCGCAGTAGGAGAGTATCACTTGGGGTTGCCATCTGGGTGTATATTGGTTTTGAACCCATGTTATTTTGTACCAAGTATGCTATGTAATATAATATCAGTTTCTTTGTTAGACAATGAAGGATATAACTTTATATTGCAGAACAATGTTATGAACATTCACCTGAATCAAATGTTGGTTTGGTATGGTACACTTAATAATGGGATATACGTCCTAAATCAACACACAGTTTTCAGCATACAACACACTAATAAAAGAAAACTTTCAGAAATAAATGAAGCTTTTCTTTGGCACTGTAGACTTGGTTATATTAACGAAACAAGACTAAACAAGTTACACAAAGATGGATATTTAAACTCTTTTGAATATAAATCTTATGCGACTTGCCAGTCTTGTATAAAGGGTAAAATGACCAAAACTCCGTTTAACGGACACGGAGAAAGAGCTACCGAGCTCCTAGGACTCATACATAGTGATGTATGTGGACCAATGTCTACACAGGCTAGAGGCAGTTTTTCTTACTTCATTACTTTCACTGACGATTTCTCAAGATTCGGTCATGTATTATTATTAAAGCACAAATCCGAAGCTTTCGAGAAATTCACTGAATATAAACAAGAAGTAGAAAAACAAACCGGCTTGAGTATCAAAATGCTTCGATCAGATCGAGGTGGGGAGTATCTCAGTATAGAATTTACAAACTTCCTAAAAGAGAATGGGATTCTCTCTCAGCTCACTCCTCCTTACACACCACAGCACAACGGCGTGTCTGAACGAAGGAATCGGACCCTATTAGATATGGTCCGTTCCATGATGAGTGATGCTGAGTTACCTGTCTCATTTTGAGGGCATGCTTTGGAGACTGCAGTGTTTCTTTTTAACAGGGTTCCAACCAAAACTGTGTCTAGAACGCCATATGAGATATGGCATGGGAAGAGAGCATCTCTTAAGAGAATTAAGATTTGGGGTTGCCCGGCCTATGTTAAAAAGTAGAATCCGGACAAACTCGAGACACGGTCAGTCATGTGTAATTTTGTGGGATATCTAAGGAACTCTTATGGATATCTATTGTACCATAAGGAGGAACAAAAGGTGTTTGTTTCTCAGTATGCCACATTCTTAGAAAAAGAGTTTTTCACAGATAAAGATGCTGGCAAGGTGGTAGATCTAGAAGAGGTTGTAGAGACACAAACTACAAATGACGACTTGGTTGAACCGGCTGTTGCAATAGAAACTGAAGAACCTCGGCCACTCCGTAGGTCTGGTAGGACTTCTTGCCCACCGGAGAGGTACTACGGTTTCCTCATTGATGGTGACAGAGAAGACTGCATCATGGAGGATGATGACCCTACCAGTTTTCAGCAAGCTATCACGAGTGGTGATTCTGTGAAGTGGCTGGATGCCATGAGATACGAAATGGAGTCTATGTACACCAACAAAATATGGACTTTGGACATTGAACGCCCTGGGGTAAAACCTGTAGGGTGCAAATGGATCTTTAAAAGAAAGATTGGTGTAGATAGGCAGGTAGAGACCTATAAGGCAAGACTTATGGCGAAGGGTTTTCGTCAAATACCAGGTTTGGACTATGACGAGACTTTTTCGCCCGTAGCCATGCTTAAATCCTTTCAGATCCTACTTGCTATCGCTGCTCACTACGACTATGAAATCTGGCAGATGGACGTTAAAACGGCATTTCTAAATGGGGATTTAGAAGAATGCGTTTATATGGATCAGCCGGAAGGCTTCATTGACAGTGGGAGCAGCGGGAAAGCATGTAGATTGCTTAAATCCATTTATGGATTAAAGCAGGCATCATGGAGTTGGAACATCTGTTTCGATGATGTTATCAAAGAGTTTGATTTTATCAAAAATCCAGATGAACCTTGTGTTTATAAGAAGGCTGTAGGGAGAGCTGTCACATTCCTCGTATTGTATGTGGATGACATTCTTCTGATAGGAAATGATATTCCTATGCTCCAGTCGGTCAAATCTTTCTTATCACTAAGGTTCTCCATGAAGGACCTGGGTGATGCCACATACATGCTGGGCATAAGGATCTATAGGGATAGATCCAAAAAATTATTGGGATTGTCCAAAACCAGGTACATCAACACCATCCTAAAAAGGTTTAGTATGGAAGACTCCAAGCGGGGGTGCCTTACCCGCTTGCCATGGGGTCACTCTCTCCAAGGACTCTTGCCCAAAAACCGATGTTGAGAGAGCTCGCATGAGCATTATACCCTATGCTTCGGCAGTACGATCTATATTGTCTGCGATGTTATGTACACGCCCAGATGTAGCTTATGCACTTAGTGTAGTAAGCAGGTATCAATCCAACTCAGGGGAGAATCACTGGATAGCTGTGAAGAACATTCTGAAGTACTTGCGAAGGACTAAAGAATTGTTCTTGGTGTATGGTAATGGAGATCTCCAAATGGAGGCTTTTACCGATTCGAGCTTCCAGAGCGATAAGGACGACAACAAATCTATCTCAGGGTTTGTATTTACCCTCAATGGAGGGGCGGTAAGTTGGAAGAGTTCCAAACAGGATACCGTTGCAGACTCTACGATGGAAGCTAGGTACATTGCTGCGAATGATGCCGCCAAGGAAGCCGTCTGGATGAGGAAGTTCGTCTTGGAGCTAGGAGTAGTTCCAACCATTATTGATCCAATACCATTGTATTGTGATAATAATAGGGATATGGCGTTAGCCAAGGAGCCCAGGTCCCATCAGCGATCCAGACACATCCTGAGGCGCTTTCATTTGATCCGGGAGATTGTAGATCGCCGCGAGATCGAGATTAAGAGAGTAGACATAAAGAATAACGCCGCGGATCCACTCACCAAGGCCCTCCCTCAGCTGCAGCATGAGCGACTTTTTGAGATGTTGGGTATAAGATATGCCAATAACTGGCCTTAGTGCAAGTGGGAGATTGTTGGATATATGTATGCCCTAGAGGCCATTATATGATAGTGGATGTATTTATACATGTATATATATATATTCAGTGTACATTCTTGCTCGACATGATAGTATGCTATCTGGTTCTTCTTTATCTGACATGTTGATTTGATCATGCTTTTATTCATTCACACATGTTGATAAAGCCCTGAGGATATAGACTTGACTACTGTGATTATGATAGAGATCATACTAGTGGGACATCAGTAGTTTATAAGCGTATCCTGGAATGTCCCTAGTCGTAGGTGTATCGAGACGGGGCATCGATATACCAGTGTAGACTAGCGTATATGATACTAGACCCATATGATGGGCGATGGATGTTCCCACATTCATCGATGTTTGACATCGAGATCGTATACGGGTGCTCAGTGGTGACTGGGTACACTGGACGGACTCACCGAGAACTCCTATATGGAATTATATCTATCGTCGGATAGCAGTTCTCAGGTGACACTGGTGCAGGTTAGTCTGTAGACCCGAGATCGTCATAGAGTCTTGTGTGTTCTCCCACTGTACTTTGATTACCACCCTACCACGGTACTACTGAGTCGTGCAAACAGGTGGCCATTGGGTACAGTCCCGAGACACAAGAAGGTGATGAGCGATAGGAGGGGTTTCGTCTCTCTCGGTATTGGGAGTTGATGCTGTGCTGTAACCCACTGGCTATATCAGTAAGTCCCTGGCCAGGGCTGTTGAGATTTACCGAAAAGTGTTATCAGTAGTTTCTCGATCTGTTATAGACTTTTCATCGGCATGACTTATTGAGTTATTGGGGTCGACGTCATCATCCCTAGACTCGATATGCAGCATATCTGGCGAAGAGACCGGACTGTACGGTAGTGTTGCCGGTTGGCTCGACGGGAGTTGTAGCAGGTTCACTTGTTTTCTTCTGATCTCTCAATACCTGGGTGGCCGTTACGTTTAGCTGACCGTTTGCGGCTTGTAGGTATTTGATATGATCATTACCTACTGCCGGAGTATAGACGAGTCTTAGAGTCCCACAATGAAGTTTCCTGGCTCAGGCGAAAAGATGTGGTGTGCATATGAGATATGCGTGGGGACCCGATTAAATACGGATATGTGATACCGTATATTAATCGGGCATTTTCTATTGGTCGGGTCGTATGTGATATGACCAGTTTGCAAAATCAAGTGTTGATTTTACAAATGACTTTTAGATTAATTCTTTAATAAAACTCTTTTTCTTTTTTGTATGCATACATGTATGCACATGATGATGTGCATGGATACATACATGCATACATAGTATCATGGTTGTTGATACAAGTTTGGTGGCAATACTAGACATACATGATAGAATTATCTATTTATTTTTCATTTTGTTAAAAGGAAAGGATAATTCACAAGAGGTTCAAGTTTATTATCTTTGACCATGCTTCAACCACTCATTAACCTTGAGTTAATTATCCTTTAACCTTTTAACTCACTTTGGAAAAGATCTAGATAATTATAACCATGGTTGAAGTGAGAAGGAATTTAGATATATTATTCTTTCTCATTTCATTTATTCATTCTTATCTCTTTTCCTTTTGTGAGAAAGAAAAGCCACCATCTTCTTCTTCCTCTCTTGATAATTTTCTTTAAGTGAGGTTGATAAAAGAAAGAGTTTTGATTATAGAAAAACAACCACATCATTATACTACACACATCTAGCCGGTTTGTGTTGGGTGTTTTCTTTACTTCTTTCACATATCGGGTAAAGCAAGGAGCTTTGGGCAAAGGAGCTTCGGGTGGATCGTCGTGGGCATTAGAAGACCTCAAGAGAACCTTTTTCCAACCCTCAAGTGGCCAAGAAGTCTAGCGTAGGGAGCTACAAAGGTTGTACTCTCAAAACCCTAGTTTTTCTTACTCGTGATGTTGTCAAGTTTAAGAAACCCTAAAATTCTAGTGATGATTCTTTGTATGTTTACTTAACACCATAAAAATTTGATTTTGTGACATGTGATACTTCCAAATCCTTCATAAGGTGCTAGGTAAACCTAACAGAAACTAGGGTTTCTCCTCCTCTATCCCTTCTCTTTTCATTGATCATCATTCGGATTTAGCCTTTAGCAAAGAGAATCATCAATCGTTTAATCCCTAGTTTGCAACGAAATTATCAAGAATGTGATCTTGCTCAAAATTAGGTCATTGATGATTCTTTTTCCTAAAGTCCACAAATCTCATAAGACTTAAGATTTGTAAAAGGATCTTATCATCACTAGATCTACTGATTCTCTCGAATCCTCCACAAGCGGAGATTTCACTTACACATCATGAAAATTAAAGAATCAAGAATGAAGAATTTCATAACGCAAGAATGTAATGAAAACGAGAATTAACAATTTATCACCTTCATTAAATCTTCTTCAAATTTACACAACTCCTCAATTCGAGGTACAAGATTAAGCACTCGATCGCTCCTTTGAAGAGGTGAATTTGTCGTCGATCTTTGTGAAGCTCGATCGCCGTGAGTCGCGGATTGTCATGGATCTCTTGCTCGGCTGACGAACGGCGTTGCGATGAAGGATCGTTGATTGCTCGCTTGATTTTCTTCTCAATAGATCTTGATTTTGCTTTGGAATTGGATTTGGGTTAGGGTTTGGATAGGATCACCAGTTGTGTCACTCAACTTGTCTGTGAAATTTTTGAACCCCCCAATTAATGAACAACCTCAAACCTAGATCTAGATCTTCTTTTATAAATTCCAATTCAAATTTCCCTCCAAAAGCTAGGTTGTTAGAGAGAACCTTCAAGAATAAGGTTGTTGGAGAGAGCCTTCTAGAATAAGGTTGTTACAAAGAGCCTTCTAGAAGAAGTTTGTTATGCATAGAAGTTTCCAGAAGAATCCTGTTACACTGGAGCGTCTAAGGTTGGCGAGGTTGTCAGAATGAATCTTCTGGAGAGACACGTCACCCTAATCCCTCAACTCGGCCGCGGAATCGCGGCAACTCGGACGACTCGGCCGCGGATCCGCGGCCATTTTGAAAGGTTAGCCTAGCACCTCATGAAGGGTTTGGAAGCATCACATGAACCAAAGAATGAATTTTTAGGGTGCTAAGTTAACGAACATAGAATCGTTCCTAGAAAAATTAGGGTTTCAAAATTTTCACATGATCATATGAAAGAAAAGCTCCGCTTGAACTCCTCGGCTAGACTCCTCGGCTAGCTCCAAGTTTAGAGAGTACAACCTTTGTAGCTCCCTACGCTAGACTCCTCGGCTACTTGGGGTTTGAAAAAGCTCCGCTTGAACTCCTCTAAGTCACCGATGATCCACCCGGAGTCCGCTTTGTCTAAGCTTGCAACTTCACCCGGTCAAGAGAACGAAATGAAGCTAACACTCCATACAAGTGGGCTAGAATTGTGTAGAATGGTGTTGTGGTTCTCTTTCTCACTTCAAAATCCAATCTTGATGAGTATATTGCTCACTACAAAAAGCTAGAGAGCAAAATGAGAGAGGAAGAAGAAGATGATGGCAATTTCTTTTTCAAGAGTGAAAAGAAATAACCCCTTGTAAAGAAAAATGAAAATATATGTTTATATATTTTCTTGTTCTCATCTCAAACCATGGTTTAACAATGAATTCATTATTGAACTTGAGTTAAAACACAAAAGGAAACTTTACCTAAGGTTAAAAGGTGGGTGAGAATGGTTAGGTCAAAAGAAGAGTGTAGAAACAAATCAATAATGAACCCTTTTTCTTTCCTTTTATGTTTTAGTATAAATACAATAATAATCCATATTAAAACCATGGTGTGAGTCTTATATTGCCATCATATTCCATGTATAAGCAACCATGAAGGATGATGCATGTATGTATGTGTATATGTACATCCATATGTGCATGAATCAAAAAGAAGGCATACATGCATGCATACATCCAACTAACTCAAGAAAGGATTTCAAGTGAGAAACTAATGGTTAATTAATAAATCAACACTTGATTTATCAATCCGGTCATATCACATATGACCCCACCAAAAGCAAGCCGCCCGATCAATACACGGTATCCTATACGCGCATTTTAATCGGGTCCATGCGCATATCGCATACGCGCACCACAACCGTTTGTCTGGACTAGGAAACTCCATTGTGGGACTCTGAGACTCGTCAATACGCCGGCAGTGGGTGATGATCATATCAAGCACCCGCAAGCCGCAAGCGGTCAGCTAAACATAACGGCCACCCGGGTATTGAGCGATCAGTAGAGAACAAGCGAACCTGCTACAACTCCCGTCGAGCCAACCGGCAACACTTCCCGTATAGTCCGGTCTCCTCGTTTGATATGTCGCATATCAAGTCTAGGGGTGGTAAACATCAGACCCCAATAACCGATAAGTCGTGCCGATGTGAGGCTCATAACGGGTCGAGAAACTACTGGTAAAACTTACCAGCAAATCTCTGAATCAGCCCTGGCCAGGGACTTCCCTGTTACGGCCAATCGAGCACAGTGCAACATCAACCCCCAATACTGGGAGAGACGAAACCCCTCCTATCGCTCATTTCCTCTATGTGACTCGGGACTGTACCCAAAAACCACCGTTTTGCACGCCCTCATGGACGTGGTAAGGTGGAGATCAAAGCACGGTGGGAATCATACAAGACTCTATAACGATCTCGGGTCTACAGACTAACCTGCACAAGTGTCACCTGAGAACTGCCATCTGACGTGAGGTATAATACCATCTGGGAGTTCTCGGCGAGTCCGTCCAGTGTACCCAGTCTCCACTGAGCACCCGTATACTATCTCTGATGTCAAACACCAATGGATATGGGATCATCCATCGCCCATCTCATGGGTCGAGAAACGTATACGCTAGTCTACCCTGGTATATCGATGCCCCGTCTCGATACACCTATGACTAGGGACCTTGAAGGATGTACTTATGGACTACCATGTCCCCACTAGTATGATCTGCATCATAGTCCAGGTAGTCAAGTACACATCCTAAGGGCTTTACCAACATGTAACTATAAGACAGTATAAAGAGACTAGTATACATGTTAAGATAAAGAGCAACCAGATAGCATAATATCATATCGAGCAAGAAAGTCATCTCTATATATGTCCAAGAATCCAATATAATATACATCATCTGTACAATACTGGCCTCTAGGGCATACATACAACTAACAATCTCCCACTTGCTCTAGGGCCAGCTGCTGTAGTATCACAAACCGAGCATCTCGAAGAGTCTCTCAAACTGTATCTGGGGAATGGCCTTCGTGAGTGGATCCGCCGTGTTGTTCTTCGTGTCAACCCTCCTTACCTCGATCTCCCGGCGATCAACTATCTCCCGGATCAGGTGATACCGCCTCAGAATATGCCTGGATCGCTGATGGGACCTGGGTTTCTTGGACAAAGCCACCGCTCCATTGTTATCGCAATACAAAGGTATTGGATGCTCAATGGATGGAACCACTCCAAGTTCAGTAATGAACTTCTTGATCCAGACAGCCTCTTTGGCAGCATCGTTGGCAGCGATGTATTCAGCCTCCATCGTCGAGTCTGCCACGGTTTCCTGCTTGGAACTCTTCTAGCTAACCGCCCCTCCGTAAAGGGTAAAGACGAATCCCGACTGCGACTTGGAGTCGTCCTTATCACTCTGAAAGCTCGAATCGGTAAAGGACTCCACTTGGAGTTCTCCGTTACCATACACCAAGAGCATCTCTTTAGTCCTTCGCAAGTACTTGAGAATGCTCTTCACAGCTGTCCAGTGACTCTCTCCAGGATCAGCTTGATACCTGCTCACTACACTTAGTGAGTATGCTACATCGGGTCTGGTACATAGCATCGCATACATGATAGAGCCTACAGCCGAAGCATAGGGTATCCCTTGCATGCGAGCTCTCTCCAAATCAGTCTTGGGAGACATCTCTTTGGAGAGAGTGACTCCAGAGATCGTGGGCAAGTTCCCACGCTTGGATTCTTCCATACTAAACCTCTTTAGTATGGTGTCAATGTACCTGGATTGGGACAATCCCAATATCAGTTTGGATCTATCTCTATAGATCCTGATTCCCAATATGTAGGAGGCATCACCAAGATCTTTCATTGAGAATCTTTGTGATAAGAAGAGCTTGACCGATTGCAGCATAGGAATGTCATTTCCTATCAAGAGTATGTCGTCCACGTAGAATACGAGGAAGACAACCTTACTCTCTGCCACCTTCTTGTAGATACAAGGTTCATCTACATTTTTGACGAAATCAAACTCTTTTATAACGACATCAAAGCAGATGTTCCAACTCCGCGATGCTTGCTTTAATCCATAAATGGATTTAAGCAGCTTGCACACCTTCCCGCTGCTCCCACTATCTACGAAGCCCTCTGGCTGAGTCATGTACATGCACTCTTCTAAATCACCGCTTAGAAAGGCGGTCTTAACATCCATTTGCCAGATTTCGTAATCATGATATGCAACGATGGCAAGTATGATCCGGATGGATTTAAGCATAGCTACTGGAGAAAAGGTTTTATCATAGTCCACACCTGGTCTTTGACGAAAACCCTTTGCAACAAGTCTAGCTTTGAAAGTCTCCACTTTCCCATCTACACCAAGTTTTTTCTTGAAGATCCACTTGCTCCCAATGGGTTTTACCCCTTCAGGAGCAACTTCCAAAGTCCATACTTTGTTAGTGTACATGGATTCCATCTCCGGCCGCATTGCATCCAGCCATTTCACTGAGTCTCTACTCGTGATGGCCTGCTCGAAACTAGTTGGGTCATCATCCTCCATGATGCAATCCTTGCTCCCACCGTCAATGAGAAAACCGTAGTATCTCTCAGGTGGACGAGAAACCCTACTAGATCGGCGGAGAGGCTGGGGTTCGTCGGGTACTACTGAATCTTCTGGTTCTACCAAGTCTTCTGTTATAGTTTGTGTCGCTGGAACCTCTTCCAGTTCTACCTCAATGCCACTTGTCTGTTTCATAAGAAAACCTTTTTCTAAGAAAGTGGCATGTCGAGAAACAAACACTTTTTGTTCCTCAGAGTGGTAGAAGATATACCCTCACGAATGTTTGGGATATCCAACAAACATACATAGAACAGACCTTGCCTCGAGCTTGTCCGGATTTTGTGTTTTAACATAGGCCGGACAACCCCATATCTGAATAAAATTAATACATGGTCTCTTACCATTCCATATCTCATATGGAGTGGTAGGCACTGATTTGGTTGGAACTTTATTCAATAGGTATGCAGCTGTCTCCGGTGCATATCCCTAAAAGGAAATAGGTTACTCAGCTGCACTCATCATAGAGCGCACCATATCTAATAGGGTGCGATTTCTCCGCTCCGATACACCGTTGTGCTGTGGTGTATAAGGAGGAGTAAGCTGAGAGAGAATCCCATTCTCTTTTAGATAATCTCTGAATTCATTGCTTAAGTATTCTCCTCCTCGATCGGATTGAAGGATCTTAATGCTTTTCTCGGTTTGGTTCTCGACTTCTTGTTTATATTCTCTAAATTTCTCAAAAGCTTCTGATTTGTGTTTCATCAGGAACACATATCGGAATCTAGAGAGATCGTCAGTGAATGTAATAAAGTACGAAGAACCATCCCTTGCATGTGTCGACATGGGACCGCATACATCACTATGTATCAGTCCCAAGAGTTCGGTAACTCTTTCTCCGTGTCCCGTAAACGGAGTTTTGGTCATCTTGCCTTTGAGACATGAATGGTAAGTATCATAAGATGATAATTTGAACGAATTCAAATATTCATCTTTATGTAACTTAGCCAGTCGTGTCGCATTGATATGACCAAGTCTACAATGCCACAAGAAGGATTCATTCATTTCTGAACTTTTCCTCTTATTTGTGTTTTGTATATTGAGGACAGTATTTTGATTGAGAATGAATATGCCATTATGTAACGATCCTGATGCAATCAACTTTTGATATAGGAATATGTTCATAACATTATCCTTTACTACAAAATTATATCATTCTTTACTTAATAAAGAAACTGATATAATGTTGCACATCATGTTTGGTATATAATAGCACTCATTTAGAATCATTGTATCACTACTTGCTAATACTAGGTGATATTCGCCAACTGCTTTGGCTGCAACATTTGCCCCATTCCCTATTTGAACGGACTGATCACCTTTTCCCAGTTCTTTACATTTACGTAGCCCGTGTAACATTTTACATATATGGGATACTGATCCGGTATCTAATACCCAGGACGTAGAGTGAACTGAAAAACAGTTCTCAATAACTAACACACCTGAAGAAGATGCATCAACATGCATGTTCTTTTGGGCGGTGTGAGAATCCAGATATTCTCCTATTCCCTGTTCAGTCTTATAACTCTTATAAGATAGAACGGGTCCAACATTCCCCTGCACAGTATAACATGCGGGTTCGGTCAATACATCTATATTATTATCTTGATTAGGGCATGACATGGTCGCAACCTGGAGAGAGAGAGAAGAAAACACTTTAGCGTATGCTCTTGCAAGATTAGATTGGTTATTATCTTATCTAATCAGGATGGCTCCCACTGGTTTTTATCAAATCTTCCTTCAAACCCTAAAAGGAAAGATTAGCCGGGATTAATTACACCCTACAACTTCGCCGATCTTTCAGCCAGGCCAGTGTCGGTACTTTGAGGGAGGTTCCCCGTGCTTTCGCACGGACCTAATTAAAGTAAACCTCGTTTTCCCAGAGGCGTAACCCCGTTGACACCTTTCTAGACACCTACTTGATCGGCTAATTGTCCTGTGTAAAACTCTCCCGGGAGTAACAATTACTCGTAGTGGGTATCGGGATCCAACTATCTCATAGAAGGTATGCAATCTCATTGCAAATTTCAACACTTGAAATTCCCGATAATGCTTTTGCCCCTAGCGTCCCATGACCTTGACGGAGGCCAAACTACCCAAAGGGCGCTAGTCAAGTTCAACCCGTCATTTCTTGATTGAATTAAACCCACCCGTACGATCCTTGACGGAGGCCAAACTACGCCGTACGAATACCCTAATCCAATCGCATCACATGCTAGCAGATAAGTACTAGTTAGCTATCATACACTACGCCTTGACGGAGGCCAAACTACCGCAGCATGAATACTAAGTAGTGCTTATCTGAAATGACGGAGGGCTACGCAGGTTTTTTCAGAAAAACCATGAGCGTAATGAACTTGATATCGTTGTAGAATCGAATGAATTTTGAAATGGAGTGTTCTTGAGGCTTTTCTAGTTTTGCTAAAGGGGTCACTCCCGGTGAAAGGATTGTCGGCCCTTTCCTCGTCGAATGAGGTGCGGGATATATCATATATATCACTGTGCAAAGAAAAACTCCAAAAGCAATCAAAAGCAAACCGAGTGTTGTAGCATCTGCCAGTTTCGCTAAAGAGGTCACTCCTGGTGAAGGGATCTCGACACATTCCTCATCGAATAAGGTGCAGGGTATATCATATATACCGCTATGCAAAGCAAAACTGTAGCTACCCTTTTATTTGAAAATTTTATTCTACAACATCTTTTTGGTTTCTTTTCTTTCATTAATCACATTAATGAAGTCCCATCATTTAAGTCACCTATACATCACAGATAAATACGACGTACACTTATGCTATCCGCATTCGCCTCGATGTCCCCTCGTGCACCGTTAGGTTAGGTAACTAACGACAGAGCAGGGCAGGGCTAGTGCGGGTGTAAAACATAAGTAACGTCTATATAATATATCATATATACTATATACTGTATCCATCAGAACATATCAAATGATCACATCACAGATACGCAGCAGAAATATAGATATAATGTGGGATATACTAGGACGTTCGTATTTAGTATTTAGCCAATAATAGAAAATACGGATTCCACAGTCGCGATGAATAGCCACGCCCACACCCTGGACCCCTACGAGAGCGGCAAGCGACCCTACCAATTCTGGAGTTTAGGAGACCCGGTCTCGACTCCTCGAGATGGCCTCCCACTGAACCCCAGAACCCGGTCACCCGTGCTCCCCTCCTTGGGTCCATCCTAATGCGGAAAAGTAAATAATATACAACACAGGTGGCATCGACCTCAACCCGGAAGTGACCCAAATAAAAGAATATTACATTACATTTGAATTTATATGAATGAAAATATAAAACCCTCATCTCACATAAAAAAAACCCGGCTATTCAATCGCGACAATCCTGCACATCATATCTCAGCAACACATAATATCTTATATCATCAACGTAAGTAAGTATGCATACACTGATCGTCGTCGATGTATAGCAACGACAATCGGTAAATACATACTACACTTACGGTCACAGAAAAGAAAGTGTAAAACTGCAATATCTGGAATCCACATTCTCTTTAGACATCGTAAATGCGAAATATGACATACCTCGTATTTCATGTCTTATAATATGAATTCCACACATTGCATCACATTCCAGATAATTAGACAGTATTAAAGTTTTCGAACGAACGATCAAATACCCAAGATTCCCTAAATCTCAATACTTGAGCGGAGTTCAAAAACTTGGAGTGTGACACAGTAGTAGCGGTCCAGCCATAGAAGGGTCAAGCCAACGCCTCACATGTGGCACGCCGTACTGCCCCAAACCCTAAGGTTCAAAGGGCAGTTCAAGACGGTCACATAATCGAGTTAAGGTTTGTTGTCTTCTAGAGGGACCACCACAAAACTTGCACGAACCTCCGAAGGATTTAAACCCCGTGAAAAGTGAGCAAATGATACTCGTTCAAACACTTCACAACTTTCTAATTTACCCGAAAAAGTCACAAAATCAAAATTCCGATCGAATTGACGAGTCAAAAACCATCTCCAGAATTTTTAGAACTAAATTCAGATTAAAAATACCCAAAAAAATATACAAGAGGTGTTATGAATTACTGTGTAAAAACGAAGCAATGATGCCTCTTTATGGCCGCGGAGCCGCGGGCTAAGCAAGTAATTGCCGCGGTTCCGCGGCAATTTGTTGAGATCATTGGCTCGTTTTTCACAGTTTTTCTTATATTTTCCTGCTCTATTTTTTAAGTATTTTTAATTCTGAAAAATGTCAAAAAATTTCCAGAGAGCACTCAAAATCCACATTTTCCGGTTCGATTGGAGTTTTAACTTCGTTAAAGTGTCACCTAATGTTCTAGGTCGGCTCTGATACCAATGAAAGGTTAGCCTAGCACCTCATGAAGGGTTTGGAAGCATCATATGAACCAAAGAATGAATTTTTAGGGTGCTAAGTTTGTTAGTGTATATGCCCTAGAGGCCATTACTGTATCATACTAGTTTGTATATTACTTAATGGATGCTTGGGATATTCACCTTGTATATACAATCTTGCTCAAAATAGTAGTATGCTACTTGGTTTGTTTCTACTTCAATGTGTACTTGTGTTTATTTCAGTATATCACTTATACGCATTAGTGGAGCCCTTAGGATCTTTGCTTGATTACCAGCGTTGTGATGGCAGTCACACTAGTGGGGGCTGGGTAATCTATAAGCACATCCTTATTCAGGTCCCTGGTCGCAGGACTATCGAGACAGGGCATCGATACTCCGGAGTAGACCAGCGCATGCGCTTCTCATCCCAGTGTGGGAGACGGTCTGTCCCACAGCCGTCAGTACGTCGTACTTGAGATAGTATGCGGGTGCTCGTTAGGTTACGGGTACACTGGACAGGACTCGTAGGGAACTGACTAGTTGGTATTATACCTATCGTCAGTTATCAGTTCCCAGGTGACATGAGTACAGCTTAGTCCGCTGACTTGACACTGTCACTTCGCCTCGGGTGTGTTCCCACTGTACTTTGATCACTACCCTACCACGGCTCAAAGGAGTCGTGCAAACAGGTGGTGGTTGGGTGCAGTCCCGAAGCACTTGGAGGCAGTGACGGTTAGACAGGATTCGTCTCTCCCGGTATTGGGGGTTGACATCGCGCTGTGTCTAGGAGAGCCATTACACGAGTAGTCCCTGGCCAGGGCAAACGAGATATACTGGTAGGTTTCCAGTGTTATCTCAGGGTGTATTGGGCTTCACTCCGGCACGACTTGTACCGCTATTGGGGGACTGACGTTTACCGCCCCCTAGGCCCGCCATGCGATGTATCAGACGAACAGACCGGACTGTATGGAGAATGTCACACTCAGGCTCAGTAGGAGTTCAGATGGGTTTCGCCTCGTCGGTCTTCTTGTCGGCATTACCTGGGGACCGTTACGCACAGCTAGTGCCGCTTGCGGTCTGTGGTTAAACCCACTGCCAGCGTAGTGTCGAGTCTTTAGAGTCCCACACAGAAAGCTTTTCGCCTTTAGGCAAAAGAGTAGAGGTCGCATGGTATTGCGACAGGTCGCATGGTTTTGCGACAGGGTTCGGTCACATCTGTGCACTTGTGCACGTACAGTGTCCGGACAGTTTACACTAGCGGGCTTTGGTTTAAGCCAGATCCTAGTGTACCTTATGGGATTGGATTCATCCAGTTTGCATTCGTGTTCCTCGGAACGCGGATGCGGGTGTGTATGCACAGTTGACAGGGAGGCAGAGGCAGCGGATTCTCATTAGGGTTGTTGACAGTTGACCGTTGACTTTTTGACTTTATGCTCAACCCTAATGAGAATATGATTTGTGATTAACTATTATATTAATTAAGTATTATGGTGATATGGTTGTTGACTTGTTGACTTTTGTTGACTTGTTGACTTTGGTGACTTGTTGACTTTTGTTGACTTGTTGACCGGTTGACTAGGCTTGACTAGTTGACCATCATGATGACCATGGTTATCATTTCATGCCAAAGACTTTTTTCTTGCTTGCTTTTTTGAGTAAAATGAGTGCATGATATGATAACCTTATGGTTGCTTCTAACCATTACCAAAAGACTTTTTTTTAATTTGATGAGTTATGATCACTTTGGATTATGAGAGGGTGAAAGGAAAAAGAGAGCCTCATTCTTTCTTGCTCATTCTCTCTCTTGTTCTTGAGCTCTCCTCTTGCTCTCATCCTCAACCTCTTGCTCCCTCTCTTGATCTATGGTTCTCTTGTCTCATGAGTTGAGAATCAAGAACCATAGATAAAATCCCATTCTAAATCATCTCTACTCATTCTAGTTCACTAGGTTTAGCAAACCAAGTGAACTAGTTTCTTCAAAGAACGAAGAAGGAGCTAAAGGTTGGAGCTTTCAAGTGGATCTATCTTCGGCGTACGGAGACAACGAGAAGGAGCCATCGAACCACCATCGGAGCTTGAAGAGAAGGAGTTCAAGTTTAGGTATAACCATCTTCATCCGAGTAGCTAACTCTCTTTAGCATAGTTTGCTAGTTTTAGTTTAGACAACGATCCCGACCATAGTTTAGTCCATGTTGCCTCTTGCGATAAAAATTCGTTTTTTATACCGTTTCCGCCTCCCCGTAAGAACCGGGGGTCGCAATATGGACTTACAGTGGTATCAGAGCCTAACTAAACTTAAACTAGCTTAGTAGTGAAGTGTAACGAAGTTCGGAACCGAAAAAAGTCACAAAACCGGATAATCACAAAAACTGAGTTTCTGTTGAAATTTTTTCTGCTCAAAATGAAAAACTTTACACTTGTAAATTCGGCTCAGGGTTTTGTGTGAACACCTAAGAAAAACGATACAGTGATTCGCCTAAAGTGCCGCGCTTCCGCCGCGTGATCCTTCTTACCCGCCGCGGAACCGCCGCGACTTGGTGTCTTCTCTGCATCGTTTTTCGTGCAGTGTGTTGGTGTGTTGGTTTTGGGATTTTTAAAATATATTATATGTGCCCAGATTTTCCAGAAAAGAAATTTCCTTTTGGGGTCCTATAATTCCGTATTTTTTCCGAACTTCACTGCACTTTGACTATGATGGTTATATCTGTGATGCTTGCATGTATTGAACGTCGGCTAATCGCTATAAGTCGATTAGTCGGGGTTATACATGATCTGTAATGTGCTGGAATGTGTATATGAATGTGTTGGACTGTCGCGGGTGAATAGCCGGGGTGGATGTGAGATGAGCTTTTGTTTTTCTTTCATTCATTGTAAATGTAAATTGATGTAATAATATTATTTGTTTGGCCGCACAACCGGGTCGGGGTTGTAGCCGTCATTGTATAATTCTTTTTACTTTTTTTGCTCCTAGGATAGACCCATGGAGGGGTGCACAAACTAGCGAGTACTTGGCGGGTAGTTTGCCGCACCCGTAGGGGTCTTGGGTGGGGTATTTGGCTATTCACCGCGACCGTGTTATCCGCTTTTCGTTTCAGGCTCGAAAGGATTGCGGATTGCTAGTATATCCAATGCATTCATCTGTGATCTGTAATGTCTATCATTGCTTACTATTTAGGCGTTGCTTATGTTTTACAGACGCGCTAGCCCAGCCCCCGCTCTGTCGTTAGTTAAGTAACCTAACGGGTAATGACGGGGCCCAGTGGCGAATGCGAATGGCATAAGCGTACGTCATATTTTGGTTGTTTTCTGCAATGGTAGGGTTAAATGATGGGACGCATTAAAAGTACTAATGCAAGAATATCACGCATTAAAAGAACTAATGCAAGATAATAAACCAAGTTAAAGTCGTTGGAACACTTTCGAAAAACCACTCGGTTCTTTGCAAAATAACTTTTAAATGCGGAGCTTGAGCCACTCCTTCTAAAAGCTATCTCGTTCCATCGATTAAATCAAGTTCACTACGTTCACGGTTTCGCCAAAACCATTCGTAGCCCTCCGTCGTTTCGTATGAATATTCAATAAGTATTCAAGCTGTGTTTGTTGACCTTCGTCAATGCATAGTGATTGGTAGCTATTGGGTATTCATATGTAGCATAGATAGATGCGTTGGTTTAGGACATTCGCATTACCTTGTTGACCTTCGTCAAGGGTACATACGGGTGGATTCAAATTAACCTGGATAATGACGGGCAGAACTTGACATGTGACTTATGATTTGTTGACCTTCGTCAAGGTCATAAGAGCATGGGGCAAAAATCCACATCGGGAGTTTCATAAGTACTGAAACTTGCTAGATTTGCATACCATTTGGAGTGTGATGATTCTGGTAGGATTCCTTCAGTTTCGTCACGCGATGATATTTGGATCTCGATCCTACTGTGAGTATATGCTACTCCTCGGGAAATTTCTCACTTAACGATCAATGCTATAAACCTAGTAGGTGCCTAGAAAGGTGTTAGCGGGGCTACGCCCCCAGGGAAAAGAGGTTCTCTAATTAAGGAACTTCGCGAAAGCGTTGGAAAACCTCCCTCGAAGTACCGACACCGGCCTGGCTGAACGGTTAAGCAAGTATTGTACGGTGGGATTGATCCTGACTAATTCTTCCTTTATGGTTTGAGGAGGGATTCGAGAAACAGTGGGAGCCATCCTGTTTAGACAAACTAAAAACCACTCTAAACTTGCAAGAGCATCATGCTGAGTGTTTCTTCTTCTCTCTCCTAATTGCAGCGACCAATCAACATGACTGGACTTAAGTTACTCCTAGATAAAAACAAACTGACAGGGCCTAACTACAAAGATTGGCTCAGGAATGTCACGATAGCAATCACTTATGACAAGCTGGGGTATCTTCTTACCACCAAAGCTCCCCCTGTCCCTGGTCCAACTTCCAGTGTCGCGGATAAGGAAATCCGCAAGACTTGGGAGATTGATAGCGCGAAGGCCAAGTGCCTCCTGCTTGCCTCGATGGACAACGAACATCAGAGGAGGCATGAGAATATGGACATGGAGTCCATATTGCTCCATACAAAAGAACTGTATGGAGAGCAATCACGTATCGCAAGATACGAAGCGTCGAAAAAGTTATTTTCGACAAGAATGGCCGTCGGATCATCAGTAGCCGAGCATGTGCTAAAGATGATCGGCTTCATTGAGGAGCTCGCTGACCTAGGGATCACATTGGAGAGTGAGCTATATACGGATATAGTTCTCCAGTCCCTTCCTTCCACTTACGCCCAGTTTATACTGAACTTCAACCTACAAGAAAAAGAGGTTGAACTATCAGAGCTCCTCAACATGCTGAGGAGCGCAGAGGGCACCCTACAGAAAGGTAGGGAAACATCCACTTTGTTTGTAGGAGGATCATCTTCTTCTAGGTCCAAGGCGAAAGCCAAGGGAAAGAAGAAGAAGGCCCCCGCCAAACCAAGGGGCGGTGTTGGTAAAGTGGATACGAAGGGAAAAGGCAAAGCAACAAAGATAGCGGGGAAGCTTGTGGATAAGGAAGAATGCTTCTATTGTCATAAGAAAGGACACTGGAAGAATGATTGCAGGGCCTGGAAGGCCAGAACACAGGAATTGAAGCAGGTTGCAGCTTCAGCTTCAGGTGTGTATGTTATTGAAAACTGTCTTTCAATAAACTCTACTTCCTGGGTATTGGATACCGGATCAGGATCTCATATCTGTAATTCTTTGCAGGCGTTGAGAAACCGTAGTGTTTTGAAGGCAGGTGACATGACCCTCAAAGTTGCGAACGGAGCTAGCATAGATGCTAAAGCCGTGGGGGACTATCACCTGGGAATGTCAGATGGACATGTTTTGGTTTTGCGTAATTGCTTTTTTGTACCCAACGCAACTTGTAATATCATTTCTGTATCTTTAGTTTCTAAAGAAGGTTATGAATTTGCGTTTGTAAGTAATGTTGTAAACATTCACCTTAATCAAGTTTTGATTGGGTCAGGTACATTGAGTAATGGTATATACGTGTTAAACCAACCACAGATTTTCAACGTCCAGAATACACACAAAAGAAAGTCTCTGGAAATGAATCAGACTTTCTTATGGCATTGTAGATTGGGTCACATCAATGAGAGAAGGTTGACTAAGTTACATACAGAAGGATATTTGAATGCGTTCGAATATCAATCGTATGCCACTTGTCAATCTTGTCTCAAAGGAAAGATGACAAAGACTCCGTTTACTGGACAAGGAGTAAGAGCGAGCGAGCTCTTAGGACTCGTACACAGTGACGTGTGCGGTCCAATGTCTACACATGCCCGAAGCGGACATTCTTACTTCATTACTTTTACGGATGACTTCTCAAGGTACGGTTATGTCTTCTTAATGAAACATAAGTCCGAGGCCTTTGGAAAATTCCAGGAGTATAAGAATGAAGTAGAGAAACAGACCGGCAAAAGTATTAAGATTCTAAGATCGGATCGAGGTGGAGAATACTTAAGTGCCGAATTCCTGAATTACTTAAAAGAGAATGGTATTCTCTCTCAGCTTACTCCTCCATACACTCCCCAACATAACGGTGTATCGGAGAGACGGAACCGAACCCTATTGGATATGGTTCGGTCCATGATGAGTAACGCTGAGTTACCGCGATCATTCTGGGGATATGCACTAGAAGCAGCTGCGTATCTCTTGAACAAGGCTCCTACCAAGACTGTGCCCACCACCCCATATGAGATGTGGACTGGGAAGAAACCCTGTCTTAATTATCTTAAGGTATGGGGATGTCCAGCTTTTGTAAAAAAGCAGCATGCGGACAAGCTTGAGGCACGTTCAGTACAGTGTAAGTTTGTGGGATACCCAAGGAACTCCAGGGGGTATCTTTTCTATTCCGCTGAGGAACAAAAGGTTTTTGTTTCTCAGCATGCCCGCTTCTTGGAAACTGAGTTTTTGGAAACCCAGATAAGTGGGAACACAATAGAACTGGAAGAAATTCCAGAACCACAGACTGTTACTGAAAGCTTAGTGGAACCAGAGGGTTCAACAGAACAGGACATTCCTACGCCGCTCCGCAGGAGTAGTAGGCAGTCTCATCCGCCCGAGAGATACTGCGGTTTTCTCATAGACGGGGATAGAGAGGATTGCATCATAGATTATGATGAGCCTACTAGCTTCCAGCAGGCCGTTCAGAGCGTTGACTCAGTGAAATGGCTGGATGCAATGCGGACCGAAATGGAGTCCATGTACACCAACAAGGTATGGACGTTGGACATTGCTCCAGACGGGGTAAAACCCGTAGGATGCAAGTGGATCTTCAAAAGGAAGATTGGTGTAGATGGACAGGTTGAGACCTATAAAGCTAGGCTGGTAGCAAAGGGTTTTCGTCAAAGACCTGGCTTGGACTACGACGAAACCTTTTCTCCAGTAGCCATGCTGAAATCCATTCGGATCCTTCTTGCCATTGCTGCCTTCCACGATTATGAGATTTGGCAGATGGACGTAAAAACCGCTTTTCTAAATGGAAATTTAGAGGAGTGTGTCTATATGGATCAGCCAGAGGGTTTCATTCAGAGTGGGAGCAGCGGAAAGGTGTGCAAGTTGCTTAAGTCCATCTATGGACTAAAGCAGGCATCGCGGAGTTGGAACATCTGCTTTGATGAGACGGTCAAAGAATTTGGCTTTATCAAAAATCCAGATGAACCATGCATCTATAGTAGATTTGTAGCGAGAACTGTAGTATTCCTCGTTTTATACGTGGATGACATTCTCTTAATAGGAAATGACATTCCTATGCTACAATCTGTCAAGGGGTTCTTGTCACACAGGTTCTCCATGAAAGACCTGGGTGATGCCTCGTACATTCTGGGTATCCGGATCTACCGTGACAGATCCAAGAGGATATTAGGACTTTCACAGTCCAGGTACATCGACACCATACTGAAGAGATTCAGTATGGAAGATTCCAAGCGCGGTAACCTACCGGCTTGTCACGGGATCACCCTCTCTAAAGAGATGTCTCCCAAGACTGATTTGGAGAGGGATCGCATGTCTATTATACCCTACGCTTCTGCGGTAGGCTCTATAATGTATGCGATGTTGTGTACCAGACCGGATGTAGCTTATGCACTGAGTGTGGTAAGCCGGTATCAGTCTAACCCTGGGGAGAAACACTGGATAGCGGTAAAGAACATTCTCAAGTACCTGAGAAGGACTAAGGAGATGTTCTTGGTGTATGGCGGAAAAGACCTCCACATCGAGGCCTTTGCTGACTCCAGCTTCCAGAGTGACAAGGATGATTCCAAGTCCATATCGGGTTTTGTCTTTACCCTCAATGGAGGGGCGGTGTGTTGGAAGAGTTCCAAACAGGAAACCGTTGCAGACTCGACGATGGAAGCGGAATACATCGCTGCATCTGATGCCGCAAAAGAAGCTGTCTGGATGAGGAAGTTCTTGAAAGAACTTCAGGTGGTTCCGTCCATTGTTGATCCAATACCTCTGTATTGCGACAACAACGGGGCTATAGCTTTAGCGAAGGAACCCAGGTCCCATCAGAAATCCAGGCACATCTTAAGGCGGTATCACCTGATCAGGGAGATCGTAGATCGCCAGGAGATCGAGGTTCGGAGAGTCGCTTCAGAAGACAACACTGCAGATCCATTCACCAAGGCCTTGCCCCAGACTCAGTTCGAGCGGCTGATCGAGATGATAGGTCTTCGATACGCCAGTACATGGCCTCAGTGCAAGTGGGAGATTGTTAGTGTATATGCCCTAGAGGCCATTATTGTATCATACTAGTTTGTATATTACTTAATGGATGCTTGGGATATTCACCTTGTATATACAATCTTGCTCAAAATAGTAGTATGCTACTTGGTTTGTTTCTACTTCAATGTGTACTTGTGTTTATTTCAGTATATCACTTATACGCATTAGTGGAGCCCTTAGGATCTTTGCTTGATTACCAGCGTTGTGATGGCAGTCACACTAGTGGGGGCTGGGTAATCTATAAGCACATCCTTATTCAGGTCCCTGGTCGCAGGACTATCGAGACAGGGCATCGATACTCCGGAGTAGACCAGCGCATGCGCTTCTCATCCCAGTGTGGGAGACGGTCTGTCCCACAGCCGTCAGTACGTCGTACTTGAGATAGTATGCGGGTGCTCGTTAGGTTACGGGTACACTGGACAGGACTCGTAGGGAACTGACTAGTTGGTATTATACCTATCGTCAGTTATCAGTTCCCAGGTGACATGAGTACAGCTTAGTCCGCTGACTTGACACTGTCACTTCGCCTCGGGTGTGTTCCCACTGTACTTTGATCACTACCCTACCACGGCTCAAAGGAGTCGTGCAAACAGGTGGTGGTTGGGTGCAGTCCCGAAGCACTTGGAGGCAGTGACGGTTAGACAGGATTCGTCTCTCCCGGTATTGGGGGTTGACATCGCGCTGTGTCTAGGAGAGCCATTACACGAGTAGTCCCTGGCCAGGGCAAACGAGATATACTGGTAGGTTTCCAGTGTTATCTCAGGGTGTATTGGGCTTCACTCCGGCACGACTTGTACCGCTATTGGGGGACTGACGTTTACCGCCCCCTAGGCCCGCCATGCGATGTATCAGACGAACAGACCGGACTGTATGGAGAATGTCACACTCAGGCTCAGTAGGAGTTCAGATGGGTTTCGCCTCGTCGGTCTTCTTGTCGGCATTACCTGGGGACCGTTACGCACAGCTAGTGCCGCTTGCGGTCTGTGGTTAAACCCACTGCCAGCGTAGTGTCGAGTCTTTAGAGTCCCACACAGAAAGCTTTTCGCCTTTAGGCAAAAGAGTAGAGGTCGCATGGTATTGCGACAGGTCGCATGGTTTTGCGACAGGGTTCGGTCACATCCGTGCACTTGTGCACGTACAGTGTCCGGACAGTTTACACTAGCGGGCTTTGGTTTAAGCCAGATCCTAGTGTACCTTATGGGATTGGATTCATCCAGTTTGCATTCGTGTTCCTCGGAACGCGGATGCGGGTGTGTATGCACAGTTGACAGGGAGGCAGAGGCAGCGGATTCTCATTAGGGTTGTTGACAGTTGACCGTTGACTTTTTGACTTTATGCTCAACCCTAATGAGAATATGATTTGTGATTAACTATTATATTAATTAAGTATTATGGTGATATGGTTGTTGACTTGTTGACTTTTGTTGACTTGTTGACTTTGGTGACTTGACTTTTGTTGACTTGTTGACCGGTTGACTAGGCTTGACTAGTTGACCATCATGATGACCATGGTTATCATTTCATGCCAAAGACTTTTTTCTTGCTTGCTTTTTTGAGTAAAATGAGTGCATGATATGATAACCTTATGGTTGCTTCTAACCATTACCAAAAGACTTTTTTTTAATATGATGAGTTATGATCACTTTGGATTATGAGAGGGTGAAAGGAAAAAGAGAGCCTCATTCTTTCTTGCTCATTCTCTCTCTTGTTCTTGAGCTCTCCTCTTGCTCTCATCCTCAACCTCTTGCTCCCTCTCTTGATCTATGGTTCTTTTGTCTCATGAGTTGAGAATCAAGAACCATAGATAAAATCCCATTCTAAATCATCTCTACTCATTCTAGTTCACTAGGTTTAGCAAACCAAGTGAACTAGTTTCTTCAAAGAACGAAGAAGGAGCTAAAGGTTGGAGCTTTCAAGTGGATCTATCTTCGGCGTACGGAGACAACGAGAAGGAGCCATCGAACCACCATCGGAGCTTGAAGAGAAGGAGTTCAAGTTTAGGTATAACCATCTTCATCCGAGTAGCTAACTCTCTTTAGCATAGTTTGCTAGTTTTAGTTTAGACAACGATCCCGACCATAGTTTAGTCCATGTTGCCTCTTGCGATAAAAATTCGTTTTTTATACCGTTTCCGCCTCCCCGTAAGAACCGGGGGTCGCAATATGGACTTACAAAGTTAACGAACATGGAATCGTTCCTAGAAAAATTAGGGTTTCAAAATTTTCACATCATCATATGAAAGAAAAGCTAGGGTTTAGAGAGTAAAACCTTTGTAGCTCCCTACGCTAGACTCCTCAGCTACTTGGGATTTGAAAAAGCTCCGCTTGAACTCCTCTAAGTCAGCGATGATCCACCCGGAGTCCGCTTTGTCCAAGCTTGCAACTTCACCCGGTCAAGAGAACGAAATGAAGCTAACACTCCATACAAGTGGGCTAGACTTGTGTAGAATGGTGTTGTGGTTCTCTTTCTCACTTCAAAATCCAATCTTGATGAGTATATTGCTCACTACAAAAAGCTAGAGAGCAAAATGTGAGAGGAAGAAGAAGATGATGGCAATTTCTTTTTCAAGAGTGAAAAGAAATAACCCCTTCTAAAGAAAAATGAAAATATATGTTTATATATTTTCTTGTTCTCATCTCAAACCATGGATTAAAAAATGAATTCATTATTGAACTTGAGTTAAAACACAAAAGGAAACTTTACCTAAGGTTAAAAGGTGGGTGAGAATGGTTAGGTCAAAAGAAGAGTGTAGAAACAAATCAATAATGAACCCTTTTTCTTTCCTTTTATGTTTTAGTATAAATACAATAATAATCCATATTAAAACCATGGTGTGGGTCTTATATTTCCATCATATTCCATGTATAAGCAACCATGAAGGATGATGCATGTATGTATGTGTATATGTACATCCATATGTGCATGAATCAAAAAGAAGGCATACATGCATGCATACATCCAACTAACTCAAGAAAGGATTTCAAGTGAGAAACTAATGGTTAATTAATAAATCAACACTTGATTTATCAATCCGGTCATATCACATATGACCCCACCAAAAGCAAGCCGCCCGATCAATACACGGTATCCTATACGCGCATTTTAATCGGGTCCATGCGCATATCGCATACGCGCACCACAACGTTTCGCCTGGACTAGGAAACTCCATTGTGGGACTCTGAGACTCGTCAATACTCCGGCAGTGGGTGATGATCATATCAAGCACCCGCAAGCCGCAAGCGGTCAGTTAAACGTAACGGCCACCCGGGTATTGAGCGATCAGAAGAGAATAAGCGAACCTGCTACAACTCCCGTCGAGCCAACCGGCAACACTTCCCGTACAGTCCGGTCTCCTCGTCTAATATGTCGCATATCAAGTCTAGGGGTGGTAAACATCAGACCCCAATAACCGATAAGTCGTGCCGATGTGAGGCTCATAACGGGTCGAGAAACTACTGGTAACACTTACCAGCAAATCTCTGAATCAGCCCTGGCCAGGGACTTCCCTGTTACGGCCAATCGAGCACAGCGCAACATCAACCCCCAATACCGGGAGAGACGAAACCCCTCCTATCGCTCATTGCCTCCATGTGACTCGGGACTGTACCCAAAAACCACCGTTTTGCACGCCCTCATGGACGTGGTAAGGTGGAGATCAAAGCACAGTGGGAATCATACAAGACTCTATGACGATCTCGGGTCTACAGACTAACCTGCACAAGTGTCACCTGAGAACTGCCATCTGACGTGAGGTATAATACCATCTGGGAGTTCTCGGCGAGTCCGTCCAGTGTACCCAGTCTCCACTGAGCACCCGTATACCATCTCTGATGTCAAACACCAATGGATATGGGATCATCCATCGCCCATCTCATGGGTCGAGAAGCGTATACGCTAGTCTACCCTGGTATATCGATGCCCCGTCTCGATACACCTATGACTAGGGACCTTGAAGGATGTACTTATGGACTACCATGTCCCCACTAGTATGATCTGCATCATAATCTAGGTAGTCAAGTACACATCCTAAGGGCTTTACCAACATGTAACTATAAGACAGTATAAAGAGACTAGTATACATGTTAAGATAAAGAGCAACCAGATAGCATACTATCATATCGAGCAAGAAAGTCATCTCTATATATTTCCAAGCATCCAATATAATATACATCATCTGTACAATACTGGCCTTTAGGGTATACATACAACTAACACATTTAATAAGATCTCTGCATCATTTTTCTGTGCTCTTCTTCTGTTGTTGTTTGGGTCTTTAATTGATATCTGGAATCTTTTTATCCCTTCAAAATCTCTGCTAGATTTGAATTCTTTGACTTGCTGTATTTTATCGGCACATTTTGCGATTCCAGTTCTTTGACCTGAATAATTTTCTGCACACAATCTCGATGAAAAGTGTTGAGATAAACAATGTCATGCGGGAAGTAATAAACACACAATTTCCTATAAAGAATGTTTAATATAACTATAACACATGGTATTTAGTATTTTCTAGAAAAACTGGTAATATGTGTTATATTTATATCAACTATCCTTAAATGATCAGAATAATGAGGAAATTGATGCGTTACAAAATGCATTATTTTCGACTGAACAAATTCCCCCAAACTTAATTTGATCGTCTCGAGCAAACAACTTTTATTCAGGTGAAGGAGAAAAGAAAAACTAACTAGCACACTTTCGTAGGCAAACACGATTGCACTGGGCACGTGCAACGAGCCTTTAAACCTCTAGATGTCCCTAGTAGGAGGAGTGTTGTCTCCTGAGGGTTTTCGGCGAATTTCACTCACAAAATCCTATAATAAAAGGAAGACTGTGAAATTTACATATAAAGATAAGAATTATAAAAGGAAGACTTTGAAAATCAGTGTTTCCAACTAATACTAGCTTTTCGGTTGTTATGAGCCCTATCTTAATAGTCATGAAAAGATGTTAGAAATCACATCATCCCTCAATAAAATATCGTCTTTATTCTTCAATCCTATCTTTCTTCCAAACACCGATCATATACCCCTACGTGTGTGTAAAAGACATCCCTACACTCGAAGAATTCAATTCAAACTATCATACTCTTGTCGATCTACCTCAGTACTTTTTAATTGGTGAATATTTAGATGGAATTGCTCACACATTTTTCATGCGACCGTTAATAATTCTTGAGGTACTAACCGACCGATTACTCATGTTCTCACAAGTTAGGCATATTTAGTGTTTTCCTCGTCTTGCAACACCTAAGGCTTAGCAGTGACTCCCAAACCTGTTGGTCTAAGACACTAGGTGATGAAGCACCTTCGCTATATTTTTTTTATGCTGCCTTGGTGATTACAAAACCATTGTTCATTTTTATTCACCATTTTATCTTTTTATGCTTCATTTATTATTTTCTTTTTTTCATACTTTGGCTTTTAGACAAGAGCATTTCAAGGTATCCTCTACTATCCCGAGTTTCAAGACGTATGTAAGTGCGAATAGTAGGGTATAAACATTCAAATTTTTGGCTTCCAGAATAGGAACTATTTTTCAGACTTATTTTTATCCGCAGATTAGTGACTTCTTTCATCTTACTAACCCTTGGGACAACGGCTCATAACTACTTATTACTAGTTTCGTTTAAGAAAACTTCTAATTTTCTTGGTTTTCTTAAATTTTTCTAATCTTTTAAATGTAATTTTTCACTTTTTAATCTTTTATTATCTTATTTATGTAAAAATATTTTTTTTATTATATGTTTTGTGCTTATGCAAAGTATGATGCAAAGTGATGCGTAAATAAGCACAAACCTCCCCCAAACGTGTTTATAACAGTGTCCTCACTGTTGCCATCGTTTAAATCATGAAAACCTGTAGGCTTGGGAGGAAATTTATTAATGGGGGAAATAAATCTGATCGTTAAAATCCTCCCCCAGACTCACTTTTGGCTCACAATTTTGAGGACAACTTCTATTTTCAAGAGCCAAATATACCCAGCCCCCCCCCAAAAAACTTGAGATAAACAATGTTAATATTTTAAAATCATAAGAGGGGGGGGGGTAAAGTTACTGGTCAATGCAAAGCCTTACAAAGACCGAAAGTCAACACCAACCATTCGAAGGTTTTATCAGTGTAACAAACCGGCTAGTGAAAGAACATGTTGTTGAGAGCCAGGAAAAAGTGGGGAAGAAACAAGAGGTGGGATGGAATGGATTTGCTTCTCAAATTAGAGAGACGACACCGTGATGATGATGATGGATTGCTTGCATTCTCGTGATTTTCAAGAAGAAGTGGTGGAGGTTCAATTTCTTTGTTTTAGAAATGATTCATCTCAACTCCCGTGTTTGCTAAAAATGCAAGTTCATCAGCGAAGCATTCATCGATATCCTGAAGAATAATGTCATTGGCAAGAATGGGATGATACTCAGACTCCATGAAAAATTCAGAATAAGCGTTAGATGTTGACCTGGACAACTCAAAAGAAGGGTCCGTATGTATATGATACATATCTGGGTCAAACAACAACGTATGAAAAGAGTCTAGATCAGTAACGTGAAACTGATCAAATTCGCTGCTGTCGACATCCATTAATTCGACAGAATATACTCAAGCATGAGGTTCGGAGAGTTGACTTCCCAACATATAAATGTTAAGCTCAATTGACCTATTCCCGAAAGATAAGTTCATAGAGACTTTTCGATAATTGATTACAGCATTGGAAGTAGCCAAAAAGGGTCGACCGAGTATCACAGGAATTTGGTTCCGTGGATTCGCTACAGGCTGTGTATCCAAAACAATAAAGTCCACAGGGAATATAAATTCCCCGACTTTTATCAACACATCATCAAGTTCACCCCTAGGTTTAGTGATAGATCGGTCTGTCATCTGGAGAGTTGTGTTCGAGAGCTTTAACTCTCCGATACCTAATTGCTCATAGACTGAATAAGGAAGCAAGTTCACACTAGCGCCTAAATCGAGTAAAGCACGATTGATATTCTTACCCCGAATAGAAATAAAAATTGTAGAATAGCCAGGGTCCTTAAGTTTCCTTGGTAATTGTTGGGGAAAAACTGTGTTTACAGTACTCGACATGAAAACTTTTTAGGCACTTGAGTCATCCTCTTCCTAGTGCACAAGTTCTTAAGAATTTTCGCATAAGACGAAACTAGTTGGATAGCATCTAGGAGAGGGATATTGATGTTAACTTGCTTAAATATGTCCACAATCTTCTCCATTTGTGCATTAGGTTTGTTGACCCTCAATCTGTTTGGAAATGGAGCTCTATCAATAAGTGTTGGGTCCAACATTTGTGGAGAAGTTTGTGGGGGTGGGAAGGATGAAGGGTGGAGGGTTCGAGCCTTAGGGAAAATGGAGAATAGGCTCGGAAGAAGAAGGTAAATTAGAAGAAATATGGTAAGAAGTAGAAGTGGGAATGGAAGTGGATGTGGAAGTGGAAGCCTGGGATTCAATTGATTCCTCAACATCAATCTGTCCGCCCACATGATTGTCTAGCACTCTTCCAGATATCAACGTGGTAATAGCACTCACATCATTATAATGCGAGGGTCAAGGATCAGGTAGGGGTTGAGCTGGAAGATTCCATTTCTCTCTAGCACTCATTGCTGCAGTCAATTGTGCAATTTTTGCTTTTATCAATTTGATACTCTCACCGTAGGAGACAGTGTTTTGCACTAACATCTGGATAGAAGATGTTAAAATGTCATTCATTTTCATGGACTGTGTAATGAACATGTCGAGTGTAGAGGGTTTATTGGTATCGGCAGAAGAAGGATTAAAGTTGTTGGTCGGGTTTTGAAAATTTTGTGGTTGAAAAGGGTGCTGACTCAGTTGTGGTGGTTGCTGTTGCTGTGGAGGGACCCATTGAAAGTTATTCTGGTTTGGATCCGTGTGTTGAGTTTGGTGTTGGATCCAAGAAAAATCAGGGTGCTTCCTCCAACCTTGGTTAGTGTGACCTTGAAACGGTACATTCAAAGGACATTCTTCCGTCAAATGTGATGGATTTTAATAGCAACCACACACGGTTTTGGGAAGTGTGTAGTGGTTTAGGGAGGCTGAAGAGATTTTGTTTTCTATAGTGTTGATCTTCCTTTGTATTGCGGCCATTTCGGCTCTTATTGTGACGGAAACATCGAGCTGATTGATACCTTCCCCAGACGATGGTTATCTAACACTTTCCCATTGTAAAGTATTTTGGTCTAAATCTTCTAGGTATTTCCTTGCTTTACCATCATCTTTAGATTGGAATTGGTATTGACCCATGGTTTCAAGCATCTGTTTAATCGTGATATCAATACCCTTATAGATAATTCGACACAGATCCCATCTAGGATTCCGCGATGAGGACATTAGATAAGAAGATCCTTAAACCATTCAAAGCATTTCCAAAATGGTCCATTGGGAAGTTGGGTAAATTTGAAGATTTCGCTCCGAATACGGCTGGTCTTATGATTGGCATAAAATTTCTTAAGGAATGCTGCAACGAATTCGTCCCATGTTGAAATAGAATGTGCGGGTTTGTTATAAAGCCACTTCTCGGATAAATCGCACAAAGTGAATGGGAGAAGACGTAAACGCATAGCATCCACAGACAGTTGTGAATTACCCATCAAAGCACATACGTTTTTGAATTTGGTGATAAAAACGTATGCATCTTCAGACTCGAGCCCGTGAAATTTGGGTAAAAGTTTGATGAAATGAGGTTTAATTTCGAAATTGTCCCTATTGGCTGGTGGTAGAGAAAGACAGGTTGGAAGGGGAATACGTGAAGGATAACATCTCTCTTGGAGAGAAATGCGTGGAGGATTCTGCGCACCTGCGGGCGGTGGCTGAGTGGTGTTAAAGTTTTATGGAAATCCGTCCATCGCGGTCATGGTGGGTGGTGGGAAAGAAGACGAAGAATTTCCGACTCTGGGGTCGATAAAAGAAATGCGGACAATACGGGAAATAGAATCCCGTGTCCAGCCTAACATGTGCTAAACAGTTGTAGCACAAGTGGCAGCGTTGGTGATAATTAGAGGAAAAGTTGGTTGGTGTTTGTTTTGAAAACTACGGATTTTGAAAAATCAAATCACAAAAAAAATGCACAAGCAACGCTAGATCTAACGGTCACCTAGGTCAAGTCTCTAGACTGCTCCTAGGCTTCCAGAAGATAAATTGCAGGATAAATCCTCTGCTGCCTCTTTACCCCTTCTGTGGCAAGGTAAGTGCAAGGTAAGTGGGAGGTTCTCCACTACGTAAGTAGTGGGCCTAATTAAGTAACCACTTGCCTTAGACACACTTGCCTTAGACACCACAAAAAAAATGCGGATAAATAGTAGATTACCCACAACCATTTTCTGTCCTAATTGAGCGCGACGGTCCTTAGAGTCTTGTCTAGATATTTTTTAGTTAATGAAGGGTAATGCGGATGCTCGTTTTGTGATTTGTGGGGCTTTGGAAGGGTAATGAACTCCCACATAATCTGAATTTGGTCTTTGCCCTTTAATTTTCGTATTAAAATATGCAAACAACCAATTTCAAGAAACGCAACAAATTTTTATTTTTGAGCGGCGAATTTTTGCAAAGAATCCTGTAGAAAAGTTGTTATTGGACAAGATCAGAGAGGAGATAAGAAAGCAAAGATTATACAACAGAAAATTGGAACACTGAATCACCTAAATGGCGGCGGAACAACCACAAAACCTGCAAAACGCTGTGGATCCGCGGTGGAAAGAAGGAATTAGGGTTTCAGAATTTTTCTGTTGCATCTTGTACTCCTCTGGAATTTCTAGATGTTCTCTGAATCTTGATATCAGTGCTAAAATGATTCCAGATTCACTCGCAAAAATTCAAACACTAATCGTTAAGCACTTGAAGCGATTCTTGAATTAAAATTTGATGGAATAATAATTTTTCAACTCAAATTGCAAGAAAGAACAACTTACGCATGCATCCCCGGCAACGGCGCCAATTGATTGATCATCTTCGTGTGTATTTGGAAAAGTTTTAATCACAAGCAAAGAAATTTATACCGCAATCAATTAACGGTGTCGATGTAGCACGTTAATGAATACGGATCGTCCACTGAGATGCGAGTACTTGTTCGATCTTATTTTAGTTGAGTTGAAAAGAAAATATAAAAGAAAATGATTCAAAAATTGTGAGATTTCATTTTAAGAAACAAAAAGAAAACAGATCTAGAATCAAGAATCAAGAAGATGTCCAAACCAATTTAGTTATCAAGATTTGTAGAATAGCTTGTAGGATTCGATCAAATTAGTAGTAGTGATGAATCTAGAGATGACTAATCTTATCTATTGATAATTTGTAGTTAGAACGATGGTGACGAATGAAGATTAGAATCTATTAAAGAAGCTAGGGTTTCTCCTTCTCTATCCCTTGTCTTTTCATTGATCATCATTCGGATCTAACCTTTAGCAAAGAGAATCATCAATCGTTTAATCCCTAGTTTGCAACGAAATTATCAAGAATGTGATCTCACTCCAAATTAGGTCATTGATGATTCTTTTTCCTAAAGTTCATAAATCTCATAAGACTTAAAATTAGTAAAAGAATCTTATCATCACTAGATCTACCGATTCTCTTGAATCCTCCATAAGCGGAGATTCCACTCACACATCATGAAAATTAAAGAATCAAGAATGAAGAATTTCATAATGCAAGAATGTAATGAAAACGAGAATTAACAATTTATCACCTTCATTAAATCTTCTTTAAATTTACACAACTCCTCAATTTGAGGTACAAGATTAAGCTCTCAATCGCTACTTTGAAGAGGTGAATTTGTCGTCGATCTTTGCGATGCTCGATCGCCGTGAGACGCGGATCGTCGTGGATCTCTTGCACGGATGACGAATGGTGTTGCGATGAAGGATCATTGATAGCTCGCTTGATTTGCTTCTCGATGGATCTTTATTTGGCTTTAGAATTGGATTTGGATTAGGTTTGGATTGGATCACAAGTAGTGTCATTCAACTTGTATGTGAAATTATTGAACCCCCAATTGATGAACACCCCAATTAATAAACAACCTCAACCCTAGATCTAGATCTCCTTTTATAAATTCAAATTCAAATTTCCCTCCAAAAGCTAGGTTGTTAGAGAGAACCTTCTAAAATAAGGTTGTTGGAGAGAGCCTTTAGAATAAAGTTGTTACAAAAGGCCTTATAGAAGAAGGTTGTTATGAAGAGAAGTTTCCAGAAGAAGTCTGTTACACTGGAGCGTCTAAGGTAAGCGAGGTTGTTAGAATGAAGTTTCTGGAGAGATACGTCACCCTAATCCCTCAACTCGGCTGCGGAACTGCGGCAACTCGGCCGACTCGACCGCGGATCCGCGGCCATTTAATGAGATCTCTGCATCATTTTTCTGTACTTTTCTTCTTTTGATGTTTGGGTCTTTAATTGATATCTGGAATCTTTTTATCCCTTCTAAATCTTTGCCAGATTTGAATTCTTTGACTTGCTGTATTTTATCAGAACTTTTTGCGATTCCAGTTCTTTGACCTGAATAATTTTCTGCACACAATCTCGATGAAAAGTATTGAGATAAACAATATCACGCGGGGAGTAATAAACAAACAATTTCCTGTGAAGAATGTTGAATATAACTATAACACGTGGTATTTAGTATTTTCCAGACAAACTGGTAATATGTGTTATATTTATATCAACTGTCCTTAAATGATCAGAATAATGAGGAAATTGATGTGTTACAAAATGCATTATTTTCGACTGAACAATATGCATGTGATGCACTTGATGAATACTGCCTATGAAGGCATGCCCATCACGTGATATCCACATGAGCGCTGATGATAAATGTTTCCCATGAATGTATGCACGTCACATGACATGCATGTATGCGCAAATGAAAGATGTCGACTTTTGAACATGGACACAATTATACATGTGCACATGTGAATATTACCCGATAACAAGTGTGAAACACATGTTATGCACATGCACAACCCCCAACCATAAACGAGTGCGCAACCACGTGATATACACGTGCATACTCTTTTCAAAGAGGATATATACACATGTGCATATGCACACTTGGACAGCAAGCTTTTGCTTGATCACTTAGTTAAAAATAAACTAAGTATAAAAGCTTTGGCTTCTCATGTATGATTAATTGATCAAAATATCAATAAATCTAATCGATCTTAATCTCAAAAATGACTAACGGTCCTTAGTTTACATTTGTTATGTTGATCTTAATCTAAAATAAGATTAACGATCCTTAACCATATTCCCAAGTTGATCTTAGTCAGATGCGACTAAAGATCTTTAGGTAACATATTTCAAACCAATGAACCTCATTTATATTAGAAATGCTACCTAGGTTCAAACCTAAATATGATATATAAGGATTTGGACTAATCTGCGCCCTACGGGCGACGACATAAATTAGTCTCTGTATAAAATCCAAGGGAAACCCCATAATAAACAATAAATATAACACGACACGAAGCGATATCTATGGAGTAGAGAAAGTTGTTATCGCTTAGTGATAACATAATTTACTGCAGGGGCTTGCGCCTGTAGGAAAAAGTGTCCATACAATGAAAACCCCCTCACATATGATGGGGAATATGATAAGTCTGCTACAACAGTCGCATCCATCCAAACCTCCGATATACAATGCCATAAATCAACTTGATTTCTTCGGAGAGATGGATGGATATATTCCATATAGCATATGCCTACGTATTCAGGCTGGACACGCTCCTTGCATCTCAATTCCTCATTTCCGACGGTAAAAAGATTCTGGCACGCCCGGTGGGACCTTTTGCTCTTTCCACTCTACACTTCGTGTGTCATGTTTTTGCGAATGAAATCGTAGTTCACTGTGTTTATGGTTGTTCTTAGAGTTTGGGATACTAACAATTGGTGTTTCACTTCCTCCGTGCAGGTCAATGACTTTCAACTGCACCAACTACAACAACAAGTCTCATGCCAACTCCATCCTATTAGAAGGGGTCGTCTACGTGCCAAATGCAGCCCCAATCTTCTCAATTCCGGTTGAGCAGGTCATTCAAGCGACCGGCGGATTTTTCTTCGATACCACTCTCTTATCTCCAAACTTTAGTGCCCCAACACTAAAAGAAGAGGTTCCAAGAAAGTTGGTCTTTGATTGGCTGACCACCTAGGCGGGCTCTGCTGAAAAGCCTTCCAGCTTCAATGTTTTATTCTTCAGCAGGCTGAAGACAAGCTCAGTGGGCCCCACTAAGAAGCCCACAATCCCTGAGAAGATTGCCCTTAAGCAATTGGCCATCCCTGCTCCTGCTCAGCTTAAAGAAAATAAGAGTGCTTCACCCCCAAGACGGTCTGTCTTCAACAGACTGACCTCCCCTGCTCCTGCTCAGCCAAAGGCATCGGTCCTTCACAGGCTGACACTTGGCGAAATCCCCAAAAAACACCAGGGGCATAATGGAGAAGTCCTTGATACTAAGGAGGTTATTACTACGAGACGTGCTCGACGTCGCTATTGGCATCGAGTGAGGCAAGATGTGGGCAATTCTCCTTATAGACTAACTCCGCCAACTCTTATGGTGACTATCAATGCTTCTGTTCTAACTGGGAACAATTTTGAACTGCTTAGTATGGGTCGCCGAAACTTGCCTACTATGGTATTGAAGAAATCGCCGCCTCCTACAGAGGCACCAAATCAGCCGGAGACAGAGCACTCATATAAGTGGCTCTCTTCGACAATTCATAATGTATGCAAAAAAAGTACAAGATTCTGTCATTGATGATAATTACTTCCGTCGACGAAAAAGTTCAAAGGTCGACAAGATAATGACAACTCCTCTGCCATACAGCAGTGTGTAAGTCCATGCTACCTCTCCCGGTACTTTCGGGCAAGCAGAATTTTGTAAAAAACTGTAACGTCTTCAAAATAATAAAATATGATTTTTGGGAAATTTTATAATTTAATATTATTTTAATGAATATTTTAATATTCTGGTATAATTAAATACAGATAAATGGGGAAAAATTATGGAAAATTCTAAAACAAGGTATTTTAAGGAATTGCCTCGTTTTCTGTGCATGCCCCCATTTCCTCTAGTTTTGACCCTGAGTATGTCTAGTTTTGACTGATTCCATTTAGGGTGAAATCTGGGTTGATTTTCCTATGTTGGTGTATAATTTGGGACTTGTTTTAGCATGGATTTTGGTAATTGGTGATTCATTCCTGTCGGGTGGCGTTTGGACGTCAACGACAAGTGGATTTTGATTGTGTTTACATGCGAGTCGATGGGTTTTTACCTATGCGGGTAGCGTGTGCCATTTTGGTTTCCAATGTGATTTTCATGTGCTTTAGCATTGTGATATACTTGTAGGTACCCCGCGTGATGTTGAGGCAAAGGAGGTGAAGATAGCGACATCGGCTTTGGCACAAGAGAAGCAAGGTGAGTAGATTTATATCTACGGGGAGAAGTCGGGTGGATGGCGTATAGCACCCCCGCAGTCCGTGGTGATGTATACGAATACGTATACACACGAATATTTATTATGTGTTGTTTAGGGTTATTGATGGTAATAATGATATTTTGATGATAAGAATATATTGGTTTAGTATAGTGCGAACCCTAGAGTAGTGGTTGCACTCACACATACATTTACACACATACTTGCATTCATTCTTTCATTTATTAGAGTGCATATGATGGTGCGTATATCTACATATGGGTATGGGACTATGTGTTTATATACGGGATTTGAGGATGATACGTGGTTTGAGATGATACTTGATGTGAGGCCGTGAGATCGGCGATGTGACATAGTTTGCCTTTGAGGTGCGATATGATAGTTTTAGCGGGTCTTTGGACATGTGCTTTACCCGCATTCATATTTTATAGATGGTGTCGATTTGTACTAGACTTACAGTAGTACCCCAGATTGTGTGATCTGATGATAAGTGATACCTGATATGTGATGAGATAGTGTGATATTGACCCCTACCCAGCTATTGGGATGCCGTACGACGATTTACCGTACGAGCCGATATTGATGATAGATCCGCACTCATGACTCGAGGATATCATACGATATGTTATTGAGGCGAGATCACCGACTATCATATCTATATTTATATATTGACTCAGATTAGGTGGTTTCATACCCCTCCTGTCTAGATTATTTAGTAGACATTAGACTAGACCGAGTCATACCTATTTCAAAACTAACGAATCGGGGATATTTTAAAGATAAGCAGAAGGGTTATACGGATATTTTCAAATGATGCATCTTTTCTTAAAACACCGTAGCCCTTACTTTACCAAAAGCCCTGATTCGTCTTATTTCAAAAGGCAAGGTTGCATGACATATCTATTGGGGCAGGTTCTGTACTTTTTCGTTGATCATTCGTTTCCGCATATTCCTGCTATTTGCATTGCATCGCTTGTATTGTTGTGACATTCAGTCATGCCTGCTAGGACACCAGCACCATTATCGATGATGTATATGTTCCACGTACACTTGTTGCCGGCTCACACACTCATCATCGATAATTGCCATGTCACTACACTATAGTACTATTGCATTCATGATATGATTCTGGCATGACATATTGTACACTTATACCTGTACACATATATAGATGATTCTAGCTTGATTGGGGATTTGGGAACCGCAAGATACTCTTTAAAAACAGATTCCTTTTAAAAGAGCGGTCTCCCTCGACATGTGCACATTATTATTCCATGTTGCATGACTTACTGATATGCTTGCATTACTGTTACATGCCGCATACATCATGCTTTGACTGTACGCATTGAGATATGTTGTTTCTATGATATTTCTGGATTTGGGAACCGAGGGTATTTCAAAAGAGAATATGTCATTTATTTAAAAACCCGGTTACCCTTGATATGATATTTCAGTGCGTCCACCATGTGTTTTCTCGGTGCTGAGAGCGATATGTGTAACCCGAATCGAGGCGTAGATGAGCCGATTGCGGGTACATGGTGGACCCGGTATGGTTCCCCTCGGCAAGATGATCGATGAGCTTTGCCGATTGAGCCTGGAGGCGGGCGAGTACCTACCGGTGATTGGTTGGACCTGGCGGTTATCCGGAGGATATCGACCAGAGTCGATAGATGTTTTGGGCATACTGCCGGGGCCGAGGGCCGATACCGCAGACAGAGCCCGCGGGCCGATCCGGACTGACGGAGCCCGATATATGAGGATTTACGTGCCGATGCTGGGCACAGTTTTCATGATGTTTTCGAGTGCCGATGCTGGGCACTCCGGTTCCATGATTTTGACGTGTCGCGAGGGACACGGGTGGGTTATATCCTCATATTTCCATGCACAGGTTTCATGATATTTACTTGCATGATGGTTATTGTCATTGGGTGACGAGTGGACGGGATCCACGTGTGTGCAGATTTGATTACATTGATCATACCTCATATTCATGACATGCTATTACCTGAGGCACTAGCACGAGCACTTGGCATTACACTCATGTAGAGATTACATTGCCAGTTTAGCATGCTTCAGCTTTATTCATATTGAGGTTTATTTATATCTGATCGTATTGACCTAGGATGGGTCATGCATTTGATCTCTGCTTGTAGATATTTTCTATTCACGAGTTGGCAACTCACCCCCGTTGTGCCCCAGTTCTTGCAGGTTTTTGCCGTACAGATTCCATAGCGGCATTTCTGGCACACTGCTTCCTATGGGTGACTTGCTTGGTTAGGTGGGTTCTTTGTATCAGAACCGCCATTGTTCATGTATTTTTATTGTATCTAGAATTGTCCATCAACCAAAACTTGTATATTGTTTCAGACTTAGAAAACAGTGTTGTTTTATTTCGACCTTAGAGTCGCGCTAGTAGTATTACGGTTTTCTGGCTGTTTGAGTTTCTTTTTTTTTGGGTTTTGATCCTCGCCCTTTGGCGTTGTATATTATTATTGCTTGCGTGGTTGTGACCGTCGATGGACGAAGAGCTAGCTCCCGCTTGGGGATGCCTTTTATCATTTCATATATATTATTCTTGTTGTACCCCGTTCGGGGCCAGTTTTTACAAAGGAAACTCTGCCGAAATTTTCAGGAAAGGTTACACATTTTAAAAAAATGCATATTCGGCTTAGTTATTTAAAAACTTTGATTTCCAAACATGATTTCCTTACTTTTCAAAAACAGTTTTCCTTATTTACTCTTAAAATAGTTTTTGATTGCTGGGCTTTTGGCTTACTTGGATCAGATGGGGTCCTATAGACTTCATATGGTTCAAGGGCCAGTCACGTGCTCTTTCGGGTCGTGACAAAGTTGGTATCAGAGCGCTAGGTTGACCTTGGTTCGAGTCTAAGTTTGACTATGTGGAGCCTAGGGCGTTACTTATATACGGAACTTAGGCTTGACCTTACGGAACTTAGACTTGGTCGAGGGGGTATTAGACCCGAACTTTCTTCTCATAGGATGACCCTTGGTTGATGGAATAGGTGACTAAAGTAGAGTGACGTACCGTTGGTATGTTCCGCGGCATACTTACGACACGCCACTCCGCTTAAGAAACCTTAGGTTGTACATTTCCTTGCATTGTGTCATATTCCTTCCTATGATCTATCTTCATCGATACTGGTTATGGTTTTGCTGCCGCGATTGCACGGGCAGAGTGAGCTACGGCTCGAGTTGTCAGCATGAGCTCGTCGGGGACGAGGGCTGACCGGGGCGTGATTCCAGAGACATACGGTTGCATTGAGGCTTCGTATTTTGTGTTTCCGCACTATGGGCGTTTGACAGATCGCTGCTGTGAGATTTCTAGGATGTACCGGACGGTACCAGAGGATTGAGCCACTGATAGAGGCCAGCCAGGATGTGATGACCGTTGATGTATCGCTTATTCATGATGGTTGAGGCGCTGCTTAGCGTACCGACGAATGAGCCAGTTGTTGCTGCGAGTGATGAGATATCGCCCAGATGATTGGAGCTACTGCAGCATGAGCATATTCTTAGAGATGTGATAGTGAGTCGCTAGTCACCGAGGATTAATGACTAGGACATGTGGTTCGTTCGCTTACCCCGATGCGAGGTCATCAGATAGATTGATTCCAGCTAGAGGCGACTTCACGCAGATTCGTTGAGAGTCGATTGAGACGATCGAAGGTCAGGAACCCATTTTCCAAGTTTAAAGTATACGGAAAGACATGCAGGTGATTCTATGGACCCTCTAGAAGAATGAAACCCTAACTCGACTTAATGACCGTGTGAAAGCCTTTGAACCTTAGGGTTTGCGGCAGTTCCTCGGCACCATTAGTGAGGCTTGGGTTTGCCCTTCTACGGCTGGACCACCGACGCTGTGGCATGTACTCGATACTATTAACCTGTACCCGAGATGTTGAGCTCTTGGGGGATTGTGAGGTTCTGACGAGTCGATCGGATGATTCGACATCATTCGGATATCATGTGATGGGACACTGCTTGGGAGACTCCAGATACGAGCATAGCCGTCGGAGCGCAGTCTGTGTAGCCATGATGAGATGAGTCCGAACCAGTCGATAGTGGAGCAAGGTGGAGTAAAGAGTTTGCACGAGATTTCGACGAGATGACGTTCCACTCCGCTGACATCAGAGATGCGATATGCACGCTGAGGATGTGTTCGGCTAGATATCTTCTACTGAGTGATGAAGATACTGAGTTCGTGATTTCGAGTCCGTGTTAGAGACTTCGGGTGGACCGTAGCCGAGGACATTGCAGTGTGCAGATAAAGACGCGACGTCGAATGGTCGATGATACAGACAAGCGGGACAAGAAGTTCGTGCGAGAGGCAGACGAGCTGTTACTACACCCCGTTAAGATTAAAGGCCGGACATGCATACAGAGGCGCAGAGATGCGACCAGCTTCCGAGGAGATGTTGTACTAAGGACGCAGAGGTCCAGAGAGAGAGAAAAGATTACGCCAGAGTACCAGCCTCCTTACAGTTTGGCTTAGGCAAGATCAGAAGAGACCATGAGTAGCATTCCTTCCAGTACACTGCTGCAATAAGAGTTGCACCCAGGATCGGATGTGTGATATGCATTCAGAGGACCCGAGGTCAGCGCCAGAGATGTGCTGCTTTACGAGCGGTTATGAGGATTGACCGAGAGATGACCAGGGAAGTGCAAGAACGGAATCGTTCCTGTCAGCACACCTGACCGGGCCGATGAGCCGATGGATTGCGAGTTGGTAATCTACAGGAAAGATCAGGAACCAGAGGCAGAGGACGCCAGCCGCGAGCAAGAGGCAAGTAGATATCTTGCGCCGCTAGCATCGGATGTACCGGTACCTTCTCGACCCTGAAGAAGGATATACCGACGACGGTAATTATGATTTGTGATTTTGTGATTTGATTATCACGTATCCGTTGCTTTGGATTTCGGTATTTTGGGCGATCTATTCGCATGATTTAGTCTTGATGACTGAGTTTCATGATATTTGATTTTGTGCACCATGGTTGCACCTACTGGGTATTTATACCTTGTACATAGTTATTACTCTTGAGCTGTTGATTGCGATTTCATGCCTATTTTATGCTGGTGATTTGATTTACGCTTCCAGCAGAGTTTCATGTAATTTTAGTGTTTTGATTTTGCACTCGGTATAGCTTATATGTGCTTGTAGTGCATCGATATGTGTTTTGTGCCCGCAGCTGCACACGTTTATGATTTTCTTCATATCTGGATACACTTGGTGTTGCTGTTTACGTATTTGAGTTATTGCTTGGTATTTGGGCATGGGATGCACCAGTTCTATACTTCGTGCATTTGTCGCACCAGTTTTATGTTTCTTGCGTTTATCGCATCAGATTTATATTTCGTGCCTTTGTTGCACCGGATTTATATTTTGTGCATTACGATTGCACCTGACTTCGATTTGATGCCTTTCGGTATGTCGATTTTGATTGTGATATTGATGTGGATTCTTGCACTCCGAGCTTTTGACTGGACTTACGCATATTCGACGTTGCTATTGGATTTTGTGATTCCGTGCATATTGAGTGCGCAGGGTTTAGATTTTCATTCGTGCATGATGGATGCACCGATTTGGATTTTCGCGCATGTTGGGAGCATGTTTTGAGATACGATTTTGGGGCACACCAGATGCACTAAATCGAGATTCTTCGTGCATGTCAGATGCACCTGTTTTGGCTGTCAGGCACACATGTTGCCTATGACAGATGCTTCGTGCACACCCGTTGCACCTAGATGTTGTTTTGTGCACATGTTTAGCGCACATATGGATTTTGATTTCCGTGCGCGTCAGACGCACAGGGTGGTGTTATGTGCATTTTTGGAATTTATTCCTTTTGGAGCAGTACATTTTTATGATGTGGGATATTTGCTTTCATACTGAGCAGGACTAGTCAGTGGACAGTGCCTGGATATATTTTGCATGCATCGATAGTTATCGAAGGGATTTCCGAAAAGCGAGCTATAGTCTCAGTATATACCTACGTGTCCGATATGACACAAAACGTTTTAAAAACAAGGAAACCCTTCTGATTATTTTCAAAACGGTGGAACGTGCTTATTAAACAAAGGATATATATATACATATATAGTTACTTTCTTATGAAAAACGTCCGCCACTGTGCAGTGTTATGCGCATCGCACAGCGACTTAAAAAGATTTGGCATACAGTTGCATCAGCTATTCACATGTATAGATTGGATGTCTGCATGTGTAGTTCTGATCCATATCATATCGGTTTTGTATTGGATTTGACATTGTGTCCTTACCTTGACTCCGATGATTGCGGGATGCTTGATGGAGCGTTGTTTTTGAGTTATCTGCTCAGTACTCATGCGCATGCATTGCGCTGTGACGTTTTATGTGTTGATGATTTCGGAGCCCCGACGACTTGGAATTCGTATCGAAATGTTTTAGAATTTGGGGTTTTAAATTTAAATTCGGGGACCGAATTTCTTTAAGGGGGGTAGATTGTAACGTCTTCAAAATAATAAAATATGATTTTTGGGAAATTTTATAATTTAATATTATTTTAATGAATATTTTAATATTCTGGTATAATTAAATACAGATAAATGGGGAAAAATTATGGAAAATTCTAAAATAAGGTATTTTAAGGAATTGCCTCGTTTTCTGTGCATGCCCCCATTTCCTCTAGTTTTGAACCTGAGTATGTCTAGTTTTGACTGATTCCATTTAGGGTGAAATCTGGGTTGATTTTCCTATGTTGGTGTATAATTTGGGACTTGTTTTAGCATGGATTTTGGTAATTGGTGATTCATTCCTGTCGGGTGGCGTTTGGACGTCAACGACAAGTGGATTTTGATTGTGTTTACATGCGAGTCGATGGGTTTTTACCTATGCGGGTAGCGTGTGCCATTTTGGTTTCCAATGTGATTTTCATGTGCTTTAGCATTGTGATATACTTGTAGGTACCCCGCGTGATGTTGAGGCAAAGGAGGTGAAGATAGCGACATCGGCTTTGGCACACGAGAAGCAAGGTGAGTAGATTTATATCTACGGGGAGAAGTCGGGTGGATGGCGTATAGCACCCCCGCAGTCCGTGGTGATGTATACGAATACGTATACACACGAATATTTATTATGTGTTGTTTAGGGTTATTGATGGTAATAATGATATTTTGATGATAAGAATATATTGGTTTAGTATAGTGCGAACCCTAGAGTAGTGGTTGCACTCACACATACATTTACACACATACTTGCATTCATTCTTTCATTTATTAGAGTGCATATGATGGTGCGTATATCTACACATGGGTATGGGACTATGTGTTTATATACGGGATTTGAGGATGATACGTGGTTTGAGATGATACTTGATGTGAGGCCGTGAGATCGGCGATGTGACATAGTTTGCCTTTGAGGTGCGATATGATAGTTTTAGCGGGCCTTTGGACATGTGCTTTACCCGCATTCATATTTTATAGATGGTGTCGATTTGTACTAGACTTACAGTAGTACCCCAGATTGTGTGATCTGATGATAAGTGATACCTGATATATGATGAGATAGTGTGATATTGACCCCTACCCAGCTATTGGGATGCCGTACGACGATTTACCGTACGAGCCGATATTGATGATAGATCCGCACTCATGACTCGAGGATATCATACGATATGTTATTGAGGCGAGATCACCGACTATCATATCTATATTTATATATTGACTCAGATTAGGTGGTTTCATACCCCTCCTGTCTAGATTATTTAGTAGACATTAGACTAGACCGAGTCATACCTATTTCAAAACTAACGAATCGGGGATATTATAAAGATAAGCAGAAGGGTTATACGGATATTTTCAAATGATGCATCTTTTCATAAAACACCGTAGCCCTTACTTTACCAAAAGCCCTGATTCGTCTTATTTCAAAAGGCAAGGTTGCATGACATATCTATTGGGGCAGGTTCTGTACTTTTGCGTTGATCATTCGTTTCCGCATATTCCTGCTATTTGCATTGCATCGCTTGTATTGTTGTGACATTCAGTCATGCTGCTAGGACACCAGCACCATTATCGATGATGTATATGTTCCACGTACACTTGTTGCTGGCTCACACACTCATCATCGATAATTGCCATGTCACTACACTATAGTACTATTGCATTCATGATATGATTCTGGCATGACATATTGTACACTTATACCTGTACACATATATAGATGATTCTAGCTTGATTGGGGATTTGGGAACCGCAAGATACTCTTTAAAAACAGATTCCTTTTAAAAGAGCGGTCTCCCTCGACATGTGTACATTATTATTCCATGTTGCATGACTTACTGATATGCTTGCATTACTGTTACATGCCGCATACATCATGCTTTGACTTTACGCATTGAGATATGTTGTTTCTATGATATTTCTGGATTTGGGAACCGAGGGTATTTCAAAAGAGAATATGTCATTTGTTTAAAAACCCGGTTACCCTTGATATGATATTTCAGTGCGTCCACCATGTGTTTTCTCGGTGCTGAGAGCGATATGTGTAACCCGAATCGAGGCGTAGATGAGCCGATTGCGGGTACATGGTGGACCCGGTATGGTTCCCCTCGGCAAGATGATCGATGAGCTTTGCCGATTGAGCCTGGAGGCGGGCGAGTACCTACCGGTGATTGGTTGGACCTGGCGGTTATCCGGAGGATATCGACCAGAGTCGATAGATGTTTTGGGCATACTGCCGGGGCCGAGGGCCGATACCGCAGACAGAGCCCGCGGGCCGATCCGGACTGACGGAGCCCGATATATGAGGATTTACGTGCCGATGCTGGGCACAGTTTTCATGATGTTTTTGAGTGCCGATGCTGGGCACTCCGGTTCCATGATTTTGACGTGTCGCGAGGGACACGGGTGGGTTATATCCTCATATTTCCATGCACAGGTTTCATGATATTTACTTGCATGATGGTTATTGTCATTAGGTGACGAGTGGACGGGATCCACGTGTATGCAGATTTGATTACATTGATCATACCTCATATTCATGACATGCTATTACCTGAGGCACTAGCACGAGCACTTGGCATTACACTCATGTAGAGATTACATTGCCAGTTTAGCATGCTTCATCTTTATTCATATTGAGGTTTATTTATATCTGATCGTATTGACCTAGGATGGGTCATGCATTCGATCTCTGCTTGTAGATATTTTCTATTCACGAGTTGGCAACTCACCCCCGTTGTGCCCCAGTTCTTGCAGGTTTTTGCCGTACAGATTCCATAGCGGCATTTCTGGCACACTGCTTCCTATGGGTGACTTGCTTGGTTAGGTGGGTTCTTTGTATCAGAACCGCCATTGTTCATGTATTTTTATTGTATCTAGAATTGTCCATCAACCAAAACTTGTATATTGTTTCAGACTTAGAAAACAGTGTTGTTTTATTTCGACCTTAGAGTCGCGCTAGTAGTATTACGGTTTTCTGGCTGTTTGAGTTTCTTTTTTTTTGGGTTTTGATCCTCGCCCTTTGGCGTTGTATATTATTATTGCTTGCGTGGTTGTGACCGTCGATGGACGAAGAGCTAGCTCCCGCTTGGGGATGCCTTTTATCATTTCATATATATTATTCTTGTTGTACCCCGTTCGGGGCCAGTTTTTACAAAGGAAACTCTGCCGAAATTTTCAGGAAAGGTTACACATTTTAAAAAAATGCATATTCGGCTTAGTTATTTAAAAACTTTGATTTCCAAACATGATTTCCTTACTTTTCAAAAACAGTTTTCCTTATTTACTCTTAAAATGGTTTTTGATTGCTGGGCTTTTGGCTTACTTGGATCAGATGGGGTCCTATAGACTTCATATGGTTCAAGGGCCAGTCACGTGCTCTTTCGGGTCGTGACAAAGTTGGTATCAGAGCGCTAGGTTGACCTTGGTTCGAGTCTAAGTTTGACTATGTGGAGCCTAGGGCGTTACTTATATACGGAACTTAGGCTTGACCTTACGGAACTTAGACTTGGTCGAGGGGGTATTAGACCCGAACTTTCTTCTCATAGGATGACCCTTGGTTGATGGAATAGGTGACTAAAGTAGAGTGACGTACCGTTGGTATGTTCCGCGGCATACTTACGACACGCCACTCCGCTTAAGAAACCTTAGGTTGTACATTTCCTTGCATTGTGTCATATTCCTTCCTATGATCTATCTTCATCGATACTGGTTATGGTTTTGCTGCCGCGATTGCACGGGCAGAGTGAGCTACGGCTCGAGTTGTCAGCATGAGCTCGTCGGGGACGAGGGCTGACCGGGGCGTGATTCCAGAGACATACGGTTGCATTGAGGCTTCGTATTTTGTGTTTCCGCACTATGGGCGTTTGACAGATCGCTGCTGTGAGATTTCTAGGATGTACCGGACGGTACCAGAGGATTGAGCCACTGATAGAGGCCAGCCAGGATGTGATGACCGTTGATGTATCGCTTATTCATGATGGTTGAGGCGCTGCTTAGCGTACCGACGAATGAGCCAGTTGTTGCTGCGAGTGATGAGATATCGCCCAGATGATTGGAGCTACTGCAGCATGAGCATATTCTTAGAGATGTGATAGTGAGTCGCTAGTCACCGAGGATTAATGACTAGGACATGTGGTTCGTTCGCTTACCCCGATGCGAGGTCATCAGATAGATTGATTCCAGCTAGAGGCGACTTCACGCAGATTCGTTGAGAGTCGATTGAGACGATCGAAGGTCAGGAACCCATTTTCCAAGTTTAAAGTATACGGAAAGACATGCAGGTGATTCTATGGACCCTCTAGAAGAATGAAACCCTAACTCGACTTAATGACCGTGTGAAAGCCTTTGAACCTTAGGGTTTGCGGCAGTTCCTCGGCACCATTAGTGAGGCTTGGGTTTGCCCTTCTACGGCTGGACCACCGACGCTGTGGCATGTACTCGATACTATTAACCTGTACCCGAGATGTTGAGCTCTTGGGGGATTGTGAGGTTCTGACGAGTCGATCGGATGATTCGACATCATTCGGATATCATGTGATGGGACACTGCTTGGGAGACTCGAGATACGAGCATAGCCGTCGGAGCGCAGTCTGTGTAGCCATGATGAGATGAGTCCGAACCAGTCGATAGTGGAGCAAGGTGGAGTAAAGAGTTTGCACGAGATTTCGACGAGATGACGTTCCACTCCGTTGACATCAGAGATGCGATATGCACGCTGAGGATGTGTTCGGCTAGATATCTTCTACTGAGTGATGAAGATACTGAGTTCGTGATTTCGAGTCCGTGTTAGAGACTTCGGGTGGACCGTAGCCGAGGACATTGCAGTGTGCAGATAAAGACGCGACGTCGAATGGTCGATGATACAGACAAGCGGGACAAGAAGTTCGTGCGAGAGGCAGACGAGCTGTTACTACACCCCGTTAAGATTAAAGGCCGGACATGCATACAGAGGCGCAGAGATGCGACCAGCTTCCGAGGAGATGTTGTACTAAGGACGCAGAGGTCCAGAGATAGAGAAAAGATTACGCCAGAGTACCAGCCTCCTTACAGTTTGGCTTAGGCAAGATCAGAAGAGACCATGAGTAGCATTCCTTCCAGTACACTGCTGCAGTAAGAGTTGCACCCAGGATCGGATGTGTGATATGCATTCAGAGGACCCGAGGTCAGCGCCAGAGATGTGCTGCTTTACGAGCGGTTATGAGGATTGACCGAGAGATGACCAGGAAAGTGCAAGAACGGAATCGTTCCTGTCAGTACACCTGACCGGGCCGATGAGCCGATGGATTGCGAGTTGGTAATCTACAGGAAAGATCAGGAACCAGAGGCAGAGGACGCCAGCCGCGAGCAAGAGGCAAGTAGATATCTTGCGCCGCTAGCATCGGATGTACCGGTACCTTCTCGACCCTGAAGAAGGATATACCGACGACGGTAATTATGATTTGTGATTTTGTGATTTGATTATCACGTATCCGTTGCTTTGGATTTCGGTATTTTGGGCGATCTATTCGCATGATTTAGTCTTGATGACTGAGTTTCATGATATTTGATTTTGTGCACCATGGTTGCACCTACTGGGTATTTATACCTTGTACATAGTTATTACTCTTGAGCTGTTGATTGCGATTTCATGCCTATTTTATGCTGGTGATTTGATTTACGCTTCCAGCAGAGTTTCATGTAATTTTAGTGTTTTGATTTTGCACTCGGTATAGCTTATATGTGCTTGTAGTGCATCGATATGTGTTTTGTGCCCGCAGCTGCACACGTTTATGATTTTCTTCATATCTGGATACACTTGGTGTTGCTGTTTACGTATTTGAGTTATTGCTTGGTATTTGGGCATGGGATGCACCAGTTCTATACTTCGTGCATTTGTCGCACCAGTTTTATGTTTCTTGCGTTTATCGCATCAGATTTATATTTCGTGCCTTTGTTGCACCGGATTTATATTTTGTGCATTACGATTGCACCTGACTTCGATTTGATGCCTTTCGGTATGTCGATTTTGATTGTGATATTGATGTGGATTCTTGCACTCCGAGCTTTTGACTGGACTTACGCATATTCGACGTTGCTATTGGATTTTGTGATTCCGTGCATATTGAGTGCGCAGGGTTTAGATTTTCATTCGTGCATGATGGATGCACCGATTTGGATTTTCGCGCATGTTGGGCGCATGTTTTGAGATACGATTTTGGGGCACACCAGATGCACTAAATCGAGATTCTTCGTGCATGTCAGATGCACCTGTTTTGGCTGTCAGGCACACATGTTGCCTATGACAGATGCTTCGTGCACACCCGTTGCACCTAGATGTTGTTTTGTGCACATGTTTAGCGCACATATGGATTTTGATTTCCGTGCGCGTCAGACGCACAGGGTGGTGTTATGTGCATTTTTGGAATTTATTCCTTTTGGAGCAGTACATTTTTATGATGTGGGATATTTGCTTTCATACTGAGTAGGACTAGTCAGTGGACAGTGCCTGGATATATTTTGCATGCATCGATAGTTATCGAAGGGATTTCCGAAAAGCGAGCTATAGTCTCAGTATATACCTACGTGTCCGATATGACACAAAACGTTTTAAAAACAAGGAAACCCTTCTGATTATTTTCAACACGGTGGAACGTGCTTATTAAACAAAGGATATATATATACATATATAGTTACTTTCTTATGAAAAACGTCCGCCACTGTGCAGTGTTATGCGCATCGCACAGCGACTTAAAAAGATTTGGCATACAGTTGCATCAGCTATTCACATGTATAGATTGGATGTCTGCATGTGTAGTTCTGATCCATATCATATCGGTTTTGTATTGGATTTGACATTGTGTCCTTACCTTGACTCCGATGATTGCGGGATGCTTGATGGAGCGTTGTTTTTGAGTTATCTGCTCAGTACTCATGCGCATGCATTGCGCTGTGACGTTTTATGTGTTGATGATTTCGGAGCCCCGACGACTTGGAATTCGTATCGAAATGTTTTAGAATTTGGGGTTTTAAATTTAAATTCGGGGACCGAATTTCTTTAAGGGGGGTAGATTGTAACGTCTTCAAAATAATAAAATATGATTTTTGGGAAATTTTATAATTTAATATTATTTTAATGAATATTTTAATATTCTGGTATAATTAAATACAGATAAATGGGGAAAAATTATGGAAAATTCTAAAATAAGGTATTTTAAGGAATTGCCTCGTTTTCTGTGCATGCCCCCATTTCCTCTAGTTTTGAACCTGAGTATGTCTAGTTTTGACTGATTCCATTTAGGGTGAAATCTGGGTTGATTTTCCTATGTTGGTGTATAATTTGGGACTTGTTTTAGCATGGATTTTGGTAATTGGTGATTCATTCCTGTCGGGTGGCGTTTGGACGTCAACGACAAGTGGATTTTGATTGTGTTTACATGCGAGTCGATGGGTTTTTACCTATGCGGGTAGCGTGTGCCATTTTGGTTTCCAATGTGATTTTCATGTGCTTTAGCATTGTGATATACTTGTAGGTACCCCGCGTGATGTTGAGGCAAAGGAGGTGAAGATAGCGACATCGGCTTTGGCACACGAGAAGCAAGGTGAGTAGATTTATATCTACGGGGAGAAGTCGGGTGGATGGCGTATAGCACCCCCGCAGTCCGTGGTGATGTATACGAATACGTATACACACGAATATTTATTATGTGTTGTTTAGGGTTATTGATGGTAATAATGATATTTTGATGATAAGAATATATTGGTTTAGTATAGTGCGAACCCTAGAGTAGTGGTTGCACTCACACATACATTTACACACATACTTGCATTCATTCTTTCATTTATTAGAGTGCATATGATGGTGCGTATATCTACACATGGGTATGGGACTATGTGTTTATATACGGGATTTGAGGATGATACGTGGTTTGAGATGATACTTGATGTGAGGCCGTGAGATCGGCGATGTGACATAGTTTGCCTTTGAGGTGCGATATGATAGTTTTAGCGGGCCTTTGGACATGTGCTTTACCCGCATTCATATTTTATAGATGGTGTCGATTTGTACTAGACTTACAGTAGTACCCCAGATTGTGTGATCTGATGATAAGTGATACCTGATATATGATGAGATAGTGTGATATTGACCCCTACCCAGCTATTGGGATGCCGTACGACGATTTACCGTACGAGCCGATATTGATGATAGATCCGCACTCATGACTCGAGGATATCATACGATATGTTATTGAGGCGAGATCACCGACTATCATATCTATATTTATATATTGACTCAGATTAGGTGGTTTCATACCCCTCCTGTCTAGATTATTTAGTAGACATTAGACTAGACCGAGTCATACCTATTTCAAAACTAACGAATCGGGGATATTTTAAAGATAAGCAGAAGGGTTATACGGATATTTTCAAATGATGCATCTTTTCTTAAAACACCGTAGCCCTTACTTTACCAAAAGCCCTGATTCGTCTTATTTCAAAAGGCAAGGTTGCATGACATATCTATTGGGGCAGGTTCTGTACTTTTGCGTTGATCATTCGTTTCCGCATATTCCTGCTATTTGCATTGCATCGCTTGTATTGTTGTGACATTCAGTCATGCTGCTAGGACACCAGCACCATTATCGATGATGTATATGTTCCACGTACACTTGTTGCCGGCTCACACACTCATCATCGATAATTGCTATGTCACTACACTATAGTACTATTGCATTCATGATATGATTCTGGCATGACATATTGTACACTTATACCTGTACACATATATAGATGATTCTAGCTTGATTGGGGATTTGGGAACCGCAAGATACTCTTTAAAAACAGATTCCTTTTAAAAGAGCGGTCTCCCTCGACATGTGCACATTATTATTCCATGTTGCATGACTTACTGATATGCTTGCATTACTGTTACATGCCGCATACATCATGCTTTGACTGTACGCATTGAGATATGTTGTTTCTATGATATTTCTGGATTTGGGAACCGAGGGTATTTCAAAAGAGAATATGTCATTTGTTTAAAAACCCGGTTACCCTTGATATGATATTTCAGTGCGTCCACCATGTGTTTTCTCGGTGCTGAGAGCGATATGTGTAACCCGAATCGAGGCGTAGATGAGCCGATTGTGGGTACATGGTGGACCCGGTATGGTTCCCCTCGGCAAGATGATCGATGAGCTTTGCCGATTGAGCCTGGAGGCGGGCGAGTACCTACCGGTGATTGGTTGGACCTGGCGGTTATCCGGAGGATATCGACCAGAGTCGATAGATGTTTTGGGCATACTGCCGGGGCCGAGGGCCGATACCGCAGACAGAGCCCGCGGGCCGATCCGGACTGACGGAGCCCGATATATGAGGATTTACGTGCCGATGCTGGGCACAGTTTTCATGATGTTTTTGAGTGCTGATGCTGGGCACTCCGGTTCCATGATTTTGACGTGTCGCGAGGGACACGGGTGGGTTATATCCTCATATTTCCATGCACAGGTTTCATGATATTTACTTGCATGATGGTTATTGTCATTGGGTGACGAGTGGACGGGATCCACGTGTGTGCAGATTTGATTACATTGATCATACTTCATATTCATGACATGCTATTACCTGAGGCACTAGCACGAGCACTTGGCATTACACTCATGTAGAGATTACATTGCCAGTTTAGCATGCTTCAGCTTTATTCATATTGAGGTTTATTTATATCTGATCGTATTGACCTAGGATGGGTCATGCATTCGATCTCTGCTTGTAGATATTTTCTATTCACGAGTTGGCAACTCACCCCCGTTGTGCCCCAGTTCTTGCAGGTTTTTGCCGTACAGATTACATAGCGGCATTTCTGGCACACTGCTTCCTATGGGTGACTTGCTTGGTTAGGTGGGTTCTTTGTATCAGAACCGCCATTGTTCATGTATTTTTATTGTATCTAGAATTGTCCATCAACCAAAACTTGTATATTGTTTCAGACTTAGAAAACAGTGTTGTTTTATTTCGACCTTAGAGTCGCGCTAGTAGTATTACGGTTTTCTGGCTGTTTGAGTTTCTTTTTTTTTTGGGTTTTGATCCTCGCCCTTTGGCGTTGTATATTATTATTGCTTGCGTGGTTGTGACCGTCGATGGACGAAGAGCTAGCTCCCGCTTGGGGATGCCTTTTATCATTTCATATATATTATTCTTGTTGTACCCCGTTCGGGGCCAGTTTTTACAAAGGAAACTCTGCCGAAATTTTCAGGAAAGGTTACACATTTTAAAAAAATACATATTCGGCTTAGTTTATTTAAAAACTTTGATTTCCAAACATGATTTCCTTACTTTTCAAAAACAGTTTTCCTTATTTACTCTTAAAATGGTTTTTGATTGCTGGGCTTTTGGCTTACTTGGATCAGATGGGGTCCTATAGACTTCATATGGTTCAAGGGCCAGTCACGTGCTCTTTCGGGTCGTGTCAAAAACGATTTTTATAGAGGTGGTAACATGGACCTATAACCCGGATCTTGGTTAAACATCTAACTAACAATCTAACTACGAGTTTCTAACTACTCGGTTAGGGGGTTATACCTTGCTTGTCTTGAACTCCTTCGTCTTCAAGCTCCGATGGTGGTCCGGATTGGCTTCTTCCCGTCGTCTCCGTACGCCGAAAATAGATCCACCTGAAAGCTCCAACCTTTGGCTCCTTCTTCGAACTTTGAAGAAACTAGTTCACTCGGTTTGCTAAACCTTGTGAACTAGAATGAGTAGAGAAGAGTTTGTATGGGATTTTATCTATGGTTCTTGATTCTCAACTCATGAGATATGTGAACCATAGAGTCAAGAGAGGGAGCAAGAGGAAGAGGGTGAAAGCAAGAGCAAGAGAGCTCAAGAACAAGAGAGAGAATGAGCAAGTCTTTTGTTTTTTCACCCTCTCATAATCCAAAACCATCATAACTCATTATACCAAATCAAGTGTTATGTGATGGTTGAAGCAACCATAACCATATCATTTCATGCACTCATTTTGCACAAATGAGCAAGCAAGCAAAAGTCTTTGCCATGAAATGATGGCTATGGTTATCATGATGGTCAACTAGTCAAGCCTAGTCAACCGGTCCACAAAGTCAACAAGTCAACAAAAGTCAACAAGTCAACAAAGTCAACAAAAGTCAACAACCATGTCACCATAATACTTAATTAATATAATAGTTAATCACATATCATATTCTCATTAGGGTTGAGCAAAAAGTCAAATAGTCAACGGTCAACTGTCAACAACCCTAATGAGAATCCACTGCCTCTGTCTTCCCGTCATCTGTGCATACACACCCGCATCCGCGTTCCGAGGAACACGAATGCATACTGGATAAATCCAATCCTAAAAGGTACACTAGGATCTGGCTTAAACCAAAGCCCGCTAGTGTAAACTGTCCGGACACTGTACGTGCATAAGTGCACGGATGTGACCGAACCCTGTCGTAAAACCATGCGACCTTTCACAAAACCATGCGACCTCTACTCTTTTGCCTAAAGGCGAAAAGCTTTCTGTGTGGGACTCTAAAGACTCGACACTACGCTGGCAGTGGGTTTAACCACAGACCGCAAGCGGCACTAGCTGTGCCTAACGGTCCCCAGGTAATGCCGACAAGAAGACCGACGAGGCGAAACCCATCTGAACTCCTACTGAGCCTGAATGTGACATTCTCCGTACAGTCCAGTCTGTTCGTCTGATACATCGTATGGCGGGCCTAGGGGGCGGTAAACGTCAGTCCCCCAATAGCGGTACAAGTCGTGCCGGAGCGAAGCCCAAAACACCCTGAGATAACACTGGAAGCCTACCAGTATATCTCGTTTGCCCTGGCCAGGGACTACTCGTGTAATGGCTCTCCTAGACACAGCACGATGTCAACCCCCAATACCGGGAGAGACGAATCCTGTCTAACCGTCACTGCCTCCAAGTGCTTCGGGACTGCACCCAACTACTACCTGTTTTCATGGCTCCTTTGAGCCATGGTAGGGTAGTAATCAAAGTACAGTGGGAACACACTCGAGGCGAAGTGACAGTGTCAAGTCAGCGGACTAAGCTGTACTCATGTCACCTGGGAACTGATAACTGACGATAGGTATAATACCAACTAGTCAGTTCCCGACGAGTCCTGTCCAGTGTACATGTAACCTAACGAGCACCCGCATACTATCTCAAGTACGACGTACTGACGGCTGTGGGACAGACCGTCTCCCACACTGGGATGAGAAGCGCATGCGCTGGTCTACTCCGGAGTATCGATGCCCTGTCTCGATAGTCCTGCGACCAGGGACCTGCATAAGAATGTGCTTATAGATTACCCAGCCCCACTAGTGTGACGGCCATCACATCGCTGGTAATCAAGCAAAGATCCTAAGGGCTCCACTAATGTGTATAGGCGATATACAAAAATAAACACATGTACACATTGAAGTAGAAACAAACCAAGTAGCATACTACTATTTTGAGCAAGATTGTATATACAAGGGGAATATCCCAAGCTTCCATTATGTAATATACAAACTAGTATGATACAGTAATGGCCTCTAGGGCATATACACTAACAATCTCCCACTTGCACTAAGGCCATGTACTGGCGTATCGAAGACCTATCATCTCGATCAGCCGCTCGAACTGAGTCTGGGGTAGGGCCTTGGTGAATGGATCTGCAGTGTTATCTTCTGAAGCGACTCTCCGAACCTCGATCTCCTGGCGATCCACGATCTCCCTGATCAGGTGATACCGCCTCAAGATGTGCCTGGATCTTTGATGGGACCTGGGTTCCTTCGCTAAAGCTATAGCCCCGTTGTTGTCACAATACAGAGGTATTGGATCAACAATGGACGGAACCACCTGAAGTTCTTTCAAGAACTTCCTCATCCAGACAGCTTCTTTTGCGGCATCAGATGCAGCGATGTATTCCGCTTCCATTGTCGAGTCTGCAACGGTTTCTTGTTTGGAACTCTTCCAACACACCGCCCCTCCGTTGAGGGTAAAGACAAAGCCCGACATGGACTTAGAATCATCCTTGTCACTCTGGAAGCTGGAGTCAGCAAAGGCCTCGATTTGGAGGTCTTTTCCGCCATACACCAAGAACATCTCCTTAGTCCTTGTCAGGTACTTGAGAATGTTCTTTACCGCTATCCAGTGTTTCTCCCCAGGGTTTGACTGATACCGGCTTACCACACTCAGTGCATAAGCTACATCCGGTCCGGTACACAACATCGCATACATTATAGAGCCTACCGCAGAAGCGTAGGGTATAATAGACATGCAATCCCTCTCCAAATCAGTCTTGGGAGACATCTCTTTAGAGAGGGTGATTCCGTGACAAGCCGGTAGGTTACCGCGCTTGGAATCTTCCATACTGAATCTTTTTAGTACGGTGTCGATGTACCTGGACTGTGAAAGTCCTAATATCCTCTTGGATCTATCACGATGGATCCGGATCCCCAGGATGTATGAGGCATCACCCAGGTCTTTCATGGAGAACCTGTGTGATAAGAACCCCTTGACAGATTGTAGCATAGGAATGTCATTTCCTATTAAGAGAATGTCATCCACGTATAAAACGAGGAATACTACAGTTCTCGCTACAAATCTACTATAGATGCATGGTTCATCTGGATTTTTGATAAAGCCAAATTCTTTGACCGTCTCATCAAAGCAGATGTTCCAACTCCATGATGCCTGCTTTAGTCCATAGATGGACTTAAGCAACTTGCACACCTTTCCGCTGCTCCCACTCTGAATGAAACCCTCTGGTTGGTCCATATAGACACACCCCTCTAAATTTCCATTTAGAAAAGCGGTCTTTACGTCCATTTGCCAGATCTCATAATCGTGGAAGGCAGCAATGGCAAGAAGGATCCGAATGGATTTCAGCATGGCTACTGGAGAAAAGGTTTCGTCATAGTCCAAGCCAGGTCTTTGACGAAAACCCTTTGCTACCAGCCTAGCTTTATAGGTCTCAACCTGTCCATCTACACCAATCTTCCTTTTGAAGATCCACTTGCATCCTACGGGTTTTACCCCGTTTGGAGCAATGTCCAACGTCCATACTTTGTTGGTGTACATGGACTCCATTTCGGTCCGCATTGCATCCAGCCATTTCACTGAGTCAATGCTTTGAACGGCCTGCTGGAAGCTAGTAGGCTCATCATAATCTATGATGCAATCCTCTCTATCCCCGTCTATGAGAAAACCGTAGTATCTCTCGGGCGGATGAGTCTGCCTACTACTCCTGCGGAGCGGCGTAGGAATGTCATGTTCTTTTGAACCCTCTGGTTCCACTAAACTTTCAGTAATAGTCCGTGGTTCTGGAATTTCTTCCAGTTCTACTGCGCTCCCACTAATTTCCTTTTCTAAAAACTGGTGTTCTAGAAAGTGGGCATGACGAGAAACAAGGACTTTTTGTTCCTCTTCGCAGTAGAAATAATATCCCTTGGAATTCTTTGGATATCCCACAAACTTACACAGTACTGAGCGTGCCTCGAGCTTGTCCGCATGCTGTTTTTTGACAAAAGCTGGACTTCCCCATGTCTTAATGTGATTAAGATGGGGTCTCTTCCCACACCACATCTCATATGGTGTAGTAGGCACAGTCTTAGTAGGAACTCGGTTCAAAAGATATGCAGCTGATTCTAACGCATACCCCCAGAATGATCGCGGTAACTCAGCGTTACTCATCATGGACCGTACCATATCCAATAAGGTTCGGTTCCGTTTCTCCGATACACCGTTATGTTGCGGAGTGTATGGAGGAGTAAGCTGAGAGAGAATTCCGTTCTCTTTTAAATAGTCCAGGAACTCGACACTCAAGTATTCTCCACCTCGATCCGATCTTAGAATCTTGATACTTTTGCCGGTCTGTTTTTCTACTTCATTCTTATACTCCTGGAATTTTCCAAAGGCTTCGGACTTATGTTTCATCAAGAAGACATAACCGTACCTTGAGAAGTCATCCGTAAAAGTAATGAAGTAAGAATAACCGCTTCGCGCATGTGTAGACATTGGACCGCACACGTCGCTGTGTACGAGTCCCAAGAGCTCGCTCGCTCTTACTCCGTATCCAGTAAACGGAGTCTTTGTCATCTTTCCTTTGAGACGGGATTGACAAGTGGCATACGATTGATATTCGAACGGATTCAAATATCCTTCTGTACGTAACTTAGTCAACCTTCTCTCATTGATGTGACCCAGTCTACAATGCCATAAGAAAGCCTGATTGATTTCTGGAGACTTTCTTTTGTGTGTATTCTGCACAATGAAAATCTATGGTTGGTTTAATACGTATATACCATTACTCAATGTACCTGACCCAATCAAAACTTGATTAAGGTGAATGTTTACAACATTACTTACAAACGCAAATTCATAACCTTCTTTAGAAACTAAAGATACAAAAATGATATTACAAGTTGCGTTGGGTACAAAAAAGCAATTACGCAAAACCAAAACATGTCCATCTGACATTCCCAGGTGATAGTCCCCCACGACTTTAGCATCCATGCTAGCTCCGTTCGCAACTCTGAGGGTCATGTCACCTGCTTTCAAAACACTACGGTTTCTCAACGCCTGCAAAGAATTACAGATATGAGATCCTGATCCGGTATCCAATACCCAGGAAGTAGAGTTTATTGAAAGACAGTTTTCAATAACATACACACCTGAAGCTGAAGCTTCAACTTGCTTCAATTCCTGTGTTCTGGCTTTCCAAGCCCTGCAATCATTCTTCCAGTGACCTTTCTTATGACAATAGAAGCATTCTTCCTTATCCACTAGCTTCCCCGCTTTCTTTGTTGCTTTAGCTTTTCCCTTCGTATCCACTTTACTAACACCGTCCCTTGGTTTGGCGGGGGCTTTCTTCTTCTTTCCCTTGGCTTTCGCCTTGGGCCTAGAAGAAGATGATCCTCCTACAAACAAAGTGGATGTTTCCCTACTTTTCTGTAGGGTGCCCTCTGCGCTCCTCAGCATGTTGAGGAGCTCTGAAAGTTCAACTTCTTTTTCTTGTAAGTTGAAGTTCAGTATAAACCGGTCGTAAGTGGAAGGAAGGGACTGGAAAACTATGTCCGTATAGAGCTCACTCTCCAATGTGGTCCCTAGGTCCGCGAGCTCCTCAATGTAGCCGATCATCTTTAGCACGTGCTCGGCTACTGATGATCCGACGGCCATCTTTGCCGAAAATAGCTTTTTCGACGCTTCGTATCTTGCGATACGAGACTGCTCTCCATACAGTTCTTTTGTATGAAGAAATATGGATTCCAGGTCCATATTCTCGTGCCTCCTCTGATGTTCATTGTCCATCGAGGCAAGTACGAGGCACTTGGCCTTCGCGCTATCAATCTCCCAAGTCTTGCGGATTTCCTTATCCGCGACGCTGGAAGTGGGACCAGGGACAGGGGGAGCTTTGGTGGTAAGAAGATACCCCAGCTTGTCGTAAGTGATTGCCATTTTGACATTCCTGAGCCAATCTTTGTAGTTTGGCCCTGTCAGTATGTTTTTATCTAGAAGTAACTTAAGTCCAGTCATGTCGATTGGTCGCTGCAATTAGGAGAGAGAAGAAGAAACACTCAGCATGATGCTCTTGCAAGTTTAGAGTGGTTTTTAGTTTGTCTAAACAGGATGGCTCCCACTGTTTCTCGAATCCCACCTCAAACCATAAAGGAAGAATTAGTCAGGATCAATCTCACCGTACAATACTTGCTTAACCGTTCAGCCAGGCCAGTGTCGGTACTTCGAGGGAGGTTTTCCAACGCTTTCGCGAAGTTCCTTAATTAAAGAACCTCTTTTCCCTGGGGGCGTAGCCCCGCTAACACTTTTCTAGGCACCTACTAGGTTTATAGCATTGATCGTTTAGTGAGAAATTTCCCGAGGAGTAGCATATACTCATAGTAGGATCGGGATCCAAATATCATCGCGTGACGAAACTGAAGGAATCCTACCAGAATCATCACACTCCAAATGGTATGCAAATCTAGCAAGTTTCAGTACTTATGAAACACCCGATGCGGATTTTTGCCCCATGCTCTTATGACCTTGACTTTGGCCAAAATATCATAAGTCACATGTCAAGTTCTACCCGTCATTGTCCAGATTAATTTGGATCCATCCGTACCTACCCTTGACTTTGGCCAAAATGGCAGTACGAATGTCCCAAACCAACACATCTATCTATGCTACACTTGAACACCCAATAGCTACCAATCACTGTGCCTTGACTTTGGCCAACATACACAGCTTGAATACTATTGACTATTCATGTGAAACGACGGAGGGCTACGAATGGTTTTGGCAAAACCGTGAACGTAGTGAACTTGATATAGTCGATGGAACGAGATAGCTTTTAAAAGGAGTGGCTCAAGCTCCGCATTTAAAAGTTGTTTTTGAAAAGAACCGAGTGGTTTTTCGAAAGTGTTCCAACGACTTTAACTTGGTTTATTATCTTGCATTAGTTCTTTTAATGCGTAATATTCTTGCATTAGTTCTTTTAATGCGTCCCATCATTTAATCCTACCATTGCAGAAAACAACCAAAATATGACGTACGCTTATGCCATTCGCATTCGCCACTAGGCCCCGTCATTACCCGTTAGGTTACTTAACTAACGACAGAGCGGGGGCTGGGCTAGCGCGTCTGTAAAACATAAGCAACGCCTAAATAATATCACATATAGATATACTGCAATGATAAACATTTCAGATCACAGATGAATACATTGGATATACTAGGAATCTGTAATTCGCACGAGCCTGTAACGAAAAACAGATTACACGGTCGCGGTGAATAGCCAATACCCCACCCAAGACCCCTACGGGTGCGGCAAACTACCCGCCAAGTACCCGAAGCGTAGCAACCTCCCTCATCTCCATGTGTAGGCCACTCGACACTTCGGCATACCCGGTAGTTTGTGCACCCCCTCCATAGGTCTATCCTGGGAGCAAAAACAGTAAAAAGAAATTATACAATGACGGCTACAACCTCGACCCGGTTGTGCGGCCATACAAATAATTATTACATCAATTTACAAATTTACATGAATTGAAAGAAAAGAAAACTCTCGTCTCACAACCCCCGGCTATTCACCCGCGACAATCCAACATATTCATATACACATTCCAGCAACATTACAGATCACAGATTTGTATAACCCCCACTAATCGACATATAGCGATTAGTAGACGTTCAATACAAATATCACATTACAGAAAAACCCGTTAGCTTTAGTCTTTTAGAAGTTCGATGAAAAATACGGATTTTCGGGACCCCAAAAATAAAATTTTCGTTCTGGAAAATCTGGGCAGAAATCACATATACCAAAAATCCCAAAATACCCCTATGAGAATACTGTAGCAGAGAAAGAACAGAGAGGAGCCAAGTAGGCCGCGGAACCGCGGCAATAGCAAGCTATTGCCGCGTTTCCGCGGCTCTTTGATGGGATCACTGGACCAAATTTCTACAGTATTCACAGAAAACCCTGAGTCGATTTTAGGTGTGAAAATAATCAACTTTTGAACAGTATAAAAATCGACAGAAACTTCGAATTTTGGGGTTCGTTTTCGGGACTTTTTCTTTGATCGATCTTCTAGTTACTTGCTAACATGTTAGATAGAGTTTAACTAGGCTCTGATACCACTGTAAGTCAATGCTACCTCTCCCGGTACTTTCGGGCAAGCGGAATTTGGTAAAAAACGATTTTTATAGAGGTGGTAACATGGACCTATAACCCGGATCTTGGTTAAACATCTAACTAACAACCTAACTACGAGTTTCTAACTACTCGGTTAGGGGGTTATACCTTGCTTGTCTTGAACTCCTTCGTCTTCAAGCTCCAATGGTGGTCCGGATTGGCTTCTTCCCGTCGTCTCAGTACGCCGAAGATAGATCCACCTGAAAGCTCCAACCTTTGTCTCCTTCTTCGAACTTTGAAGAAACTAGTTCACTCGGTTTGCTAAACCTTGTGAACTAGAATGAGTAGAGAAGAGTTTGTATGGGATTTTATCTATGGTTCTTGATTCTCAACTCATGAGATATGTGAACCATAGAGTCAAGAGAGGGAGCAAGAGGAAGAGGGTGAAAGCAAGAGCAAGAGAGCTCAAGAACAAGAGAGAGAATGAGCAAGTGAGAATGAGCAAGTCTTTTGTTTTTTCACCCTCTCATAATCCAAAACCATCATAACTCATTATACCAAATCAAGTGTTATGTGATGGTTGAAGCAACCATAACCATATCATTTCATGCACTCATTTTGCACAAATGAGCAAGCAAGCAAAAGTCTTTGCCATGAAATGATGGCTATGGTTATCATGATGGTCAACTAGTCAAGCCTAGTCAACCGGTCAACAAAGTTAACAAGTCAACAAAAGTCAACAAGTCAACAAAGTCAACAAAAGTCAACAACCATGTCACCATAATACTTAATTAATATAATAGTTAATCACATATCATATTCTCATTAGGGTTGAGTAAAAAGTCAAATAGTCAACGGTCAACTGTCAACAACCCTAATGAGAATCTGCTGCCTCTGTCTCCCCGTCATCTGTGCATACACACCCGCATCCGCGTTCCGAGGAACACGAATGCATTCTGGATAAATCCAATCCCAAAAGGTACACTAGGATCTGGCTTAAACCAAAGCCCGCTAGTGTAAACTGTCTGGACACTGTACGTGCACAAGTGCACGGATGTGACCGAACCCTGTCGCAAAACCATGCGACATGTCGCAAAACCATGCGACCTCTACTCTTTTGCCTAAAGGCGAAAAGCTTTCTGTGTGGGACTCTAAAGACTCGACACTACGCTGGCAGTGGGTTTAACCACAGACCGCAAGCGGCACTAGCTGTGCGTAACGGTCCCCAGGTAATGCCGACAAGAAGACCGACGAGGCGAAACCCATCTGAACTCCTACTGAGCCTGAATGTGACATTCTCCGTACAGTCCGGTCTGTTCGTCTGATACATCGCATGGCAGGCCTAGGGGGCGGTAAACGTCAGTCCCCCAATAGCGGTACAAGTCGTGCCGGAGCGAAGCCCAAAACACCCTAAGATAACACTGGAAGCCTACCAGTATATCTCGTTTGCCCTGGCCAGGGACTACTCGTGTAATGGCTCTCCTAGACACAGCGCGATGTCAACCCCCAATACCGGAGACACGAATCCTGTCTAACCGTCACTGCCTCCAAGTGCTTCGGGACTGCACCCAACTACTACCTGTTTGCACGGCTCCTTTGAGCCGTGGTAGGGTAGTAATCAAAGTACAGTGGGAACACACTCGAGGCGAAGTGACAGTGTCAAGTCAGCGGACTAAGCTGTACTCATGTCACCTGGGAACTGATAACTGACGATAGGCATAATACCAACTAGTTGAAAGGTTCCTAGGCACCATATAGAGGTCTCACAAGGCATCAACCATGCCAATTTACAAAAATTATGGTGCCGAGAAACCCTAACACGGATCTTAGACTAGAATTCTAGGCGAAATACAAAATTAGTTAACATATTAACTAAAGGAGAGAGGCTACAACCTTTGTAGATCCGGTTATCCTCTTCCTCGGCTCCACGTAGGCGTCCTCTCACTGTCCATCTCGAATCCTAGACTCATTCGTCGGCTTCATCGGAAAAACGAGCGGAATAGGTCGTCGGCTTCGTGCCGAAGATGATCTACGTCGAGGCATCGCAAGTTCAAGCTCCGACTTCACCAAGTTGTGAAACTTGTGAAGAAAACACCCAAAACAACTTGGCAAGAGGTAGAGGGTGAAGAAATAGGAGGTGGGTTCACTTTAGAATTGGATTTCTCACTTTAGATCTCAAGTTGCCATTGATGGCATGAAGATTTCTTTCTTGAAGAAGAAGATGATCAAGAAGGAAATATTATGATAAGTCTTTTAAAATGAAAAGAAAATGAATACTTATCATAATGTTTACCACGGTCAAGTGTAGAGATTAAACTAAGGTTAGTTGGAATGGTTAAGGTTAAGGAAGAGATAAGAATGGTGGACTTTTTCAAAGCTTCTTGAAGTTTCAACATAAAACAAAATAAGCCACCATACTTAACTATTTGCAAAATGAATAAATAAATAAATAGCTAAATAAATAATCAAAACCCTAACCATTCATATAACCATGGTTTAATCTTTACACAAACCCAAGTGAGCAAGTATCATCAAACATGATACAATCAAGTGCACAAGAAATATATCACATATACAATGTGCATCAAGTGAGAAAATCCTTTTAAAATGAACCAATACTAGTTAATGCAAAGTAATATATCAAATATATAATTATACATTAAATCATTAAATCAACATTTGATTCAATGATCCGGTCATGTCGCACATAACCGACTAGTATCCAATGTATCGATTTATCGAATCAATGATTCGATAACTAGGTCATATCGAATATAACCAATCGAAACATTCATCGCGAGAATGAAATAAGGTATCACATACACGCATTATTCTCGGTCCCGCACATATCTCATATGCGCTCCTATTTCGTTTTGCTTGAGCCAGGAAACCTCTGTGTAGGACTCTAAAGACTCGTCAATACGCCGGTAGCAGATGATGATCATATCAAGCACCCACAAGCCGCAAGCGGTCTGCTAAACGTAACGGCCATCCAGGTATTGAGCGATAATAAGAACGACGAGCTAGCCCGCTCACACTCCTGTGAATCCAACCAGTAACACTTACCGTACAGTCCGGTCTGTTCGTCTGATACGTCGCATATCAAGTCTAGGGGTGGTAAACGTCAGACCCCAATAACCGATAAGTCGTGCCGATGTGAGGCTCATAACGGGTCGAGAAACTACTGGTAACACTTACCAGCAAATCTCTGATCAGCCCTGGCCAGGGACTTCCCTGTTACGGCCAATCGAGCACAGCGCAACATCAACCTCCAATACCGGGAGAGACGAAACCCCTCCTATCGCTCATTGCCTCCATGTGACTCGGGACTGTACCCAAAGACCACCGTTTTACACGCCCTCATGGACGTGGTAAGGTGGAGATCAAAGCACAGTGGGAATCACACAAGACTCTATGACGATCTCGGGTCTACAGACTAACCTGCACAAGTGTCACCTGAGAACTGCCATCTGACGTGAGGTATAATACCATCTGGGAGTTCTCGGCGAGTCCGTCCAGTGTACCCAGTCTCCACTGAGCACCCGTATACTATCTCTGATGTCAAACACCAATGGATATGGGATCATCCATCGCCCATCTCATGGGTCGAGAAGCGTATACGCTAGTCTACACTGGTATATCGATGCCCCGTCTCGATACACCCACGACTAGGGACCTTGAAGGATGTACTTATGGACTACCATGTCCCCACTAGTATGATCTGCATCATAGTCCAGGTAGTCAAGTACACATCCTAAGGGCTTTATCAACATGTAACTATAAGACAGTTTAAAGAGACAAGTGTACATGTTAAGATAAAGAGTAACCAGATAGCATACTATCATATCGAGCAAGAAAGTCATCTCTATATATGTCCAAGAATCCAATATAATATACATCATCTGTACAATACTGGCCTCTAGGGCATACATACAACTAACAATCTCCTACTTGCACTAGGGCCAGCTGCTGTAGTATCGCATACCGAGCATCCCGAAGAGTCTCTCAAACTGTATCTGGGGAATGGCCTTCGTGAGTGGATCCGCCGTGTTGTTCTTCGTTTCAACCCTCCTGACCTCGATCTCCCGGCGATCAACTATCTCCCGGATCAGGTGATACCGCCTCAGAATATGCCTGGATCGCTGATGGGACCTGGGTTCCTTGGCCAAAGCCACCGCTCCATTGTTATCGCAATACAAAGGTATTGGATGCTCAATGGATGGAACCACTCCAAGTTCAGCAATGAACTTCTTGATCCAGACAGCCTCTTTAGCAGCATCGTTGGCAGCGATGTATTCAGCCTCCATCGTCGAGTCTGCCACGGTTTCCTGCTTGGAACTCTTCCAGCTAACTGCCCCTCCGTAAAGGGTAAAGATAAAGCCCGACTGCGACTTAGAGTCGTCCTTATCACTCTGGAAGCTCGAATCGGTAAAGGACTCCACTTGGAGCTCTCCGTTACCATACACCAAGAACATATCTCTAGTCCTTCGTAAGTACTTGAGAATGCTCTTCACAGCTGTCCAGTGACTCTCTCTAGGATCAGCTTGATACCTGCTCACTACACTTAGTGAGTATGCTACATCGGGTCTGGTACATAGCATCGCATACATGATAGAGCCTACTGCCAAAGCATAGGGTATCCCTTGCATGCGAGCTCTCTCCAAATCAGTCTTGGGAGACATCTCTTTGGAGAGAGTGACTCCAGAGATCATGGGCAAGTTCCCACGCTTGGACTCTTCCATACTAAACCTCTTTAGTATGGTGTCAATGTACCTGGATTGGGACAATCCCAAAATCCTTTTGGATCTATCTCTATAGATCCTGATTCCCAATATGCAGGAGGCATCACCAAGATCTTTCATTGAGAATCTTTGTGATAAGAAGAGCTTGACCGATTGCAGCATAGGAATATCATTTCCTATCAAGAGTATGTCGTCCACGTACAATACGAGAAAGACAACCTTACTCCCTGCCACCTTCTTGTAAATACAAGGTTCATCTGGGTTTTTGACGAAATCAAACTCTTTGATAACGACGTCAAAGCAGATGTTCCAACTCCGTGATGCTTGCTTTAATCCATAAATGGATTTAAGCAGCTTACACACCTTCCCGCTGCTCCCACTATCTACGAAGTCCTCTGGCTGAGTCATGTACACGCACTCTTCTAAATCACCATTTAGAAAGGCGGTCTTAACATCCATTTGCCAGATTTCATAATCATGATATGCAGCGATGGAAAGCATGATCCGGATGGATTTAAGCATAGCCACTGGAGAAAAGGTTTCGTCATAGTCCACACCTGGTCTTTGACGAAAACCCTTTGCAACAAGTCTAGCTTTGAAAGTCTCCACTTTCCCATCTACACCAAGTTTCTTCTTGAAGATCCACTTGCTCCCAATGGGTTTTACCCCTTCAGGAGCTATGTCCAAAGTCCATACTTTGTTGGTGTACATGGATTCCATCTCAGACCGCATAGCATCCAGCCATTTCACTGAGTCCCTACTCGTGATGGCCTGCTCTAAGCTAGTTGGGTCATCATCCTCCATGATGCAATCCTCGCTTCCACCATCAATGAGATAACCGTAGTATCTCTCAGGTGGACGAGAAACCCTACTAGATCGGCGGAGAGGCTGAGGTTCGTCGGGTACTACCGAATCTTCTGGTTCCACTAAATCTTCAGTTATAGTTTGTGTTTCTGGAACTTCTTCCAGTTCTACCTTAGAGCCACTAATCTCTTTTGCAAGAAATTCCTTTTCTAAAAAGGTGGCATGTTGAGCAATAAACACTTTTTGTTGTTCACTGTGGTAGAAAAAATATCCATTTGAATGTTTAGGATATCCCACAAACTTACATAGAACTGACCGTGCCTCGAGTTTGTCTGGATTTTGCCTTTTGACATAGGCCAGACAACCCCATATCTTAACTCGTTTAAGACATGGTCTCTTCCCACTCCATATCTCATATGGTGTGGTAGGTACAGATTTAGTTGGAACTTGATTCAATAGGTATGCCGCTGTCTCAAGCGCATACCCCCAGAAGGAAATAGGTAACTCAGCTGTACTCATCATAGAGCGCACCATATCTAATAGGGTGCGATTCCTCCGCTCCGATACACCGTTGTGCTGTGGTGTATATGGAGGAGTAAGCTGAGAGAGAATCCCATTCTCTTTTAGGAAGTCCAGGAATTCATTGCTCAAGTATTCACCTCCTCGATCAGATCGAAGGATTTTAATACTTTTTCCGGTTTGTTTCTCGACTTCTTGTTTATATTCTCTAAATTTCTCAAAAGCTTCAGACTTGTGTCTTATCAAGTACACATGTCCGTATCTTGAGAGATCGTCAGTGAATGTAATGAAGTACGAAGAACCATCCCTGGCATGTGTAGACATGGGACTGCATACATCACTATGTATTAGTCCCAAGAGTTCGGTAACTCTTTCTCCGTGTCCCGTAAACGGAGTTTTGGTCATCTTGCCTTTGAGACATGACTGGCATGTGTCATAAGATGAAAATTTGAAAGGTTTCAAATATCCATCCTTATGCAACTTAGCCAGTCGTGTCGCATTGATGTGACCCAGTCTACAATGCCACAAGAAGGAATCGTTCAGTTCTGAACTCTTCCTCTTGTGTGTGTTTGTTATGCTCAGAACTGTTGATTGGTTTAGAACATAAATGCCATTGCACAACGTGCCTGATCCAACCAACTTTTGGTTACGGAAAATGTTCATAACATTGTCCTGTAATACAAAATTATATCCCTCTTTACTCAACAAAGAAACCGATATAATGTTGCATATCAGGTTCGGCATGTAATAGCATTCGTTCAGAACCAATGTATTACTAGTTGGTAATACAAGGTGATATTCCCCGACAGTCTTAGCTGCAACAATTGCACCATTTCCAACTCTAATGTCTTTATCACCTTCTCCAAGTTCTCTACCTTTCCTAAGCCCAAGTAACTGATTACATATATGGGATCCTGACCCGGTATCCAATACTCAGGACGTAGAGCAAATAGAGAAACAGTTCTCAGTAACGAACACACCCGAAGAAAATGCATCAACATGTACTTTCTTCATTCAGGTGGCATGGGAATCCTGGTATTCCCCTATATCCTGTTCATTCCTATAACTCTTATAAGAAAGAACGGAACCAACGTTCCCCAGCACAGTATAACATGCGGGTTCGGTCAATACATTCATATTATTATCTTCATTAGGGCATGAAATGGTCGCTACCTATAGAGAGAGAGAAGAAAACACTTTAGCGTATGCTCGTGCAAGATCAGATTGGTTATTATCTTATCTAATCAGGATGGCTCCCACTGCTTTTTATCAAATCTTCCTTCAAACCCTAAAAGGAAAGACTAGCCGGGATTAATTACACACTACAGGTTCACCAATCTTTCAGCCAGGCCAGTGTCGGTACTTTGAGGGAGGCCCCCCGTACTTTCGCACGAACCTAATTAATGTAAACCTCGTTTTCCCAGAGGCGTAACCTCGTTGACTCCTTTCTAGACACCTACTTGATCGGCTAATTGCAATGTGCAAAACTCTCCCAGGAGTAACTCTTACTCGCAGTGGGTATCGGGATCCAACTATCTCATAGAAGGTATGCAATCTCATTGCAAATTTCAACACTTGAAATTCCCGATAATATTTTGCCCCTAGTGTGCCATGACCTTGACAGAGGTCAACAAATCATAGTGCACTAGTCAAGTTCAACCCGTCATTTCTTGATTGAATCAAACCCACCCGCACGACCCTTGACAGAGGTCAACAAGGTCGTACGACTACCCTAATCCAATCACATCACATGCTTTGCAGATAATTACTAGTTAGCTACCGCACACTACGCCTTGACAGAGGTCAACAAACGCAGCACGAATACTAAATAGTCTTTATCTGAAATGACGGAGGGCTACGTCAGGTTTTTCTGAAAACCTATTGCGTAATGAACTCGATATCGTTGTAGAATCAAATAAAGTTTTGAAATGGAGTGATTTTGAGGCTTTTCCAGTTTTGCTAAAGGGGTCACTCCCGGTAAAGGGATCGTCGGCCCTTTCCTCGTCGAATGAGGTGCGGGATATATCATATATATGACTGTGCAAAGCAGAAACTATAAAAGCAATCAAAAACAAACCGAGTGTGTAGCGTCTGCCAGTTATTGCTAAAGGAGTCACTCCCGGTGAAGGGATCTCGGTCCTTTCCTCATCGAATAAGGTGCGGGGTATATCATATATACCGCTATGCAAAGCAAGAACTGTAGCTACCTGTTTTATTTAAAATCTGATTCTACAACATCTTAGGTTTCTTTTCTTTCATTAATCACATTAATGAAGTCCCATCATTTAAATACCTAAACATCACAGATAAATACGACGTACACTTATGCCATCCGCATTCGCCTCGATGTCCCCTCGTGCACCGTTAGGTTAGGTAACTAACGGCAGAGCGGGGCAGGGCTAGTACGGGTGTAAAACATAAGTAACGTCTATATAATATATCATATATACTATATATTATATCCATCACAGAATCACATCACAGATATCGCAGCAGAAGAAACATATGAAATATTGGATATACTAGGACGTCCGTGTTTTCAATACGAGCCAGTATAAAACACGGATTCCACGGTCGTGATGAATAGCCAATCCCACACCCCTAGACCCCTACGAGAGCGGCAAGCAACCCTGCCAATTCTAGGGTTAGGAGACCCGGACTCGACCCCTCGAGCTGGTCTCCCACTGGACCTCAGAACCCGGTTACTTCTGCTCCCCTCCTTGGGTCTATCCTAATGCGGAAAAGTAAATAATATACAAAAGGTGACGACTTCCGCAACCTGGAACTGCCCCAATAAAAGAATATTAAATACAAGTTTTTACATGAATGAAAATGAAAAACACTCATCTCACATAAAAAACCCCGGCTATTCAAACACGACAATCCAATATAACATAACCAGCAACACATAACATCACATGTCATCAACGTAAGTAAATATATCCATCCCAATTGTCGTTGACATATAGCAACGAAACCGGCGATATCACATATTACACTAACGGTCACAGAAAAGAAAGTGTAAAACTACAACAGTTGGAATCCGCAACCTCTTTAGACATCACATGCCTAATCAAATGAAATACGTAGACATCACATGCCTAATAGATATAAATCCCGCATTTTAGTCTCATTATCGAAAACTCTTTTCAATATCATGTGGGAAAAAACTGCTAGATTTATAACATTTATTCAGTTATCTCATAACTGTTTGTGAATTCCAATTATTGTATCACATTCCAGATAAACAGAAAATGTTAAACTTTCCGATCGAACAGTCGAATACCCAAGTTTTCCCGATACAGCTCAACACATGAAATAAGTCTAACAACATTCAGTTCGTGCCTCAGTACCAACGGTCCAGCCGTAGAAGGGTCAAGCCAACGCCTCACATGTGGCACGCCGTACTGCCCCAAACCCGAAGGTTCAAAGGGCAGTTCAAGACAGTCACATAATCGAGTTAAGGTTTGTTGTCTTCTAGAGGGTCCATCGCGTTACTTGCACTACTTTGAACGTCGTTAAACTACGGAAAAATCCAACACTTGGAAATTTCCCGACAGGGGAAAAATTGGGTATTTATATCTGGTCGAGCTTTTTAACATATTCTAAAAAATTATCCGGAAATACACAAAGACGAAATTTGATACCCCGATCGAAACACCGAATCCCCAAAGCAACCCCAGAAAATTCAACTCTTGAATAATTATTAAAAATACCCAGGAAAATCACCACTGGAAACAAAGAATTACTGTGTAAAATTCTTTATATATTGAGGCCGTGCGGTCGCGGAACCGCCGCATGAGCCTTGCTCATGCCGCGGAACCGCGATGAAATAGTGGAATTAGGCTCACGAATTTCACAGTAAACCTTATAATTTCCTGCTGATTTTTCTGCATATTTTTAATATCGAAAAACTCCAGATTTTGGATAAAGTCCAGAGAGCATGTTTGGTTTAGGGTTTCGGGTTCATACGGGCTTCAAATTGCGTTTAGACTTCGCCTAAGGCTCTAGCTAGGCTCTGATACCAGTGAAAGGTTCCTAGGCACCCTATAGAGGTCTCACAAGGCATCAACCATGCCAATTTACAAAAATTATGGTGCCGAGAAACCCTAACACGGATCTTAGACTAGAATTCTAGGCGAAATACAAAATTAGTTAACATATTAACTAAAGGAGAGAGGCTACAACCTTTGTAGATCCGGTTATCCTCTTCCTCGGCTCCACGTAGGCGTCCTCTCGCTGTCCATCTCGAATCCTAGACTTATTCGTCGGCTTCATCTGAAAAACGAGCGGAATAGGTCGTCGGCTTCGTGCCGAAGATGATCTACGTCGAGGCATCGCAAGTTCAAGCTCCGACTTCACCAAGTTCTGAAACTTATGAAGAAAACACCCAAAACAACTTGGCAAGAGGTAGAGGGTGAAGAAATAGGAGGTGGGTTCACTTTAGAATTGGATTTCTCACTTTAGATCTCAAGTTGCCATTGATGGCATGAAGGTTTCTTTCTTGAAGAAGAAGATGATCAAGAAGGAAATATTATGATAAGTCTTTTAAAATGAAAAGAAAATGAATACTTATCATAATGTTTACCATGGTCAAGTGTAGAGATTAATCTAAGGTTAGTTGGAATGGTTAAGGTTAAGGAAGAGATAAGAATGGTGGACTTTTTCAAAGCTTCTTGAAGTTTCAACATAAAACAAAATAAGCCACCATACTTAACTATTTCCAAAATGAATAAATAAATAAATAAATAGCTAAATAAATAATCAAAACCCTAACCATGGTTTAATCTTTACACAAACCCAAGTGAGCAAGTATCATCAAACATGATACAATCAAGTGCACAAGAAATATATCACATATACAATGTGCATCAAGTGAGAAAATCCTTTTAAAAAGAACCAATACTAGTTAATGCAAAGTAATATATCAAATATATAATTATACATTAAATCATTAAATCAACATTTGATTCAATGATCCGGTCATGTCGCACATAACCGACTAGTATCCAATGTATCGATTTATCGAATCAATGATTCGATAACTAGGTCATATCGAATATAACCAATCGAAACATTCATCGCGAGAATGAAATACGGTATCACATACACGCATTATTCTCGGTCCAGCACATATCTCATATGCGCTCCTATTTCATTTCGCTTGAGCCAGGAAACCTCTGTGTAGGACTCTAAAGACTCGTCAATACGCCGGTAGCAGATGATGATCATATCAAGCACCCACAAGCCGCAAGCGGTCTGCTAAACGTAACGGCCATCCGGGTATTGAGCGATAAGAAGAACGACGAGCTAGCCCGCTCACACTCCTGTGAATCCAACCAGTAACACTTACCGTACAGTCCGGTCTGTTCGTCTGATACGTCGCATATCAAGTCTAGGGGTGGTAAACGTCAGACCCCAATAACCGATAAGTCGTGACGATGTGAGGCTCATAACGGGTCGTAACACTTACCAGCAAATCTCTGATCAGCCCTGGCCAGGGACTTCCCTGTTACGGCCAATCGAGCACAGCGCAACATCAACCTCCAATACCGGGAGAGACGAAACCCCTCCTATCGCTCATTGCCTCCATGTGACTCGGGACTGTACCCAAAGACCACCGTTTTGCACGCCCTCATGGACGTGGTAAGGTGGAGATCAAAGCACAGTGGGAATCACACAAGACTCTATGACGATCTCGGGTCTACAGACTAACCTGCACAAGTGTCACCTGAGAACTGCCATCTGACGTGAGGTATAATACCATCTGGGAGTTCTCGGCGAGTCCGTCCAGTGTACCCAGTCTCCACTGAGCACCCGTATACTATCTCTGATGTCAAACACCAATGGATATGGGATCATCCATCGCCCATCTCATGGGTCGAGAAGCGTATACGCTAGTCTACACTGGTATATCGATGCCCCGTCTCGATACACCCATGACTAGGGACCTTGAAGGATGTACTTATAGACTACCATGTCCCCACTAGTATGATCTGCATCATAGTCCAGGTAGTCAAGTACACATCCTAAGGGCTTTATCAACATGTAACTGTAAGACAGTTTAAAGAGACAAGTGTACATGTTAAGATAAAGAGTAACCAGATAGCATACTATCATATTGAGAAAGAAAGTCATCTCTATATAAGTCCAAGCATCCAATATAATATACATCATCTGTACAATACTGGCCTCTAGGGCATACATACAACTAACACTAGTCAGTTCCCGACGAGTCCTGTCCAGTGTACCCGTAACCTAACGAGCACCCGCATACTATCTCAAGTACGACGTACTGACGGCTGTGGGACAGACCGTCTCCCACACTAGGATGAGAAGCGCATGCGCTGGTCTACTCCGGAGTATCGATGCCCTGTCTCGATAGTCCTGCGACCAGGGACCTGCATAAGGATGTGCTTATAGATTACCCAGCCCCACTAGTGTGACGGCCATCACATCGCTGGTAATCAAGCAAATATCCTAAGGGCTCCACTAATGTGTATAGGCGATATACAAAAATAAACACATGTACACATTGAAGTAGAAACAAACCAAGTAACATACTACTATTTTGAGCAAGATTGTATATACAAGGTGAATATCCCAAGCTTCCATTAAGTAATATACAAACTAGTATGATACAGTAATGGCCTCTAGGGCATATACACTAACACAGTAGACTTCTCATAGGGCAGTTTCTATCATTACGGTTCCTCCTACAGGCTTCCCACAAAAGAGCAAGGCCGGAAAAAGATCGAGTGCCTGAGCAAAATCCGAAGGCCAAAGTTCCAAGCGCCCTAAGCATGAGGGCATGATGGTTCACACAGTCTATATGGCTAGTAGCAAAGACGAGAGCCGTCCTTCCGTTAATCACAGACCGCAGACTCGGTCATTGATGAAGGACTAGGAGCAAAAAGAAAAGCTCCAGGACATTCACGCCAAGGTGGCAGTGCTTACTAACTCTAAAGAAATTCCGGACAATGAGCTAGAAGAGCGGCAAGAACAGATACCGATACCGATTTCCTGAGACGAGTGCTCGAAAAGAAAGATAAGGAGGCGGCGGAGCAAGGTGCTAATATAAAGCAGATGGCTCTCCTGTTTCAGGACATGGTTGGAATGTTGATCCAGCCCGAACCGCCATCCGATGAACTATCGGTGATTATTCATGATGATAAGGGGCAAACATCAAACCCTCCTCAAGCCCTATCAACGGCTAAAGAAGAAACGATCTAGAAGGGGTCGTTGGATGATTACATTGCCTAGCAGACAAAGCCTACAAGGCAAATGAAGCAGGGAATCGGCTGATCAAGACCGGTCGACCGTATCCAGCATGGTACGACCAGATGAAATACCCTTTGGGATATACGATCCCAAAGTTCCAAATATATAAAGTAACGAGCAACCCTCACCAACACGTTGCACAATTTAAAGCCCTGTGTGGCAACACTGTGGGTGATGATTGTTAGGAATATGTTTGCCCTAGAGGCCATTATTGTATGATATAGTAAATGCTTGGATATATATAGAGAGGACTTTCTTGCTTGACATGATAGTATGTTATCTGGTTGCTCTTTATCTTAACATGTATACTTATATTATTATACTGTCTATACATGTTGATAAAGCCCTTAGGATGTATGCTTGACTACCAGGACTATGATGCGGATCATACTACTGGGACTTGTGTAGTCCACAACCACATACATTAATTGTTCTTAGTCGAGGGGATATCAAGACAGGGCATCGATATTCAAGAGAAGACTAGTGTGTATGTTTCTTGACCCTGTAGGGGGCGATGGTTGATCCATAACCATTGGTGTTTGACATCAAAGATTGTACATAGGTGCTCATAAGAGAATGGGTACACCGAACAGGACTCGCCGAGAACACCACCTATCATTAGATAGCAGTTCTCTGGTAACACCGATACAGGTTAGTCTAAAGACCCGAGTTCGTCATACTGTCTTGTCTGGTTCCTACTGTGCTTTGATTTCCTCCCTACCACGGCTCAAAGAAGTCGTGCAAACAGGTGGATTTTGGGTACATTCCTGTTCAGTCGAAATTATTGCAATTTTTAACACAACAACTTCCTCACTTTTCTAATCATCTATGGGTGTTTGTTATAAATATAACACATATTACAAGTTCATCTGGAAAATATCAATTACCATGTATTATACATTATAATCAACATTTTTGAAGGAAATTGTATGTTTATTATTTCACGCATAATTTTGTATATCTTTAACATCCTTCATTGAGATCTTGTGCAAAAATTAGCTCAGGTCAGATATTGGAATCGGAAATTTGCCGATTAAAATACAGGAAATCAAAGAAGAAAATACTGGCAGAAATTCTGAAGGGACATGAAGATTCAAGATATCATATAAATACCCAGAGATCAACACCAGAATACAGAAGAAGTTTGAAGCAACAATCTCACCAATAGGCCACGGAACCGCGGCCGAGTTAGGCCGACTCGCCGTGGATCCACGGCCGAGTTGTGGGTTTTAGAGTCGGGAACTCTCTGAAAACTTCATTGTAATGTCCGAGCTTGTTGAGAACGCCTCGTTCTAACAACCTTGTTCTGAAAGCTTCTCTATAATAACCTAGCTTGTTGAGGAAGCTTGATAACAAACTAGCTTATTCTAGAAGCCTCTTTGTAACAACCCAGCTTATGGGGGAATCTTGATTAGTGGCTATAAAAAAATACCTAAGCCTACATTAAAAAGAATGTTGATTTTTAGTTCGAAACTTTTGATCAAAAAACCAAATCAACGTACAATTCCAAATCAAGATCCAAGATCAAGAATCGTTGAGAAATTCATCGAACGACTTCATTCAAGATTCCTTTACGCGAAGCCGATCGTCATCAACGAGCACATAATCCTCGATAGATCCAAGACTCACGGTGATAGAGCAAAGCGAAGATCGACGGAGAAATTACCTCTTCAAGGGAGTGATCGAGAGCTATTCTTCTTGTAATCTCGGATTGAAGAAGTTGTAATTTGAAGTTGAATAATAAAGGTGATCATTACATTTAGACTCACTTTCTTTAAATTTTCACATTATGAAATCTCTATTTGTTGGTTCTTCTATTTTCATTATATGTGAGTAAATCTCCGCTTGCTAGGATTCAAAGGAATTTGGTAGATCAAATGGTAATAGAATTCTATATTCATCTTAAGTCTAATAGAGATTATAAACTTTAGCAAAAAGAATCATTAATGTCCAAATTGTGAGTGAGATCAATTTAATGAGAATTTTGTCACAATTTGGGGATTAGATTGATAATCCTTTTTGTTAAAGGCTAGATAAGAATGGCAATCAATGAAAGGACAAGGGGCAATAAAGGAGAAACCCTAGTTTCTTCAAAAGGATCCCTAATTCTCATTGTTAACCATAAATCTAGTTTTAATTCTACTAATAGATAAGATGAATTATCTTGAATAATCATCATTGGCTACTAATTCCGTCCGAATCCTGCAAGCTTTCTTCAATTTTCTTAATAACTAAATCTTGAACATTTTCTTGAATTCTTCTTCTTGAAAACGATTTCTTAAATTTCTTGAAATGATTACTTCAAAAAAATCATACACTATTTCTTGAATTTCTTTATTGGTTCTTTCGACTCAACTAAAGAAAGAATTTACGAATTCCTCGAATCTCAGAGGTCGTCCCGTGCTCACTAACGCTCGCTACATGTGATACCGTTATTGATTGCGGTTACTAAAGTACAAAACCTATATTCTATTCTTCTTTTTGAGAGAAAATCAAATGGCGCCATTGCCGGGGAGCCGTGCGGATTTTGTTTTTTCTTGCTATTTGAGTTGAAATATTATTATTCTATAAAAATTTGAAGCAAAAACGCATCGTGTTTTTAACGATTAGTGTGTGAATTTTGCATGGAAATCTTGAATCACTGTAGCAGGGAGATAAAGATTCAGGTCATTTCATCGAGACCAGAGGAGCAAGAGAAGCATCAGTATAAAAAATTGTTCAAAGAACCGTTCAATCGACTACGGAACCACGGCGAGAAGCAGGAATTAGCGGCGGAACCGCGGCATCTTTGAAGAATTAGGGTTTCAAATCTCTGTACTATATTTCCTCTCATCTTCTCTCTCCTCTGATTAGTCTCATAACAATTTTTCTATAGGATTCTTTGCAAAAATTCTCCGCTTAAAAAAATTTTTGTTGCGTGTTTTTGATATTGGTTGTTTTTGCATATTTTAACACAGAAATTAAGGGGCAAAGACCAAATTCAGATTAGGTAGGTATTTCATTACCCTTCCTAAGCCCCAAAAATCACAAAACCAGCATCCGCATAACCCTTCATTAATTAAAAATATCTAGACCAAGACTCTAAGGACCGTCGCGCTCAATTAGGAAAGAGGAAGGTTGTGGGTAATCTATTGCTTATCCACATTTCTTTTGTGGTGTCTAGGAAAGTGTGTCTAAGGCAAGTGGTTAATTAATTAGGCCCTCTATTTACATAGCAGATACCTCCCACTTACCAGGCACTTACATGACCACAAGAGGGATAAAGAGGTAGTAGAAGATTTATCCTGTGATTTGTCTTCTGGAAGTTTATGAGCGGTTTAGTGACTTGACCTAGGTGACCTTAGATCTAGGGTTGATTGTGCATTTGTGAGATTTGTCTAAATCCGTCTTTTTCAAAAACAAACCAAACCTTTCTTTTAATTTACACATACGCTGCCATTTGCGCTAAACCCACTTAGTGCATGCTCGGCTGGACACGGGATTCTAGTGCCTGTCTTATCCGCATTTCTTCTATCGACTCCGAAGTCGGTATTTCTTCATCTTCTTTTTCCTCACCACCCACAACAACCACCGAGATGGATAGTTCTCCATCGAATTTTAATAACATCACTCTGCCACCACCCGCAGGTGCACAGAATCTACCTCGTATATCTCTCTAAGAGAGATGATACCCTATACGTGGTCCTCTTTTTAGTTGTCTTTCTATTCCACCAGCCAATGGGGATAATTTCGAAATCAAACCACACTATATCAATCTTTTGCCTAAATTTCACAGTCTCTAGTCTGAAGACACATACATTTTTATCACCAAATTCAAAAACGTATATGCTATGATTGGCACTTCACAATTTTCTGTGGATGCTATGCGTTTACGTCTTCTACTATTTACTTTATGCGATTTAGCTGAAAAGTGGCTTTATAATACACCCGCACACTCTATTTCCAATTGGGATGAATTCGTTACAGTATTCTTTAAGAAATTTTATCCCAATCATAAGATCGCCCGTGTAAGGAGTGAAATCAACCAGTTTTCCCAGCTTCCCAATGATCCTTTTTGGAAATGGTTTGAATGGTTCAAGGATCTTCTTGTCCAATGTCCTCATCATAGAATCCATAGATGGGATCTGTGCGAATTATATATGAGACTATTAATCCAACAACAAAACAGATGCTTGAAACCATGTGTTAAGGCAATTTCATGTCTAAAGACGATGGTGAAGCTTGGAAATTTTTGGAATATTTTGCTGAAAACATTTTGCAATGGGAAAGCATTAGTTCATCATCTATGGGTGGTATCCATTAACTTGATTTTTCTATAGCAGTAAAAGCCAAAATGGCAGCAATGCAAAAGAAACTCGAAGCTATGGAAAAAAATATTTATTAGCCTCCCAGAACCAGGTGACGCTCCCTAAAACCATGTGTGGATGCTGTTCAGATCCATCACATCTGACGGAAGAATGTCTTTTGAACTCTCCGTTTCAAGGTCAAGAACATACTAATGCTTCTTTTCAGCAACGATCTGCAACCGATCCTTATTTTTCCACATATAATCAAGGTTGGAGGAATCGCCCCAATTTTTCTTGGAAGCAACACCAAACTCAAAACACGGTTCCAAACTAAAATAACTATCAAAGGGTTCCTCCACAGCAACAGCAAACACCACAGAAGCAACACTCCTTTCAACCAAAAAATTTTCAATATCCTGCCAACAATTCTGCACCGTATAATAATTCTTTCGAAATGGCCGGTACAGAAAACTCCTCTTCACTCGAACGGACCTTGGATTTGTTTATGAAACATGCTAATTGATATAAGGTCTTCTATTGATACCATAAAGAAGGACTTTGCCTCACACAGTGAGAGTATAAAATCGATAGAAGCACAAATTTCACAATTAAATGCAGCAATGAGTGTTAGAGAGAAAGGAAAACTTCCATCTCAACCCTTACCGAATCCTGGCCACTCACAATATCACAATGTGAATGTCATTACCACGTTGAGATCCGGAAGAGGGCTGAATAACCATGTCGGTGAACAGGTTGATAATGATAAATCAATCAATGACACCCCGGCTTCCACTTCCACTTCCACTTCTGACCCTAGTTCATCTTCTTCCGAGCCTATTCTCCATTTTCCCCTAGGCTCGAACCTTCCGCCCACCTCATTGACACAACCTGAAACGGTCCCCACTCCAATTCTGGGATCCGTTCTACCCACACAAACTTCTCCACAAATGTTAGACCCAACTATTATTGATAAAGCTCCTTATCCAAATTGGTTGAGGGCCTACAAACCTAATGCACAAATGGAGAAGATTATGGAAATGTTTAAACATGTTAACATCAATATCCCTCTCCTAGATGTTATACAACAAGTTTCGTCCTTGTTGGATATATGTATGCCCTAGAGGCCATTATATGTATAGTGGATGCTTGGACATGTATATATATATAGATTACTTTCTTGCTCGACATGACAGTATGCTATTTGGTTTACTTTATCTGACATGTTGACTTGATCATGCTTTTATTCATTTGCACATGTTGATAAAGCCCTTAGGATAATTGCTTGACTACTATGACTATGATGCGGATCATACTACTGGGGCACGTGTAGTTTATAAGAATATCCTTGAATTGTTCCTAGACGTGGGTGTATCGAGACGGGGCATCGATATTCCAAAGTAGACTAGCGTATACCATTCTTGTCCCATATGATGGGCGATGGATGATCCCATATCCATCTGGTGTGCTGACACCAAAGAATGTATTCGGGTGCTCAGTGGAGACAGGGTAAACTGAACGGACTCACAGAGAACTCCTATGTGGTGTTATATCAATCGTCGGATAGCATTTCTCAGGTGACACTCGTACAGGTTAGTCTGTAGACCCGAGATCCTCACAGAGTCTTCTGTGTCCTCCCACTATACTTTGATCTCCACCCTAGAACGGCTCTACTGAGTCATGCGAATAGGTGGTCTTTAGGTACAGTCCCGAGACACATGGAGGCAATGAGCGATAGGAGGGGTTTTGTCTCTCCCGGTATTGGGGGTTGATGTTGTGCTATGCTTGATTGGCTATAACAGGAAGTCCCTAGCCAGGGCTACTGAGATTTACTGATAAGCGTTATCAGTAGTTTCTCGATCTGTTATCAGCTAAATATCGGCATGACTTATTGAGTTATTGGGGTCGACGTCACCATCCCCAGACTTGATATGCAACATATTTGATGAGGAGACCGGACTGTACGGTAAGTGTTGCCAGATGGCTCAACGGGAGTTTTGACAGTTTTGCTGGTTTTCTTTTGATCGTTCAATACCCGGGTGGCCGTTACGTTTAGCTGACAGCTTGCGGCTTGTGGGCTTTTGATATGATCATCACCCACTACCGGCGTATTGACGAGTCTTAGAGTCCCAAACAGAAGTTCCCTAGCCCAGGCGAAAAGATGTGGTGTGCATATGAGATATGTGCGGGGACCCGATTGAATACGACTATGTGATACCGTATGTTAATCGGGCGTTTTACTATTGGTCGGGTCGTATGTGATATGACCGAATTGTTAAATAAATTGTTGATTTAACATTTTAGCTTTTAGTTTTATTTTATTCTTTATTCAAAACACTTTTTATTAAAGAGGAAGAATGCATGCATGGATGCACATGTTGATGTGCATGGATGCACATGTTGATTTGCATGGATACATACATGCAAATGTATCATGGCTGTTGATACATATATGAAGGCAATATAAGACTCACATGGAACTATTATATATGGATATTGATATGCATTTGTTTTAAAACCAAAGGAAAAGATAAAGAGTAATCCATGGTTATCTTCTACACTCTTCTTGAACTTAACCTAAGTTCACCCACTTTTTAACCATAGATTAATCTTTCCTTTTATCTTTTAACTCAAGAGAAATAATATCTATATTTAGTAACCATGGTTTGGGATGAAGAATAGAAAATATATATACTTATCTTTTCTATTATTCATCAAGCTTTATCATTATCAAAAAGGTTTTGCTTTCATCTTCTTCTTCCTCCTTGCTCTCTTGATTTTTCCAAAGAGAGAAAGAGATAAAAAGAAAGGATTTTGAAAAAAGAAAACACACCACCTCATCATTCTGCTCTAATCTAGCCAATTAGATTAGAGTGTTTAGCTTCATCATCTTGTTTGATCATTTGAAGCTAGAAGCTTGGACTAAGTGGACTTCGGGTGGATGGACAAAAGAGCTCACTTGCAAGCTTTTCCAACTCTCAACGATCCTATGAATCACTACAAAGAGGAATACAAAGGTTGTATTCCTTTCACTTAGTTTTAATATAGTTTTTGTATGTGATACTTGTGATGTTACCCTAGAAATTCTAGTTAAAGATCCATGCTTTGTTTGCTTACCACCTCTAGAAATTTTAAAGTGGCAAGTGTGTTGCTTCCATACTCCTTAGAAGGTGCAAAGGAAACCTAACAATGGTATCAGAGCCAAGCTAGAATTCTGGACTTAGTGTTATAACAAATACGAAAACGAAACCAACTATGAAAATACGAAATTACAGGACCCCAAAATTTGCTCTCTGGAAATTTTTTAGAAGTCTTCTAAAAATTTTTCAAACAGGTACAGAGTCATATTTGGACCGACATAAGAACACTGGGGAAATACAGAGGGGAGTACTCATATTTTGGCCGAGCACACTCCCCCTAAAACCGAGCTGGCCGGCCCTCTTCACCCAGAACCCCCCCCCCCCGTATTGCTCTAGTGCTCTTTTAGGTTCATTTTAGGTTTTGTGGTATTGTTTTCTTAGCCCATTTTTCATGTGATGATTGTTTACACTTGGGGCTAACTCGTAATATTCAAAGTCGTATTTTTTAACACTAAATTGGTAACCTAGACACTATTTAGCATTTCGAACGAACATCTGACACCCCACTTTCTACCTCCGCTGAAATTTCCATGTGTTGTAATTTTTCTAAGTTAACTTTATATTCAATAGTAGCGCAAATCCTATGGACCCTCTAGAAGATTATAATAACCTTAACTCGATTCTATGGCCCACGGAACCGCGAACGAACCTTCGGGTTGCCGTAGTGCCGTGGTGTCATAGGTGAGGCGTTGGTTAACTCCTTCTACGGCTGGATCATAAGACACTGTGGTGCGATTTTTGAGTATTTGTAACTTTGCTCAAGTGTTGAGCTTCTTGGGGTAAAACGTGGGTGCTTGTTGATTTGGTCGAAACGTTAAACATCGTCTTGATATCTGTGATTACAATTGTTGTTTTTCACTTTCCTTCTGTGACCTTAAGCGTAGTATGTGGTGTATCGCCGGCATCATTGCTATACATCAACGACAATCGGTATACGCATACTTTCTTACGTTGATGATATGAGATATTCTATGTTGCTGAGATATGATGCAGGATTGTCACGATCGAATAGCCGGGGGTTTTATGTGAGATGAGAGTGTTTATTTTCATTCATGTAAAGTCAATTGTATGTAATATTCATTTATTTGGGGCACATTCCGGGTTGAGGATGATGTCACCATTATTGTATATTATTACTTTCCGCATTAGGATAGACCTAAGGAGGGGAGCACAAGTGATCGGGTTCTATGGTTCAGTGGGAGGCCATCTCGAGGAGTCGAGACTGGGTCTCCTAAACTCTAGAATTGGCAGGATCACTTGCCACTCTCGGATGGGTCTAGGGGTGTGGGCTTGGCTATTCATCGCGACCCGTGGAATCCCTATTTTCTATTACTGGCTGAATACAAAATACGGACATCTTAGATATCCTTTTTATTTACATATGTGCTTCTGCTGCTGTTGATATTCTGTAATGTGATTACCTAGTATCTGAGATGAATGGATTATTATTATATATATGATATAAAATAAACGTTGCTTATATTTTACACCTGCGCTAGTCCCGCCCCGCTATGCCGCTAGTTAAGTAACCTAACGGTGCATAACGGGACACTGTGGCGAATGCGGGTGGTATAAGTATACGTTCTATTTTCGTTTCTTTTCTGTTATGGCTTAGGAACTTAAATGATAGGACTAAATTGATGAGATTAATGTAAAGTAAAAGAAACCTAAAGATGTTGTAGAATCGGATTTGAAACCCACTCGGCCTTTTTATGAAAAATGCAAGTTTTCAAAAGATGCGGAGCTTAAGCCACACCTTTTCTAAACTGTTTTGATTCTACAACGAGATCAAGTTCAAAGCGTTAAAGGTTTTCATAAAAACCATCCACAACCCTCCGTCATTTTAGGAAGCAGAATACTTAGTATTCGTGCTACGTATGTCGACTATAGCCGAGGCGTAGTGTACGGTAGCTAAGTGATGTCTTCCTACACCGCATAAGATGCGATTAGTTAGGACATTCATGTGATTATGTTGATCATAGTCAAGGGTCATATGGGTGGGTCAAGTTAATCTCGAAATGACGGGTAGAACATGATATTTTGACCATAGCCAAGGTCATAAGTTACTAGGGGTAAAAACCATATCGGGAGTTTCAAGAGTTGAAATTTGCAATTAGATTGCATACCATCTATATGATAGTTGGATCCCGATCCCACTGTGAGTAAGAATTACTCCTAGAAGAATTTTGCATTTTGCAATTAGCTAATCCAGTAGGTGACTAGAAATGTGTCAACGGGGTTTGACCACTGGGAAAACGAGGTTTATTTTAATTAGGTCCGTGCGAAAGCACGGGGAACCTCCCTCAAAGTACCGACACTTGCCTAGCTGACCGGTTGGTGAAACTGTAGAATGTAATTAATCCTGGCTAGTTTTCTTTTCAGGTTTTGAAAGAAAATTTGATTAAAGCAGTGGAGACATCGATTAGATAATATAATAACCAATCTAATTCTTTGCAAGAGCATTTCGCTGAGTGTATTCTTTTCTCTCTCCTAATGGCTGATACCGATGACGGGACTTAAACTTCTACTAGAGAAAAACAAACTGACAGGACCGAACTATAAAGAATGGTTGAGGAACGAACATTGCACTCACATATAATAAAGTATCATATGTCCTCACTACCAAAGCCCCACCCGTCCCAGGACCTAAATCATCTGTTTCGGATAGGGAGATCCGAAAAACATGGAATACTGACTGCAACACGGCCAAGTGCCTCGCGCTTGCTTCTATAGACAACATCCATCAGAAACAGCACGAGAAGATGGATGTGCAATCCATCTTTCTTTATACAAAGGAGTTGTATGAAGAGCAATCTCGTACTTTGAGATACGAGGCATCTCGAAAGTTGTTTTAGATGCGAATGGCCCCTGGTGCATCTGTAGGAGACCATGTCTTGAAGATGATTGGTCTTATTGAAGAACTCAAGGAACAGGGATAGACCATGGATAATGAGCAGTATACGGATATTGTTCTGCAGTCTCACCCCTCCCCCCTTGCGCCTTTGCTCCGTTCATAGTGAATTTCAATATGAACGATTTGGAGAAATCATTTCCTGAATTTCTTAATATGTTGAGAAGTGCAGAGAGCACGCTGAAAACAGCAAAGACTCCCGCTCTGATTTCTGGGCCATCTTCCTCTTCCGTCCCAAAAGCTAAGGCCAAGGGAAAGAAGAAGAAGAAACCCGTCAAACAGAAAGGTGGAGTTAAAAAGGCGAAGGGGAAAGAAATATCTGGGGCCGCGGGAAGTGGAAAAGGAGAATGTTTTTACTACCACAAGTCAGGACATTGGAAACGCAACTGTACTGTGTATCTTGCTGATCTCAAGAAGAAGAATCATGCTGATGCTTCTGCTTCAGGTGTGTTTGTAACTGAGAACTGTTTTTCAATTAACTCTACATCTTGGGTATTAGATACCGGTTCTGATTCACACATCTGCAATTGTGTGCAGGGGTTGAGAAACAGTAGAGTTTTGAAGACTGGAGACCATACTCTGCGGGTTGGAAATGGTTCCAATGTACATGCTGTATCCGTAGGAGAGTATCATCCGGGTTTTCCTTCGGATTGTATATTGGTTCTGAACCCGTGTCATTTTGTACCAAGCATGCTATGAAATATAATATCCGTTTCTTTGTTGGACAATGAAGGATATCATTTTGTATTGCAAAATAATGTTATGAACATTAACTTGAATCAATAGTTGATTGGATATGAACATTAAATAACGGTATTTACATCCTGATTCAACACACGGTTTTCAATATATAACATACTAATAAAAGAAAGTTTTCAGATATAAATGAAGCTTTTCTTTGGCATTGTAGACTTGGTCATATTAATGAAACATGACTAAGCAAGCTACATAAAGATGGATATTTAATTCCTTTTGAATATAAATCTTATGCGACTTGCCAGTCCTGTATCAAAGGTAAAATGACCAAAACTCCGTTTACTGGACACGGAGAAAGAGCTATGGAACTCTTAGGCCTCATACATAGTGATGTATGCGGACCAATGTCTACACATGCTAGAGGTTTTTTTCATACTTCATTACTTTTACTGATGATTTCTCAAGATTTGGACACGTGTTTTTGAATAAAGCACAAATCCGAAGCTTTCGAGAAATTCAAGGAGTACAAACTTGAAGTAGAAAAACAAACAGGCTTGAGCATCAAGAAACTTCGATCAGATCGAGGTGGAGAGTACTTAAGTACAGAGTTTTCAAACTTCTTAAAAGGGAATAGGATTCTCTCTCAGCTCACTCCTCCTTACACACCACAGCACAACGGTGTGTCAGAACGGAGGAATCGTACCCTATTAGATATGGTACGATCCATGATGTGTGATGCTTAGTTACCGCTTTCCTTTTGGTGGCATGCATTAGAGACAACAATGCATCTATTAAACAGGGTTCCAACCAAGACCGTGTCTACCACTCCATATGAGATATGGAGTGGAAAGAGACCATCTCTTAAAAGAGTTAGGATATGGGGTTGTCCGGCTTATGTCAAAAAGCAGAATCCAGACAAACTCGAGACATGATCGGTCTTGTGTAAATTTGTGGGATATTCAAAACACTCAGATGGATATCTATTCTACAACAAGGAGGAACAAAAGGTGTTTGTTGCTCAGCATGCCACATTTTTGGAAAATGAAATCTTTATAGATAGTACTGATGGCAATGCGGTAGAACTAGAAGTGATTCTAGAGACACAAATTACTCACGACGAATTGGTTGAAACTGATGTTGCAGTAGAACTTCAAGAATCTCAGCCGCTCCGGAGATCTAGTAGAACTTCTCACCCACCGGAGAGATACTATGGGTTTCTCATTGATGGTGATAGAGAAGATTGCATCATGAATAATGATGACCCTACTAGTTTTCAGCAAGCTATCACGAGTGGTGACTCAGTGAAGTGGCTGGAAGCCATGAGATCCGAAATGGAGTCCATGTACACCAACAAAGTATGGACTTTGGACGTTTCACCTCCTGGGATAAAACCTGTTGGGTGTAAATGGATCTTTAAGAGAAAGATTGGTGTAGATGGACAGGTAGAGAACTTTAAAGCAAGGCTTGTAGTGAAAGGATTTCGTCAAAGACCAGGATTGGACTATGATGAAACTTTCTCTCCAGTAGCAATGCTTAAATCCATTAGGATCCTACTTGCTATTGCTGCTCACCATGATTATGAAATCTGGCAGATGGACGTTAAGACTGCATTTCTAAATGGTGATTTAGAAGAATGCGTTTTTATGGATCATCCAGAGGGCTTCATAGACTGTGGGAGCAGCGGGAATGCATGTAGATTGCTTAAATCCATTTATAGATTAAAGCAGGCCTCACGAAGCTGGAACATCTACTTTGATGATAAAATCAAAGAGTTTGATTTTATCAAAAATATAGATGAACCATGCATTTATAAGAAGATTGTAGGGAGTACTGTCACATTCCTCGTATTGTACATAGATGAAATTCTCCAAATAGGAAATGATATTCCTATGCTACAATCGGTCAAACTATTCTTATCACAAAGGTTCTCCATGAAGGAACTGGGTGATGCCTTATGCATTTTGTGCATAAGGATCTATAGAGATAGATCCAAGAGGTTATTGGGATTGTCCCAAGCAAAGTACATTGACACTATCCTAAAAAGGTTTAGTATGGAAGATTCCAAGCGTGGTGCCTTGCCCGCTTGCCATGGAATCATTCTCTCCAAAGACTTATGTCTAAAGACTGATGAAAAGATAGCTCGCATGAGCATTATACCCTACGCTTCAGCCGTAGGATCTATAATGTATGCGATGTTATGTACTTGCCCTGATGTTGCTTATGCACTAGCTGTGGTAAGCAGGTATCAATCCAACCCAGGGAAGAAACATTGGATAGCAGTGAAGAATATTCTTAAGTACTTGCGAAGGTCTAAAGAACTGTTCTTGGTGTATGGTAATGGCGATCTCCAAATGGAGGCCTTTACCGATTTCAGCTTCCAAAGTGATAAGGATGACAGCAAATCTATCTCAGTGTTTGTATTTACCCTCAATGGAGGGGCGGTTAGTTAGAAGAGTTCCAAACAGGATACCGTTGCAGACTCAACGATGGAAGCTGAGTATATTGCTACAAATGATGCTGCTAAGGAAGCCGTCTGGATGAGGAAGTTCATCGCGGAACTAGGAGTAGTTCCAACCATTATTAATCCAATACCATTGTATTGTGAGAATAATGGGGCTATGGCGTTAACCAAAGAACCAAGGTCCCATAAGAAATCCAGACACATCCTCAGGTGATATCATTTGATCCGGGAGATTGTAGATTGTCACGAGATCGAGATTCGGAGAGTAGATACAAAGAATAACACCGCGGATCCACTCACCAAAGCCCTTCCACAGCTGCAGCATGAGCGACTTTTTGAGATGTTGGGTATGAGATACGCCGATAACTAGCCTTAGTGCAAGTGGGAGATTGTTGGATATATGTATGCCCTAGAGGCCATTATATGTATAATGGTTGCTTGGACATATATATATATATATAGATTACTTTCTTGCTCGACATGATAGTATACTATCTGGTTTACTTTATCTGACATGGTTACTTGATCATGCTTTTATTCATTTGCACATGTTGAAAAAGCTCTCAGGATATTTGCTTGACTACTGTGACTATGATGCGGATCATACTACTGGAGCACGTATAGTTTATAAGCATATCCTTGAATTGTTCCTAGTCGTTGGTGTATCGAGACGGGACATCGATATTCCAGAGTAGACTAGCGTATACCATTCTTGTCCGATATGATGGGCGATGGATGATCCCATATCCATCTGGTGTGCTGACACCAAAGAATGTATGCGGGCGCTCAGTGGAGATTGGGAACACTGAACGGACTCACAGAGAACTCCTATGTGGTATTATATCTATCGTCGGATTGCAGTTCTCAGGTGACACTGGCACAGGTTAATCTGTAGAGCCGAGATCGTCATAGAGTCTTGTGTGTCCTCCCACTGTACTTTGATCTCCACCCTACCACGGCTCTACTGAGTCGTGCAAACAGGTGGTCTTTGGATACAGTCCCGAGGCACTTGGAGGCAATGAGCGATAGGAGGGGTTCATCTCTCCTGGTATTGGAGGCTGATATTGTGCTATACTTGATTGGCTATAACAGGAAGCCCCTGGCCAGGGCAACTGAGATTTACCGATAAGCGTTATCAGTAGTTTCTCGATCTGTTATCAGCTATATACCGGCATGACTTATTGAGTTATTAGGGTCGACGTCACCATCCCCATACTTGATATGCAACATATTTGACGAGGAGACCGGACTGTAAGGTAAGTGTTGCCAGATGGCTCGACGGGAGTTTTGACAGCTTCGCTGGTTTTCTTCTGATCGTTCAATACCCGGATGGCCGTTACGTTTAGCTGACCGCTTGTAACTTATAGGTGTTTGATATGATCATCACCCACTATCGGCGTATTGACGAGTCATAGAGTCCCACAAAGAAGTTCCCTAGCCCAGGCAAAAAGATGTGGTGTGCATAAGAGGTATGCGCGGGGACCCGATTGAATACGACTATGTGATACCGTATGTTAATCGGGCGTTTTACTATTGGTCGGGTCGTATGTGATATGACAGGATTGTTAAATAAATTGTTGATTTAACATTTTTGCTTTTAGTTTTATTTTATTTTTTATTCAAAACTCTTTTTATTAAAGAGGAAGAATGCATGCATGGATGCACATGTTGATGTGCATGTATGCACATGTTGATATATCATGGTTGTTGATACATATATGAAGGCAATATAAGACTCAGATGGAACTATTATATATGGATATTTATATGCATTTGTTTTAAAACAAAAGGAAAAGATAAAGATTAATCCATGGTTATCTTCTACACTCGTCATGAACTTAACCTAAGTTCCCCCACTTTTTAACCATAAATTAATCTTTCCTTTTATCTTTTAACACAAGTGCAATAAAATCTATATTTAGTAACCATGGTTTAGGATGAAGAATAGAAAATATATATACTTATCTTTTCTATTATTCATCAAGCTTTATCATTATCAAAAAGCTTTTGCCTTCATCTTCTTCTTCCTCCTTGCTCTCTTGATTTTTCCAAAGAGAGAGAGATATAAAAAGAAAGGATTTTGATAAAAGAAAACACACCACCTCATCTTTCTACTCTAATCTAGCCAATTAGATTAGAGTGTTTAGCTTCATCATCTAGTTTGATCATTTGAAGCTAGGAGCTTGGACTAAGTGGACTTCAGGTGGATCATCATGGACAAAGGAGCTCACTTGCAAGCTTTTCCAACTCTCAACGATCCTAGGAGTCACTACATACAGGACTACAAAGGATGTATTGTTAGTGTATATGCCCTAGAGGCCATTACTGTATCATACTAGTTTGTATATTACTTAATGGAAGCTTGGGATATTCACCTTGTATATACAATCTTGCTCAAAATAGTAGTATGCTACTTGGTTTGTTTCTACTTCAATGTGTACATGTGTTTATTTTATTATATCACATGTACGCATTAGTGGAGCCCTTAGGATCTTTGCTTGATTACCAGCGTTGTGATGGCAGTCACACTAGTGGGGCTGGGTAATCTATAAGCATATCCTTATGCAGGTCCCTAGTCGCAGGACAATCGAGACAGGGCATCGATACTCATGAATAGACTAGCGCATGCGCTTCTCATCCCAGTATGGGAGACGGTCTGTCCCACAGCCGTCAGTACGTCGTACTGCAGATAGTATGCGGGTGCTCGTTGGGTTACGAGTACACTGGACAGGACTCGTCGGGAACTGACCGGTTGGTATTATACCTATCGTCAGTTATCAGTTCCCAGGTGACATGAGTACAGCTTAGTCCGCTGACTTGACACTGTCACTTCGCCTCGAGTGTGTTCCCACTGTACTTTGATTACTACCCTAGCACGGCTCAAAGGAGTCGTGCAAACAGGTAGTAGTTGGGTGCAGTCCCGAAGCACTTGGAGGCAGTGACGGTTAGACAGGATTCGTCTCTCCCGGTATTGGGGGTTGACATCGCGCTGTGTTTAGGAGAGCCATTACACGAGTAGTCCCTGGCCAGGGCAAGCGAGATATACTGGTAGGCTTCCAGTGTTATCTCAGAGTGTATTGGGCTTCACTCCGACACGACTTGTACCGCTATTAGGGGACTGACGTTTACCGCCCCTCTAGGCCCGCCATACGATGTATCAGACGAACAGACCGGATTGTACGGAGATTGTCACATTCAGGCTCAGTAGGAGTTCAGATGGGTTTCACCTAGTCAGTCTTCTTGTCGGCATCTACCTGGGGACCGTTACGCACAGCTAGTGCCGCTTGCGGTCTGTGGTTAAACCCACTGCCAGCGTAGTATCGAGTCTTTAGAGTCCCACAAAGAAAGCTATTCGCCTTTAGGCAAAAGAGTAGAGGTCGCATGGTTTTGCGACAGGTCGCATGGTTTTGCGGCAGGGTTCGGTCACATCCGTGCACTTATGCACGTACAGTGTCCGGACAGTTTATACTAGCGGGCTTTGGTTTAAGCCAGATCGTAGTATACGTATTGGGATTGGATTTATCCAGTATGTATTCGTGTTCCTCGGAACGCGGATGCGGGTGTGTATGCACAGTTGACGGAGAGAGACAGAGGCAGAGGATTCTCATTAGGGTTGTTGACCGTTGATTGTTGACTATTGACTTTTTGGTCAACCCTAATGAGAATATGATATGTGATTAACAATAATATTAATTAAGTATTTTGGTGACATGGTTGTTGAGGGGTTGACTTTGTTGACTTGTTGACTTTGTTGACCGGTTGACTAGGTTGGACTAGTTGACCATCATGATGACAATGGCTATCATTTCATGGCAAAGACTTTTTACTTGCTTGTTTCTTTTGTGAGAAATGAGTGCATGAAATGATTTAGCCATTTTGACTTGAACCATTTTACACAACACTTGATTATTATTTTTGTGATGATGGTTTTGGATTATGAGAGCCAAGAGAGAAAAGTCTTCTCTCATTCTTTCATGCTCATTCTCTCTCTTGTTCTTGAGCTCTCATCTTCCTCCTCTTGCTCTCCCTCTCTTGATTCTATGGTTCACTTGTCTCATGAGTTGAGAACCAAGAACCATAGATAAAATCCCATACAATCTCTTCTCTACTCACTCTAGTTCACAAGGTTTAGCAAACCGAGTGAACTAGTTTCTTCAAAGTTCGAAGAAGGAGCCAAAGGTTGAAGCTTTCAGGTGGATCTATCTTCGGCGCAAGGAGACGACGGGGAGAAGCCGATTCGGACGACCATCGAAGCTTGAAGAAGAAGGAGTTCGAGAAAAAGAAAGGTATAACCCCCTAACCGAGTAGTTAGCAGCTCGTAGTTAGGTTGTTAGTTAGATGTTTAACAAAGATCCGGTTTTGAGTCCATGTTACCACCTCTAATAAAATTGTTTTTCACCAAATTCCGCATGCCCGAAAGTACCGGGAGAGGTAGCATGGACTTACAGTGGTATCAGAGCCTAGCTAAACTCTATCTAACATGTTAGCAAAGTAACTAGAAGATCGATCAAAGAAAAAGTCACGAAACGAACCCGAGTTGTCAAGTTTCTGCCGATTTTTTTCTGTTCAAAATTTGATAATTTTCATCTTAAAAATCGGCTCAGGCTTTTGTATGAATAACCACCAAATTTGGTCCCACGAACCGTTCAAAGAGCCGTGGAAACGCGGCGGGAGCACGCTCCCGCCGCGGTTCCGCGGCCGAGTTGACTCGGCCGAGGTCCAAATTTGGTGCAGTGTATTTCTGGGGTTGTTTTGGGATTTTTGGTATATGTATTTTCTGCCCAGATTTTCCAGAACGAAAATTTTGTGTTTGGGGCCTATAAATCCGTATTTTTTGATCGAACTTCTAAAAGACTTAAGCTGACGGGTTTTTCTGTGATGTGTTATTTGTATTGAACGTCTGCTAATCGCTATATGTCGATTAGTGGGGGTTATACAAATCTGTGATCTGTAATGTTATTGGAATGTGTATATGAATTCATTGGATTGTCGCGGGTTAATAGCCGGGGGTTGTGAGACGAGAGTTTTCTTTTCTTTCAATTCATGTAAATTTGTAAATTGATGTAATAATTATTTGTATGGCCGCACAACCAGGTCGGGGTTGTAGCCGTCATTGTATAATTTCTTTTTACTGTTTTTGCTCCTAGGATAGACCCATGGATGGGGTGCACAAACTACCGGGTATGCCGAAGTGCCGAGTGGCCTACTCACGGAGTTGAGGGAGGTTGCTTCGCTTCGGGTACTTGGCGGGTAGTTTGCCGCACCCGTAGGGGTCTTGGGTGGGGTATTGGCTATTCACCGCGACCGTGTAATCTGCTTTTCGTTACAGGCTCGTACGAATTGCGGATTCCTAGTATATCCAATGTGTTCATCTGTGATCTGAAATGGCTATCATTGCAATATATCTATATATGATATTATTTAGGCGTTGCTTATGTTTTACAGCCACGCTAGCCCAGCCCCCGCTCTGTCGTTAGTTAAGTAACCTAACGGGTAATGACGGGGCCCCGTGGCGAATGCGAATGGCATAAGCGTACGTCATATTTTGGTTGTTTTCTGCAATGGTAGGATTAAATGATGGGATGCATTAAAAGAACTAATGCAAGAATATCACGCATTAAAAGAACTAATGCAAGAAAATAAACCAAGTTAAATCGTTGGAACACTTTCGAAAAACCACTCGGTTCTTTTCAAAACAAACTTTTAAAATGCGGAGTTTGAGCCACTCCTTTTAAAAGCTATCTCGTTCCATCGATTATATCAAGTTCTCTACGTTCACGGTTTCGCCAAAACCATTCGTAGCCCTCCGTCGTTTCACATGAATAGTCAATAGTATTCAAGCTGTGTTTGTTGGCCAAAGTCAAGGCATAGTGATTGGTAGCTATTGGGTATTCATGTGCAGCATAGATAGATGCATTGGTTTGGAACAGTCGTACTGCCTTGTTGGCCAAAGTCAAGGGTAGGTACGGGTGGATTCAAATTAACCTGTAGAACGACGGGTAGAACTTGACATGTGACTTATGATTTGTTGGCCAAAGTCAAGGTCATAAGAGCATGGGGCAAAAAATCCATATCGGGAGTTTCAAAAGAACTGAAACTTGCTAGTGTTGCATACAATTTGGAGTGTGATGATTCTGGTAGGATTCCTTCAGTTTCGTCACGCGATGATATTTGGATCCCGATCCTACTGTGAGTATATGCTACTCCTCAGGAAATTTCTCACTTAACGATCAATGTTATAAACCTAGTAGGTGTCTAGAAAGGTGTTAGCGGGGCTACGCCCACAGGGAAAAGAGGTTATTTAATTAAGGAACTTCGAGAAAGCGTTGGAAAACCTCCCTCGAAGTACCGACACTGGCCTGGCTGAACGGTTAAGCAAGTATTGTACGGTGAGATTGATCCTGACTAATTCTTCCTTTTTGGTTTGAGGAGGGATTCGAGAAACTGTGGGAGCCATCCTGTTTAGACAAACTAAAAACCATTCTAAACTTGCAAGAGCATCAAGCTGAGTGTTTCTTCTCTCTCTTAATTGCAGCGACCAATCGACATGACTGGACTTAAGTTACTCCTAGATAAAAACATACTGACAGGGCCAAACTACAAAGATTGGCTCAGGAATGTCAAGATGGCAATCACTTACGACAAGCTGGGGTATCTTCTTACCACCAAAGCTCCCCCTGTCCCAGGTCCCAAAACCAGCGTCGCGGATAAGGAAATCCGTAAGACCTGGGAACTAGACTGCGCGAAGGCCAAGTGCCTCGTGCTTGCCTCTATGGACAATGAACATCAGAGGAGGCACGAGAATATGGACCTGGAATCCATATTTCTTCATACAAAAGAACTGTATGGAGAGCAATCTCGTATTGCAAGATACGAAGTGTCGAAGAAGTTATTTTCGGCAAGATTGGCCGTCGGATCATCGGTAGCGGAACACGTTCTTAAGATGATTGGCTATATTGAGGAGCTCGCGGACCTTGGGACCACGTTGGAGAATGAGCTCTATACGGACTTGATTCTCCAGTCCCTTCCTTCCACTTACGCCCAGTTCATACTGAACTTCAACTTACAATAAAAAGAAGTTGAACTTTCAGAGCTCCTCAACATGCTGAGGAGCGCAGAGGACACCCTACAGAAAGGTAGGGAAACATACACTTTGTTTGTAGGAGGATCATCTTCTTGTAGGTCCAAGGCGAAAGCCAAGGGAAAGAAGAAGAAAGCCCCCGCCAAACCAAGGGGCGGTGTTAGTAAAGTGGATACGAAGGGAAAAGCTAAAGCAACAAAGAAAGCGGGGAAGCTTGTGGATAAGGAAGAATGCTTCTATTGTCATAAGAAAGGACACTGGAAGAATGATTGCAGGGCCTGGAAAGCCAGAACACAGGAACTGAAGCAGGTTGCGGCTTCAGCTTCAGGTGTGTATGCTATTGATAACTGTCTTTCAATAAACTCTACTTCCTGGGTATTGGATACCGGATCATGATCTCATATCTGTAATTCTTTGCAGGCGTTGAGAAACCGTAGGTTTTTGAAGGCAGGTGACATGATCCTCAAAGTTGCAAACGGAGCTAGCATGGATGCTAAGGCCGTGGGGGACTATCACCTGGGAATGTCAGATGGACATGTTTTGGTTTTACGTAATTTCTTTTTTGTACCCAACGCAACTTGTAATATCATTTCTGTATCTTTGGTTTATAAAGAAGGTTATGAATTTGCGTTTGTAAGCAATGTTGTAAACATTCACCTTAATCAAGTTATGATTGGGTCAGGTACATTGAGCAATGGTATATACGTATTAAACCAACCACAGATTTTCAATGTCCAGAATACACACAAAAGAAAGTCTCCAGAAATAAATCAGACTTTCTTATGGCATTGTAGACCGGGTCACATCAATGAGAAAAGGTTGACAAAGTTACATACAGAAGGATATTTGAATCCGTTCGAATATCAATCGTATGCCACTTGTCAATCCTGTCTTAAAAGAAAGATGACAAAGACTCCGTTCACTGGACACGGAGTAAGAGCGAGCGAGCTCTTGGGACTCGTACACAGCGACGTGTGCGGTCCAATGTCTACACATGCGCGAAGCGGTTATTCTTACTTCATTACTTTTACGGATGACTTTTCAAGGTATGGTTATGTCTTCTTAATGAAACATAAGTCCGAAGCCTTTGGAAAATTCCAGGAATATAAGAATGAAGTAGAAAAATAGACCGGCAAAAGTATCGAGATTCTAAGATCGGATCGAGGTGGTGAATACTTGAGTGCCGAGTTCCTGGACTATTTAAAAGAGTATGGAATTCTCTCTCAGCTTACTCCTCCATACACTCCGCAACATAATGGTGTATCGGAGAGACGGAACCGAACCCTATTGGATATGGTACGGTCCATGATGAGTAACGCTGAGTTACCGCGATCATTCTGGGGGTATGCGCTAGAATCAGCTACATACCTTTTGAACCGAGTTCCAACTAAGACTGTGCCTACAACACCATATGAGATGTGGTGTGGGAAGAGACCCTATCTTAAGCACATTAAGACATGGGGATGTCCAGCTTTTGTTAAAAAGCAGCATGAGGACAATCTTGAGGCACGCTCAGTACAGTGTAAGTTCGTGGGATATCCAAAGAACTCCAAGGGATATTTCTTCTACTGCGAAGAGGAACAAAAAGTTCTTGTTTCTCGTCATGCCTACTTCTTGGAAACTGAGTTTTTAGAAACCCAGATAAGTGGGAGCACAGTAGAACTGGAAGAAATTCCAGAACCTCGAGCTATTACTGAAAGCTTAGTGAACCAGAGGGTTCAAAAGAACAGGACATTCCTACGCCGCTCCGCAGGAGTAGTAGGCAGTCTCATCCGCCCGAGAGATACTATGGTTTTCTCATAGACGGGGATAGAGAGGATTGCATCATAGATTATGATGAGCCTACTAGCTTCCAGCAGGCCGTTCAGAGCGTTGACTCAATAAAATGGCTGGATGCAATGCGGACCGAAATGGAGTCCATGTACACCAACAAAGTATGGACGTTGGACATTGCTCCAGACGGGGTAAAACCCGTAGGATGCAAGTGGATCTTCAAAAGGAAGATTGGTGTAGATGGACAGGTTGAGACCTATAAAGCTAAACTTGTTGCAAAGGGTTTCCGTCAAAGACCTGGCTTGGACTATGACGAAACCTTTTCTCCAGTGGCTATGCTGAAATCCATTCGAATCCTTCTTGCCATTGCTGCCTTCCACGATTATGAGATCTGGCAAATGGACGTAAAGACCGCTTTTCTAAATGGAAATTTAGAGGAGTGTGTCTATATGGACCAACCAGAGGGTTTCATTCAGAGTGGGAGCAGCGGAAAGGTGTGCAAGTTGCTTAAGTCCATCTATGGACTAAAGCAGGCATCGCGGAGTTGGAACATCTGTTTTGATGAGACGATCAAGGAAATTGGCTTTATCAAAAATCCAGATGAACCATGCATCTATAGTAGATTTGTAGCGAGAACTGTAGTATTCCTCGTTTTATACGTGGATGACATTCTCTTAATAGGAAATGACATTCCTATGCTACAATCTGTCAAGGGGTTCTTGTCACACAGGTTCTCCATGAAAGACCTGGGTGATGCCTCATACATCCTGGGGATCCGGATCCATCGTGATAGATCCAAGAGGATATTAGGACTTTCACAGTCCAGGTACATCGACACCATACTGAAGAGATTCAGTATGGAAGATTCCAAGCGCGGTAACCTACCGGCTTGTCACGGGATCACCCTTTCTAAAGAGATGTCTCCCAAGACAGATTTGGAGAGGGATCGCATGTCTATTATACCCTACGCTTCTGTGGTGGGCTCTATAATGTATGCGATGTTGTGTACCAGACCGGATGTAGCTTATGCACTGAGTGTGGTAAGCCGGTATCAGTCAAACCCTGGGGAGAAACACTGGATAGCGGTAAAGAACATTCTCAAGTACCTGAGAAGGACTAAGGAGATGTTCTTGGTGTATGGTGGAAAAGACCTCCAGATCGAGGCCTTTGCTGACTCCAGCTTCCAGAGTGACAAGGATGATTCCAAGTCCATGTCGGGTTTTGTCTTTACCCTCAATGGAGGGGCGGTGTGTTGGAAGAGTTCCAAACAGGAAACCGTTGCAGACTCGACGATGGAAGCGGAATACATCGCTGCATCTGATGCCGCAAAAGAAGCTGTCTGGATGAGGAAGTTCTTGAAAGAACTTCAGGTGGTTCCGTCCATTGTTGATCCAATACCTCTATATTGCGACAATAACGGGGCTATAGCTTTAGCGAAGGAACCCTGGTCCCATCAGAGATCCAGACACATCTTGAGGCGGTATCACCTGATCAGGGAGATCGTGGATCGCCAGGAGATCGAGGTTCGGAGGGTTGCTTCAGAAGATAACACTGCAGATCCATTCACCAAGGCCTTGTCCCAGACTCAGTTCGAGCGGCTGATCGAGATGATAGGTCTTCGATACGCCAGTACATGGCCTTAGTGCAAGTGAGAGATTGTTAGTGTATATGCCCTAGAGGCCATTACTGTATCATACTAGTTTGTATATTACTTAATGGAAGCTTGGGATATTCACCTTGTATATACAATCTTGCTCAAAATAGTAGTATGCTACTTGGTTTGTTTCTACTTCAATGTGTACATGTGTTTATTTTATTATATCACCTATACGCATTAGTGGAGCCCTTATGATCTTTGCTTGATTACCAGCGTTGTGATGGCAGTCACACTAGTGGGGCTGGGTAATCTATAAGCACATCCTTATACAGGTCCCTAGTCGCAGGACTATCGAGACAGGGCATCGATACTCCGGAGTAGACTAGCGCATGCGCTTCTCATCCCAGTGTGGGAGACGGTCTGTCCCACAGCCGTCAGTACGTCGTACTGCAGATAGTATGTGGGTGCTCGTTGGGTTACGAGTACACTGAACAGGACTCGTCAGGAACTGACCGGTTGGCATTATACCTATCGTCAGTTATCAGTTCCCAAGTGACATGAGTACAGCTTAGTCCGCTGACTTGACACTGTCACTTCGCCTCGAGTGTGTTCCCACTGTACTTTGATTACTACCCTACCACGGCTCAAAGGAGTCGTGCAAACAGGTAGTAGTTGGGTGCAGTCCCGAAGCACTTGGAGGCAGTGACGGTTAGATAGGATTCGTCTCTCCCGGTATTGGGGGTTGACATCGCGCTGTGTTTAGGAGAGCCATTACACGAGTAGTCCCTGGCCAGGGCAAGCGAGATATACTGGTAGGCTTCCAGTGTTATCTCAGAGTGTATTGGGCTTCACTCCGACACGACTTGTACCGCTATTAGGGGACTGACGTTTACCGCCCCCCTAGGCCCGCCATGCGATGTATCAGACGAACAGACCGGACTGTACGGAGATTGTTACATTCAGGCTCAGTAGGAGTTCAGATGGGTTTCACCTCGTCAGTCTTCTTGTCGGCATCTACCTGGGGACCGTTATGCACAGCTAGTGCCGCTTGCGGTCTGTGGTTAAACCCACTGCCAGCTTAGTGTCGAGTCTTTAGAGTCCCACAAAGAAAGCTATTCGCCTTTAGGCAAAAGAGTAGAGGTCGCATGGTTTTGCGACAGGTCGCATGGTTTTGCGGCAGGGTTCGGTCACATCCGTGCACTTATACACGTACAGTGTCCGGACAGTTTATACTAGCGGGCTTTGGTTTAAGCCAGATCGTAGTATACGTATTGGGATTGGATTTATCCAGTATGTATTCGTGTTCCTCGGAACGCGGATGCGGGTGTGTATGCACAGTTGACGGAGAGAGACAGAGGCAGAGGATTCTCATTAGGGTTGTTGACCGTTGATTGTTGACTATTGACTTTTTGGTCAACCCTAATGAGAATATGATATGTGATTAACAATAATATTAATTAAGTATTTTGGTGACATGGTTGTTGAGGGGTTGACTTTGTTGACTTGTTGACTTTGTTGACCGGTTGACTAGGTTGGACTAGTTGACCATCATGATGACAATGGCTATCATTTCATGGCAAAGACTTTTTACTTGCTTGTTTCTTTTGTAAGAAATGAGTGCATGAAATGATTTAGCCATTTTGACTTGAACCATTTTACACAACACTTGATTATTATTTTTGTGATGATGGTTTTGGATTATGAGAGCCAAGAGAGAAAAGTCTTCTCTCATTCTTTCATGCTCATTCTCTCTCTTGTTCTTGAGCTCTCATCTTCCTCCTCTTGCTCTCCCTCTCTTGATTCTATGGTTCACTTGTCTCATGAGTTGAGAACCAAGAACCATAGATAAAATCCCATACAAACTCTTCTCTACTCACTCTAGTTTACAAGGTTTAGCAAACCGAGTGAACTAGTTTCTTCAAAGTTCGAAGAAGGAGCCAAAGGTTGAAGCTTTCAGGTGGATCTATCTTCGGCGCAAGGAGACGACGGGGAGAAGCCGATTCGGACGACCATCGAAGCTTGAAGAAGAAGGAGTTCGAGAAACAGAAAGGTATAACCCCCTAACCGAGTAGTTAGCAGCTCGTAGTTAGGTTGTTAGTTAGATGTTTAACAAAGATCCGGTTTTGAGTCCATGTTACCACCTCTAATAAAATTGTTTTTCACCAAATTCCGCATGCCCGAAAGTACCGGGAGAGGTAGCATGGACTTACATGTATTCCTTTCACTTAGTGTTAATATAGTTTTTGTATGTGATACTTCTGATATTACACTAGAAATTCTAATTAAAGATCCATGCTTTGTTTGCTTAGCACCTCTAGAAGTTCTAAAGTGGCATGTGTGTTGCTTCCATACTCCTTAGAAGGTACAGAGGAAACCTAACAGTCCTATGTGAAAATACTTAAGGACTTGTGCACTAGGAAGAGGAAGACTCAAGTGCCGAAAAAAGTATTCATGACGAGTAATGTTAGCACAGCTTTTACCCAGCAATTACCAAAGAAACGTAAGGACCCTGGCTCTCTTACAATCTCCATTTCTATTGGGGGTAAGAATATTAATCATGCTCTACTCGACCTTTGCGCTAGTGTTAACCTGCTTCCTTACTCGGTCTACGAGCAGTCAGGTATCGGAGAGTTGAAACCTGCCCACTGCACTCTCCAAATGGCAGATCGATCTATCACCAAGTCTAGGGGTGAACTTGAGGATGTGTTGATAAAAGTCGAGAAAATCATATTCCCTGTGGACATTATTGTTTTAGATACACAACCTATAGCGAACCCACGGAACCAAATTCCGGTGATTCTCGGTCGACTCTTCTTAGCCACTTCTAATGCTGTAATCAATTGTCGAAACGGCTCTACGAAACTATCCTTCGGGAAGATGTCAATTGAGCATAACATTTACAAGCTAGGAAGTCAACCATCTGAACCTTCTTCTTATTTACTTGATTTCTGTTCTGTCCACGAGATAGGTCCTGAAAGCTACAAGGTTGAGGAACTTTGCTTTGATGATCTCGACGACATTAGCACATCATTGTTTGATCTTGAACATTATTATAGTGAGGAAACATTTGATGAGTCCACCCCCGAGTTTAAACCTTTTGACTTATCACAAAAGTCAGTAGCACTTTCCGAGTCAATTTCCTCTACAGGTTATGAACTTCTTAGGGAATCCGAATATCATTCCCTTACCCCACCTTCTATTGTCTCTACGCCGACATTAGATTTCAAGCTGTTACCTTCTCATCTTAAATATGCATATTTAGGTGAGAATGAGTCTGAGTCTTTTCCCGTGATCATATCCGCTTCTCTAGTTTTAGAGCAAGAGAACGCTCATTTGACGGTCTTGAGATCAAATCGGCACGCATTTGGTTGGACAATGGCAGACATCAAAGGGATTATCCCCTTTATTGTTGAACATCATATACATTTGATGGATGAAGTCAAACCAACCCAAGACCCATAAAGACGGTTAAATTCCGTCATGAAGGAGGCGGTAAAGAAAGAAATCGTCAAGTGGCTTGATAGTGCTATCATTTACCCAATCTCTGATACCCAATGGGCAAGTCATATTCATGTGGTCCCTAAAAAGTCTGGCATCACGGTCATAACAAATGAGGCTAATGAGTTGATCCAAACACGCATCCAAACTGGGTGACGTGTATGTATTGATTATAGAAAACTCAATGCCGCAACGTGGAAAGATCACTTCCCTCAACCTTTCATTGACCAGATGTTGGAACGATTAGCTGGACATTAATATTATTGTTTCATAGACAGATACTCTGGCTATAACCAGGTCCCTATTGCAGAAAAGGATCAAGATAAAACAACATTTACTTATCCTTTTTGTACCTTTGCTTATAGACGCATTCTCTTTGGGTTATGCAATACTCCCGCTACATTTCAGCGTTGTATGATGGGGATATTCTCAGACATGGTCGAGAATTTTCTGGAGATTTTTATGGACGATTTCTCTATATTTGGGGACTCATTTGAGGATTCCTTACGTCATCTTGACGCGGTTCTTACCCGCTGTAAGGATAAGAACTTAACATTGAATTGAGAAAAATGTCATTTCATGGTCCAAGAAGGTATTATGGTTGGACATGTCATTTGACAAAAAGGCATTGAGGTAGACAGAGCTAAAATAGATGTCATCCATAACCTTCCTCATCCTAAATGCGTCAAAGAAATACAATCTTTCTTTGGTCATGCAGGATTTTATAGGAGATTCATTAAGGATTTTAGTAAAATTGCAAGACCTTTAACTTTTCTCTTGGCCAAGGATACTACATTTCACTCCAATTCGGAGTGTGAGGCTGTTTTTGAACCACTTAAGAGATCTCTCACTACAGCCCCCGTTCTATCATCTTCTGATTGAAACCACCCGTTTGAGCTTATGTGTGATGCATTAGATTTTGCTGTTGGTGCAGTCTTAGGACAACACATTGATAAGATGCCACATGCAATTTATTATGCAAGTAAGACCTTGAATGATGCCCAAATTAATTATACAACCACCGAGAAAGAACTCTTGGCAGTTGTATTTGCATTAGAAAAATTCAGGCCTTACTTGATTGGCTAACAGATTGTGGTTTACACCGATCACTCCGCTCTAAAACAACTTTTATCTAAGAAGGATGCTAAGGCCAGGTTAATACGTTGGATCCTGTTATTACAAGAATTTGATCTTGTCATAGGAGATAAGAAAGGATGTGAAAATGTAGTAGCCGACCATCTTTCACGCATCTCTTCTTCACCTACTGTGACCTTGCCAATAAACGACTCTTTTCCTGATGAACAGCTCTTGAACGTATCATGCGAACCTTGGTTCGTGGATATTGTGAATTATCTAGCAACAGGATTTATTCCCAGCGAATGGTCTAAACGGTACAATCATCGATTTCTATCCTAAGTAAAGCATTTTTACTGGGATGAACCTTATTTGTTTAAATATTGTACTGACCAAATCATTCGCAGATGTGTCCCAAATGATGAATTCAAGAGTGTTTTGTCATTCTGTCATGATCAGGCATGTCGTGGTCACTTTGATCCACATAAGACGGCGGAGAAAGTTTTGCAATGTGGTTTTTACTGGCCTACATTATTCAAAGATGCATTTGATCATTGCAAAACTTGTCTACGGTGTCAATACACAGGTCAGATTTCTCGAAAAAATGAGATGCCACTCCAATCTATCTTGGTTTTGGAAATTTTTGACGTATGGGGTATTGATTTTATGGGTCATTTTCCCAACTATTTTTGGAATTTGTATATTTTGTTAGCGGTTGATTACGTCTTAAAATGGGTGGAAGCAATACCATGTCGCACTAATAACAAAAATGTTGTTATTAAGTTCCTTAAAGAAAATATCTTTTCGCGATTTGGACACCCTCGCGCTATAATTAGCGACAATGGGACGTATTTTTGTAATCGGTCTTTCGAGACTTTGATGCAGAAATATTCAATCAACAATAAACTGTCTATGCCCTATCATCCCCAAACGAGCGGGCAAGATGAGATTTCCAATAGGTAAATCAAACAAATTTTGGAGAAAACGGTTTCTAAAAACCGGAAAGATTGGTCAAACAAATCAACGGATGCTCTTTAGGCATTCCATACAGCTTATAAGACTAATCTTGGTATGTCTCCTTACCGTCTAGTGTTTGGAAAGGCTTGTCACCTTCCTGTCGAGATCGAACATAAAGCAATGTGGGCCATTAAAGAACTTAACTTTGATTTAAATCAAGCCCGCAACTTTCGGAAGCTGCAATTAAATGAGCTAAGAGAACTTCGCGATGAAGCTTACGATAATGCAGTTATAGTGAAGAACCGGACTAAGGTATTTCACGAAAAAAAATTGAGAAAAACTTTCATCCAAGGACAACAAGTCCTTCTTTACGATTCCCGTCTCCATATTCATGCGGGTAAGCTAAGATCTCGTTGGAAAGAACCATTTGTGGTGCGGTATGTATACCCGCACGGGGCAGTTGAAGTTGAAAATAGTAAAAACGGTTCAATTTTCAAAGTGAATGGGCATAGATTAAAACCGTATTTTTCCGCTAACCACACGGAGGTGCTCCTGTTTTTACAGGAGCCGATTTATCATAACTAAATTTCCTCCGCCTCACCTCCATGTCTCAATAATATTGTCTCGTCATAAGAATGGACGTGAGTTAAAAAAGGAATTCACTGAATATCCATATGATTACAAATAAGTTTGGGGGAGATTTTCACGTTCATTCATTCTTGTCCCCGTTAATAACTTTTCCTCCCAAGTCTACAGGTTTTTGAGATTTAAAAGATGACAACAATGAGGACACTGCTGTAAACAGGTTTGGGGGAGGTTTGTGCTTATTTACACATTACTTTGCATTACACTTTGCATAAGCACAAAATTTTAAAAAAAATTCTTTTATAATAAAAGATTAGAAAGTGAAAAATTACATTTAAAAGATTGGAAGAATTTAAGAAAACCAAAAAAGTTAGATTTTTTTTAAACGAAACTAGTAATAAGTAGTTTTGAGTCGTTGTCCCAAGGGTTAGTAAGATGAAGGAAGTCACTAATCTAAGGATAAAAATAAGTCTGAAATATAGTTCCTATTCTGGAAGCCATACATTTGAACATTGATACCCTACTATACGCACTTACACACGTCTTGAAACTCGGGATAGTAGAGGATACCTTGAAATGCTCTTTTCTAAAAGCCAAAGTATGAAGAAAATAAATTTAAATAGAAGTATAAAATGGTGAAGAAAAATGAACACTGGTTTTGTAATCACCAAGGCAGCATAAAAAAATATAGCGAGGGTGCTTCATTACCTAGTGCCTTAGACCAACTGGTTTGGGAGTCACTGCTAAGCCTTAGGTGTTGCAAGATGAGGAAATTGCTAATTACGCCTAATATGTGAGCACATGTAGTAATCGGTCGGTTAGTATCTCAAGAAGTATTAACGGTCGCATGATCAAGAAGTATTAACGGTGGCATGAAGAATGTGTGAGCAATTCCATCCAAAATATTCACTGACTAAAAAGTACTGAAGTAGATGAACAAGAGTATGATAGCTTGAATTGAATTCTCTGAGTGTAGGGATGTCTTTTACACACACGTAGGGGTATATGATCGATGTTTGGAAGACAGGTAGGGATGAAGAATCATGGCGATGTTTTATTGAGGGATGATATGATTTCTAACATCATTTCATGACTGTTAAGATAGGGCTCATGACAACCGAAAAGCCAGTGTAGTTGGAAACTCTGATTTTCAAGTTTTTTCTTTTATAATTTTTATCTTTATATGTAAATTTCACAGTCTTTCTTTTATTATAGGATTTTTTGGGTGCAATCCGCGGAAAACCCTCAGGAGACAACACTTCTCCTACTAGGGACACCTAGAGGTTTAAAGGCTTGTTGCACGTGCTCAGTGCAATCGTGTTGCCTACGAAAGTGTGCTGGTTAGTTTTCTATTTTCTCCTTCTCCTGAATAAAAGAAGTTTGCTCGGGACGATCAAAGTCAAGTTTAGGGGAATTAGTTCAGTCGAAATTATTGAAATATTTAACATAACAATTTCCTTACTTTTCTAATCATCTAAGAGTGTTTATTATAAATATAACACATATTATAAGTTCATCTGGAAAATATAATTTACCATGTGTTATACATTATAATCAACATTTTTGAAGGAAATTGTATGTTTATTATTTCTTGCATAATTTTGTATATCTCTAACATCTTTCATTGAGATCTTGTGCAAATCGGAATCGGAAATTTGCCGATTAAAATACAGGAAATCAAAGGAGCAAATACTGGCAGAAATTCAGAAGAGACAAGAAGATTCCAGATATCACATAAATACCCAGAGATCAACACCAGAAGACAGAAGAAGTTTGAAGCAACAATCACACCAATTGGCAGCGGAACCGCGGCCGAGTCACCGCGGATTCACGGCCGAGTTGTGGGCTTCGGAGTCGGGAACTCTCTGGAAATTTCATTGCAACGTCCTAGCTTGTTGAGGAAGCCTCATTGTAACAACCTTGTTCTGGAAACTTCTCTATAATAACCTAGCTTATTGAGGAAGCTTGATACTACCAAGCTTATTTTAGAAGGCTCTTTGTAACAGCCTAGCTTATGGGGGAAGCTTGATTAGGGGCTATAAAAAAAGATCTAAGCCAACATTAAAAAGGTTGTTGATTTTTAGTTCGAAACTATTGATAACCAAATCAAGATCCAATTCCAAATCAAGATCCAAGATCGAGATTCGTTGAGAAATTCATCGAGCGACTTCATTCAAGATTCCTTTATGAGAAGACGATCGTCATCAACGAGCACGTGATCCTCGATAGATCCAAGACTCACGGTGATCGAGCAAAGCAAAGATCGACGGATAAATTACCTCTTCAAGGGATTGATCGAGAGTTATTTTTCTTGTAATCTTGGATTGAAGAAGTTGTAATTTGAAGTTAAATAATAAAGGTGATGATTACTTTTAGTCTTGCTTTCTTTAAATTTTCACATTATGAAATCTCTATTTGTTGATTCTTCTATTTTCATTATGTGTGAGTAAATCTCCGCTTGCTAGGATTTAAATGAATTTGGTAGATCAAATGGTGATAGAATTCTATATTCATCTTAAGTCTTATGGAGATTATATACTTTAGCAAAAAGAATCATTAATATCCAAATTGTGAGTGAGATCAATTTATTGTGAATTGTCACAATTTGGGGATTAGATTAATGATCCTTCCTGTTAAAGGCTGGATAGGAATGACAATCAATGAAAGGACAGGGGGCAATGAGGGAGAAACCCTATTTTCTTCAAAAGGATCCCTAATTCTCATTGTTAGCCATAAATCTAGTTTTAATTCTATCAATAGATAAGATGAATCATTTTGAATAATCATCATTGGCTATTAATTCCGTTCGAATCCTATAAGCCTTCTTCAATTTTCTTGATAACTAAATCTTGATCATTTTCTTGAATTCTTCTTCTTGAAAACGATTTCTTAAATTTCTAGAAATGATTACTTCAACGAAATCTTGAACTATTTCTTGAATTTCTTTACTAGTTCTTTCGACTCAACTAAAGCAGGAATTTATGAATTCCTCGAATATCAGAGGACGACCCGTGCTAACTAACGCTCGCTACACGTGATATGGTTATTGATTGCGGTTACTAAACTACAAAACCTATATCTATTCTTCTTTTTGAGAACAAATCAAGTCCCGAGTCACATGGAGGCATTGAGCAATAGGAGGGGTTTTGTCTCTTTCGGTATTGGAAGTTGATGTTGCGCTATGCTCGATTGGCTATAACAGTAAGTCCCTGGCCAGGGCTGATGAGATTTACTGGTAAGTGTTATAAGTAGTTTCTCGAACCGTTAGACTTATCAAGTTACTGGTGTCTGACGATTCCACCCCTAGACTTGATATGCGACATATCAGACGAATAGACCGGACTGTACGGTAAGTGTTACTTATAGGTTTCATAGGAGTTTTGACAAGCTTTCTTGTTGATCTTCTAATTGCTTAATACCTGGGTAGCCGTTATGTCCAGCTAGTACCGCTGACGGCTTGTGGGTAACTGATGTGATCATTACCTACTGCGGGCATATTGACGAATCTTTAGAGTCCCACACAGAGGTTTCATAGTTCAAGCGAAACAAAGTAGGCCACAAATGCTGATATGTGCGGGGGCTTGATTAAATATGAGTATGTGATACTGTATTGTAATCTGGCGATAGATGTTATCGGTTAGGTTATATATGATATAACCGGATTATTGAATCAAGTGTTGATTTGATAATGTGATATACAAATAAATGATATTAGTCGGTTATATGTGATATAACTGGATTATTAAATCAAGTGTTTATTTAATAATTTGATATATATTTATATTTGATATAATTATATGTTAACTAATATTAAACTCACTAATTATTTTCTTCTTAATATATATATATATATATATATATATGTATATGATATATGTATATATGTATATGATATATGTATATATGTATATATATATGATATATGCTATATATGTGATATATGTATGCATATATATATGATATATGTATGTATATATATGTGATATATGTATGTGTGTGTGTGTGTGTGTGTGTCTCTATATATAAAGCATGGCATAGATTTTCTATTTTGAGGAAATAGAAAATGAGTTGGAAAATGAGAAGATATTTGTGGAGGGGTGAAGCATGGCTTTGCTCATTATTTTAATGGTTTGGCTTTACTATTGAAGTATGGTTCAATTTCATAATGAAATGAATTCCATGCTTCAATAATAGAGTTCATTTTGGGGAAGCCATTTTACACTTGTTCTTTTTCCTTAGCTCATTTTGCTTCACTCTCTCTAGCTCTCACTATCTTCTTCTTCCTCCACCTCAAATCCATAAACCCTCACATGTGATGTGAACCATATGGCTTTGGACCAATCTAAGTGTCACGACCCGAAACTACGGAACGTGACCGGCACTTAGATTACGAAGCGTCTAGAGGCGCCACGTAACCTAAGTAAGCCGAAGCCCAGAAATCTAAACCAAAAAAAGAAGAAGAAGAAGAAGAAAAAGAAACAAGTTTAAAAGCATCAGCAAATTTTACCAAAAATTTCGGCAGAGTCTCCTCTGTAAAAATTGGCCCCCAAACGGGTACAACAAGTATAATACACATAAACAATAAAAAGCATCCCCAAACGGGAGCTAGCATCAACGCCAATAGGCGGAATCAACCACAACAGGCACAATACATACAACGCCAAAGGGCGAGGCTCAAAACTCAAAAGAAAACAAAACCACCAGATCAGAATAATACATGCGCGACTCTAAGGTCGAAATAAAAGTCTGGTCCAATAAACTTATCAAGTAATACAAGTATGGTTGATGGAGCTTACTAGATACAAATGAATGAATAAAAGTACAATGGTGGTTCGGATACAAGTGAACCAACCTACCGTGTAAATCACCCTGAAGAAAAGATGTGCCAACAAGCTGCCACGGAAACCTGTACATCGAACCTGTAAAGAATTTGGCACAACGGGGGTGAGTTGCCAACTCGTGAGTAGAAGACATCTACGAAAAGAAATCGAATGCACGACGCTATCCTAGGTCATAATAATACACTACTATATCCCAAACATCTAGTAATAGCAGGGTAATACTACGTGTAAGTGCAAATACTCCGTGTCGTGTCAGTGCCTCATATAGTACTATGTCATATGAATGGATATGCATGCACCACGAATGTAAAATAAACAAATCCTGAAATCCAGGTATATCTGTATAAGAAATCTTTAGCTGTTATCATAGTAAAGTGTGTATAAGCATCTGAAATCTCAACAATGAAATCCATGGAAATCCGTGTCAAGCATCGACACAACACATGTAATCTCAAGTCTCAATGTGTCGGGCTCCGTCTGTCCGGATCGGCCCATATCATCATCTCACGACAACGGTCGGTATCCTCCGGATATCCGCCGCGCCAGACATCACCGGTAGGTAGCCTTCCCCTGCCAGGCTCATCGTCTACAACTCGATCTTCTTGCCCCGGGGTACCATACCGGGCCCACCATGTACCCGAGACGGTTCATCCACTCCTCGAATCGGGTCTCGAAATCCAACAGAAAACATGAAATCTCATGGTGGACGACACATACATCACGAGAAAACCGCATCTTATTTTAAAAAGAGGAGAGGAGAGAGAGAGAGAAGGTTTTATAATTTCTTACGGTTTTCCCCAAAATCCAGAAATCTCATAGAAATCCAAATCTCAAAATCATGAGTAAGTATATGATAAGTGTCGGCATATGCCCATAATACTGCGCAATAACATGAAAATATGAATGCATGAATGTGTAAGTAATAACTATCATGTCTTATACTAACATAAGAGAGAAATCACAATATTTTATCGGTTTAGTGGTTAACTGATTCTATCAATAAAAGATAACATGATCTAAAGTGTACGTGACATAGCAATTACCGATGATGATGTGTGTGAGCCGGCAAATAAGTGTGCGTGGAATATGCGCATCATCGGTAATGGTGCTGGTGTCCTAACAGGTAAGGTTTATACTGATTATAGCAACATATGTAAGAACATGCACCAGGATAATTACCGTATGAATGTAAATACAGACGTGCATTATCCACTCCTCTGCGAGATACGAGTACAACTACTACTATGTGAGTCGAACCTAAACCAGTGTCCATCGAACATCCTAAGGAACTAAACCAAATAGACTAGTCAGTAAGAAACTAGAGTCTACCTAAGGTCTGAATCAATATCTCTAATAGTCGGCGATCCCGCCTCAATAGCGTCACGTACGTAGTATGGCTTCCTCGAATCAAGAGTGCGGATCAATCATCAAATCTAAGCCTCGTACGGTAAAATCCATCGTACGGCATCCCAATATCGGGGTACGGTCAAGTATTTCCTAGGTGTCTCCTCATTCGTATAATGTCATCATCAACACATCTCATGATCAAGGTGCTAAACTGTGATGGCATACATCAATCATATATCATTGCCATCATGATAAGCATCATTAGTTTATCCTCAGAAATATCATGTCATATGTATCATATTGTGATTAAGTCATACTTATATGATATCGGCATCAGGTCACACCAATGTAATGTCGTAATCAAGTTATACATATATCATATCGTGATCAGTCACAAGTTACAGTCCGGGTACTATTCTAGCGTCCCATGTACATCAATATCACCACCACTCTTTATAATTTATATATTCATGTTCATTATCTCATTCTCTAATGATCCGCTAACACTTTAATACGACTGTATAGCCAAGAATTACGGCATCAAGCCCAGTTACACTGTTTCATCATACCTCAGATATCATATCACATCAATGAATCCCATATACGTGTTGTGTATATATGTACACCTATACCTAGTTTTATATATATACACACATATACGTATACGCCATGTCAAGTTTTAGTGTGTGCGTGTGTGTTTCTATCAGAAACCTACGAACCTCTCCCAAAGTATTCATCCTCAGGTATGGTTTTCCTAAATCAGTCTAGTCCCGCCTAGGGTCATTACTAGGGTCCTGCTCAGTAAGAATCTAGGGTCACATCGGGTTTCCTAATGTCAATAAGTACTATTCCTATTCTACGTTGCGGGGGTGCTAAACGCCATCCACCCGACTTCCCCCCATAGATATACATCTACTCACTTGGTCCATGTCTGCCGAAGACGGTGTCGTCATCCTCTTCTTCATCGACCGCAGTCCACGTGAGGGGTACCTAAACGCAAACATATAAATAGTATCGTAAACCGAATCACATACAAAAGTCAAACGATACAAGGAACAAGCATAGGTTAAAACCTATGTCCCGTCCACACAAAAGAACCAAATACCGCTCGATATCGGCATACAAACTCCGATGGATCGAGATAACATCAACAAACAACTTGTAGTTTTAAAACACATTACTTATACTATAAAACATGATTAAATCCATCGAAACCCGAAAATCTATCAAACCGTCCAATTTCGCAAAACCCGAAAATGCCAGTATACCGTTTTTCATCAAAACTTGACATTTAAATGAAACTAATGGTCATAAAACTCATTAAATAGCATAACTAGACTATACAAACTATTACTATATTTTTATTACACAAACTTGTATAAATTTGAAATTTCTAGTTTGCACCCTTTAACAATTTTCAACAATTTTCAAGCAAAATACCACAATTCCACCATAAAACATGATTTTGCATAAATTAATGACTTAAACCACAATTCATAATGATAATGATATAATGAAACCAAAATTATATTTTTAATCTCATCTATATAGGAATTTCTAAAATCTAGTTTACAAAATTAGCAATTTTTATCACCATTTATCAATTAACCATAGAAACTAGCAATCAAACTAAGTTTTTCTTTCCATTAACATGCTAATATTTCCACTAAAACTATAATCCAATGATAACAACCCAAATTAGAATTTTATATTAACCACAACCACATTTTGCAAAAAACTAGTTAACTAAATTCCTAATTTAAAACAATTTTTGAATAACAATTTGTTAAACAATAACCATGCAAGATTTCCTAATACTAAAAGTGTTAAACTAACTACTATAAGCCTAATTAATTATTAAAAATCATAACTTGAATTTAGAACCCTAGCTTGCATTTTAAAAAAAAGAACATAGAATTAATTCATTAAATCTAATTAAGCTTAATATGAACATCTAATAACAATAAGTCAAAAGAAAGAAAATTATACCTTCAAAATGTGAAATCCAAACAAGAAATGAGCCTCCAAAATGCATGCTTTCCATCTCCAAATTTCATATAAAAATGAGCAAGGAATAAAAAGTATGGAATAAATAGGATTTTGTGGAATTTTAATTGAATTTTTGATGTGTTTTTGATGAATTTTGAATAAAAATGATGTGGAAAATGGGGGGGGCCAGCCATGGGGGGTTGTGGCCGGCCCTAGAGAGGTGAGGGAGAGAAAGAAGAGAGTGGAAAAAGTGTGTAGAAGTTTCAAGAAGAGAAACAACACTAAAAGTCTTTTCATGCTTTATTTATTTATTTATTTATTTCTTTACTATAGCAACTCAAGAAAGCTCTAGAAAATAGGAAAAATTTGCAAATAATTTTTGCATGATACATACTAAATTCTAACATGCCATGGTTCATTTTTACAATTTAAAACCATTTAAATTTGTAATTTACACTAATTTAGTGTAAAAATAAAGCTTATGTTAATATTTAAAATAATTAATTTAGGAAAAATATTTTATTAAACTAAAAATTTATAAGTGGCTAAATAAACACCATTTACTAGTAATTTCATAATTAGAATGGATATTTTGAAAATTATAATGAAAAACAATCACGGTTTGATTTTACGAAAAATATATTTTACTTTACCGAAAATCATAAAATTCACTTAAACAATTTTATTCATTTAATTATTTATTTAATTATTTTTAAAATGTTACAATCTTCCCCCCTTTAAGAAATTCGGTCCCCGAATTTAAATTAAAACTCCCGCTCCAAATACTAAAACATTTAGCAAAACTCTCAAATCGTCGGGGCTCCGAAATCATCAATACATAACAAAAATCAACTCCGTCAAGCATAACGCAATCATCGGAGTTATAACGAGAATAAAATATCATAACCCAATGTGAAAACCATCATAATATACATCAATCTATAACTTATATATAGTTCGCATCCTAATAAAATCGCCTAAACCTCATAATAAAGAAGCATACAAAAACCCCTCTTGAAAATCGCCGTGCAATGCACGTGTCACGGTATAAGTAGCGGATGTTTAATTTAAAAAAGTAGCTATATATATATCTTTTATTTAACATACACGTACCGCCTGGTTACTAAATCAAATAATAATGACTATGAAAACATACTGCTCAAACTGAAATCAATCCCAATCACATCATAAATTATCATGTGCGTCCGGTGCGCACTGAAATCGAAACCAACTAAAGATACCATGAATACACACAAAAACAAAATAAGTGCAACGGGTGTGCACCAAAACATCTGTCAAGTGCAACGGGCGTGCACGACTCATTATCAAGTGCATCTAATCTGCACAAAACCCCGATTTAGTGTATCTGGTGTGCACAAAATCGCATCAAGTGCGCCAAGTATGCGCAAGAACCCTAATCAGGTGCACATGGTGCACGAAAACATACATCGAATATCAAAACCAAAATCACAGTACAAAAATGCATGAAAACTAGGTCGAAACATATGTCAAAATCATGTGTAACTCCTATGCACGAAATCAAATCAAAAATCTCAAAATATATAAAACCAAATCAAGTGTACTGGGTGCGTACTAAACCACATCAATACAACTGATATATGAAACACAGATAGAATGAAGGTACACACAGGAAATACCAATCGTAGAACAAAGTCCTCAAAATACAAAAATCCAATCAACGAAAATAGGAAATTCAAATCACTAAATCACAATCGTAAACACTATCGTCAATGTGCGCCTCTTTCCTCTGATGTCGACTGCTTCGAACTCGTTCTTTCATAGGTGTGCTGACTGCGCTACCAACGGCAATACTCATGTCTAGAGTCTCCCACATAGTCGATCCCTTCACTTGATATCCGGACTACATTAAACTTTTCGATCGATCCATCAAAATCCCATAATTCCCCGAGAGCTTAACACTCAAGTACAGTTTAAAAATATCCGGTACATACCCCAGCATCGATGATCCAGCCGTAGAAGGGCAAACCCAAGCCTCACTAATGGCACCGCGGAACTGCTGTAAACCCTAAGGTTCAAGGGCGTTCACGTGGTCATTATGTCGAGTTAGGGTTTCATTCTTCTAGAGGGTCCATCGAAATACCTGCATGTTCTTCCGAATACTTTAAACTTGGGAAAATGGTTTTCTGATAATCGTTCGAACCCTTTAACTTCATCCGGACGGCATGTGAATACCCTTCATCCGCACGCTAAACAATGCTTCAATCCTCAATAATAACCAATACTCTAATGGTTATCGCATTCGAGCCGCAGCTCCCTCTGCCCGTGGTAACTGAAACCACCATCCGACATCGACGAAGACAGATCAAAGGAACGAATGAAATACGGTGCAAACAATGTACATCCTAAGGCTCCTTAAGCAGAGTAGCGTATCGTAAGTATGCCGCGGACCATACCCACGGTACGTTACTTTACCTAAATCGCCTACTCCATCAACCAAGGGTCACCTAGACTTATACAAGGTTAAACCTAGCGCTCTGATACCAACTTTGTCACGACCCGAAAGTTCGGAACGTGACCGGCACTTAGATTACGAAGCGTCTAGAGGCGCCACGTAACCTAAGTAAGCCGAAGCCCAGAAATCTAAACCAAAAAAAGAAGAAGAAGAAGAAAAAAAAGAAACAAGTTTAAAAGCATCAGCAAATTTTACCAAAAATTTCGGCAGAGTCTCCTCTGTAAAAACTAGCCCCCAAACGGGTACAACAAGTATAATACACATAAACAATAAAAAGCATCCCCAAACGGGAGCTAGCATCAACGCCAATAGGCGGAATCAACCACAACAGGCACAATACATACAACGCCAAAGGGCGAGGCTCAAAACTCAAAAGAAAACAAAACCACCAGATCAGAATAATACATGCGCGAGTCTAAGGTCGAAATAAAAGTCTGGTCCAATAAACTTATCAAGTAATACAAGTATGGTTGATGGAGCTTACTAGATACAAATGAATGAATAAAAGTACAATGGTGGTTCGGATACAAGTGAACCAACCTACCGTGTAAATCACCCTGAAGAAAAGATGTGCCAACAAGCTGCCACGGAAACCTGTACATCGAACCTGTAAAGAATTTGGCACAACGGGGGTGAGTTGCCAACTCGTGAGTAGAAGTCATCTACGAAAAGAAATCGAATGCACGACGCTATCCTAGGTCATAATAATACACTACTATATCCCAAACATCTAGTAATAGCAGGGTAATACTACGTGTAAGTGCAAATACTCCGTGTCGTGTCAGTGCCTCATATAGTACTATGTCATATGAATGGATATGCATGCACCACGAATGTAAAATAAACAAATCCTGAAATCCAGGTATATCTGTATAAGAAATCTTTAGCTGTTATCATAGTAAAGTGTGTATAAGCATCTGAAATCTCAACAATGAAATCCATGGAAATCCGTGTCAAGCATCGACACAACACATGTAATCTCAAGTCTCAATATGTCGGGCTCCGTCAGTCCGGATCGGCCCATATCATCAATCTCACGACAACGGTCGGTATCCTCCGGATATCCGCCGCGCCAGACATCACCGGTAGGTAGCCTTCCCCTGCCAGGCTCATCATCTACAACTCGATCTTCTTGCCCCGGGGTACCATACCGGGCCCACCATGTACCCGAGACGGTTCATCCACTCCTCGAATCGGGTCTCGAAATCCAACAGAAAACATGAAATCTCATGGTGGACGACACATACATCACGAGAAAACCGCATCTTATTTTAAAAAGAGGGGAGGGGAGAGAGAGAGAAGGTTTTATAATTTCTTACGGTTTTCCCCAAAATCCAGAAATCTCATAGAAATCCAAATCTCAAAATCATGAGTAAGTATATGATAAGTGTCGGCATATGCCTATAATACTGCGCAATAACATGAAAATATGAATGCATGAATGTCTAACTAATAACTATCATGTCTTATACTAACATAAGAGAGAAATCATAATATTTTATCGGTTTAGTGGTTAACTGATTCTATCAATAAAAGATAACATGATCTAAAGTGTACGTGACATAGCAATTACCGATGATGATGTGTGTGAGCCGGCAAATAAGTGTGCGTGGAATATGCGCATCATCGGTAATGGTGCTGGTGTCCTAACAGGTAAGGTTTATACTGATTATAGCAACATATGTAAGAACATGCACCAGGATAATTACCGTATGAATGTAAATACAGACGTGCATTATCCACTCCTCTGTGAGATACGAGTACAACTACCACTATGTGAGTCGAACCTAAACCAGTGTCCATCTAACATCCTAAGGAACTAAACCAAATAGACTAGTCAGTAAGAAACTAGAGTCTACCTAAGGTCTGAATCAATATCTCTGATAGTCGGCGATCCCGCCTCAATAGCGTCACGTATGTAGTACGGCTTCCTTGAATCAAGAGTGCGGATCAATCATCAAATCTAAGCCTCGTACGGTAAAATCCATCGTACGGCATCCCAATATCGGGGTACGGTCAAGTATCTCCTAGGTGTCTCCTCATTCGTATAATGTCATCATCAACACATCTCATGATCAAGGTGCTAAACTGTGATGGCATACATCAATCATATATCATTGCCATCATGATAAGCATCATTAGTTTATCCTCAGAAATATCATGTCATATGTATCATATTGTGATTAAGTCATACTTATATGATATCGGCATCAGGTCACACCAATATAATGTCGTAATCAAGTTATACATATATCATATCGTGATCAGTCACAAGTTATAGTCCGGGTACTATTCTAGCGTCCCATGTACATCAATATCACCATCACTCTTTATAATTTATATATTCATGTTCATTATCTCATTCTCTAATGATCCGCTAACACTTTAATACGACTGTATAGCCAAGAATTACGGCATCAAGCCCAGTTACACTGTTTCATCATACCTCAGATATCATATCACATCAATGAATCCCATATACGTGTTGTGTATATATATACACCTATACCTAGTTTTATATATATACACACATATACGTATACGCCATGTCAAGTTTTAGTGTGTGCGTGTGTGTTTCTATCAGAAACCTACGAACCTCTCCCAAAGTATTCATCCTCAGGTATGGTTTTCCTAAATCAGTCTAGTCCCGCTTAGGGTCATTACTAGGGTCCTGCTCAGTAAGAATCTAGGGTCACATCGGGTTTCCTAATGTCAATAAGTACTATTCCTATTCTACGTTGCGGGGGTGCTAAACGCCTCCACCCGACTTCCCCCCATAGATATACATCTACTCACTTGGTCCATGTCTGCCGAAGACGGTGTCGCCATCCTCCTCTTCATCGCCCGCAGTCCACGTGAGGGGTACCTAAACGCAAACATATAAATAGTATCGTAAACCGAATCACATACAAAAGTCAAACGATACAAGGAACAAGCATAGGTTAAAACCTATGTCCCGTCCACGCAAAAGAACCAAATACCGCTCGATATCGGCATACAAACTCCGATGGATCGAGATAACATCAACAAACAACTTGTAGTTTTAAAACACATTACTTATACTATAAAACATGATTAAATCCATCGAAACCCGAAAATCTATCAAACCGTCCAATTTCGCAAAACCCGAAAACGCCAGTATACCGTTTTTCATCAAAACTTGACATTTAAATGAAACTAATGGTCATAAAACTCATTAAATAGCATAACTAGACTATACAAACTATTACTATATTTTTATTACACAAACTTGTATAAATTTGAAATTTCTAGTTTGCACCCTTTAACAATTTTCAACATTTTTCAAGTAAAATACCACAATTCCACCATAAAACATGATTTTGCATAAATTAATGACTTAAACCCCAATTCATGATGATAATGATATAATGAAACCAAAATTATATTTTTAATCTCATCTATATAGGAATTTCTAAAATCTAGTTTACAAAATTAGCAATTTTTATCACCATTTATCAATTAACCATAGAAACTAGCAATCAAACTAAGTTTTTCTTTCCATTAACATGCTAATATTTCCACTAAAACTATAATCCAATGATAACAACCCAAATTAGAATTTTATATTAACCACAACCACATTTTGCAAAAAACTAGTTAACTAAATTCCTAATTTAAAACAATTTTTGAATAACAATTTGTTAAACAATAACCATGCAAGATTTCCTAATACTAAAAGTGTTAAACTAACTACTATAACCCTAATTAATTATTAAAAATAATAACTTGAATTTAGAACCCTAGCTTGCATTTTTAAAAAAAGAACATAGAATTAATTCATTAAATCTAATTAAGCTTAATATGAACATCTAATAACAATAAGTCAAAAGAAAGAAAATTATACCTTCAAAATGTGAAATCCAGACAAGAAATGAGCCTCCAAAATGCATGCTTTCCATCTCCAAATTTCATATAAAAATGAGCAAGGAATAAAGAGTATGGAATAAATAGGATTTTGTGGAATTTTAATTGAATTTTTGATGTGTTTTTGATGAATTTTGAATAAAAATGATGTGGGAAATGGGGGGGGCCAGCCATGGGGGGTTGTGGCCGGCCCTAGAGAGGTGTGGGAGAGAAAGAAGAGAGTGGAAAAAGTGTGTAGAAGTTTCAAGAAGAGAAACAACACTAAAAGTCTTTTCATGCTTTATTTATTTATTTATTTATTTCTTTACTATAGCAACTCAAGAAAGTTCTAGAAAATAGGAAAAATTTGCAAATAATTTTTGCATGATACATACTAAATTCTAACATGCCATGGTTAATTTTTACAATTTAAAACCATTTAAATTTGTAATTTACACTAATTTAGTGTAAAAATAAAGCTTATGTTAATATTTAAAATAATTAATTTAGGAAAAATATTTTATTAAACTAAAAATTTATAAGTGGCTAAATAAACACCATTTACTAGTAATTTCATAATTAAAATGGATATTTTTAAAATTATAATGAAAAACAATCACGGTTTGATTTTACGAAAAATACATTTTACTTTACCGAAAATCATAAAATTCACTTAAACAATTTTATTCATTTAATTATTTATTTAATTATTTTTAAAATGTTACACTAAGTGAGCTTAAGCCCAAACTTCACCATCCTCCACTTGATTAGCACTTGAGTTTAGGGTGTTTCTTTCACTAAAGAGGGTTTAATGAAGAGGTAGCTTGGATTAGAGGAATATCGGATGGATCATCTTCGGCATGAAGGTCAAGAAGCAAAGCTCGTTCTTTTTTCAAGTGGAGCCTAGAGGAGTCGTAGGGACTACTAACCGGAGCTTTAGAAGAGAAGGACATGGTTAACAAAGGTTGTTGCCTCCTTTACTTAGTGTTAAAGTTTATGATATTATATGTTAAACCGTAATAATCTAGTTAAGCACTTTGGATAGTGTATCTTAGCACACCAATTTTTTAAAATAGCATGCTAGATGACTATGAAAACCCGGTGGTGATGTTAGGGTACACTTTCATGGTATCAGAGCCAAGCTAGAACATTAGGAAAATTCTTTACGACGTTAAAGTGTTCGATCGAATTTTCGAAGCTGGATTTTCAAAGTTTCTTTCCAGATTTTCAAAAGTAGAAATTTTTCTTATTAAAATTATCCAAAAAATCATGCAGGCTTTTCTATGGAGCCCTAAGAAGTACGAGGCTATGATTCAACTAAAGCGCCGTGGAACCGCAAATTTGGTGAATTGATGGCTCATACTTCTTGTGCTGCTCTATTGTTATATTTGTCACTTTCTGGGTATTTTTAGTTATGCTCAAGTTGTTGAGTTCTCTGGGATTTGTGGGTGTTTGATAAATCGATCGAAATGTTTAACATCGTCAAGATTATGATGACATGTGATACAATTTTTAGATTCCACAATAATTAGTTTTGTGAAAACTACTTAGTGTTTTATAAATCTAGCATTTCAGTCTCGGTTCATCGATTGTCACGGAATTTCGATTCGGATCAAAGCTCTATCGCAATCACGTATAGTACACGAACATGACAATCGGGAATCTTGTTGAATTATCCGACAACTTATTGAAAAGTGTTTTTAGTTTGAGACTAAAATGCAAGGTTTATAGGGTTAGGCATGAAATTTGGAATATGAGATATTACGAGTTTATGATGTCTAACGTATTTGCTGATTCTAAATATTTTAGTTTTTGATTTCTTTTCTGCGACCATAAGTGTAATATGTAGGGTATCCCCGATCTCGTTGCTATATGTCAACGACATTTGGGATACGCATATTTACTTACGTTGATGACATGTGATGTTATGTGTTGCTGTGATATGTTATATTGGATCGTCGTGATTGAATAGCCGGGGGGCATTGCGTGAGTCGAGAGTTTTTAATTTTCATTCATGTAAAATTGTAAGTAATATTCTTTTATTGGGACACATGCGGGTTGAGGATGATGTCACCATTGTGATATGATATTTACTTTTCCGTATTACAATAGACCCAAGGCTGGGAGCGCAAGTAAATGGGTTCTATGGTCTAGAGGGAGACCATCTCGAAGAGTCGATTGTTAGTTATATGTATGCCCTAAAGGCCATTACTGTACATGTGATGTATATTGTAGTGAATACTTGGACATATATGGGTAGACTTTCTTGATCGACATGATAGTATGCTATTCCGTAGCTCTTTATCTTAACATGTTGACTTGTATAAGTGATGTTGTCTTGCTCTCACATGTTGATAAAGCCCTTAGGATGTGCACATGACTACCGGGACTATGAAGGAGATCATACTAGTGGGGCCAAGTGTAGTCCATAAGTACAGCCAATAATTGTTCTTAGTTATGGGAGTATCGAGACAGGGCATCGATACTCTAGAGTAGACAGGCGTATACACAGCTTGACCCATATGATGGGCGATGGATGATCCCACATCCATTGGTGTTTGACATCAAAGATGGTATACGGGTGCTCAGTGGAGACTGGGTACACTGGACGGACTCGCCGAGAACTCCTAGATGGTATTATACTTATCGTCGGATAGCAGTTCTCTGGTGACACTGGTACAGGTTAGTTTGTCGATTCGAGATCGTCATAGAGCCTTGTGTGATTCCAACTGTGCTTTGATTTCCACCATACCACGGTCAAGAGATCGTGCAAAAAGGTGGTTTTTGGGTACAGTCCCGAGTCACATGAAGGCAATGAGCGATAGGAGGGGATTCGTCTCTCCCGGTATTGGGAGTGGATGTTGCGCTATGATCGATTGGCCATAACAGGAAATCCCTGGCCAGGGTTGCTGAGATCTAATGGTAAGTGTTATCAGTAGTTTCTCGAACCGTTATAGACCTTGCATCGGCATGACTTATCAGGCTATTGGGGTCTGACGTTATACCACACTGGGATGTGATATGCGACATATCTGACGAAGAGACCGGACTGTACGGTAGTGTAACTGATTGGATTCGTAGGAGTATGAGCAGGCTTGCTTGTTGATCTTCTAATCGCTTAATACCCGGGTGGCCATTACGTTTAGCTGACCGCTTGCGGCTTTTGGGTGATTGATATGATCATCACCTACTGCCGGCGTATTGACGAGTCTTTAGAGTCCTACACAGAGGTTTCCTGGTTCATGCGAAACGGAGTAGGAGCACATATGTGATATGTACGGGACCGAAATTAATGCGCGTATGTGATACCGCATTCTATTCTAGCGATATGTGATATCGGTCGATTATATGTGATATAACCGGGTTATCGGATCAAGTGTTAATTCGATAAGTTGATTCATATGATATTAATCGGTTGTATGTGATATAGCCGGATTATTAAATCAAGTGTTGATTTGATAATTTAATGTATAATTATATATTTGATATATTAACTTACATTAACTAATATTTGTTCAATAAGTATTCTTTTTCTCACATGTGTGCATGTAGTATATATGTGATATATATTAATGTACATTTTATTGTGTGATGCTTGATGATACATGATTCATGGGTGTATGAGACTTACACTATACTTGATATAATGTAGGGTTTATATTTATCTAAGTAATTCAAAATTGGATGGATATTTGGCATGGTTACAAGCTTGTAGAAGCTTGTAGAAACATTGACCAAGTCCACCATTTTTGTTTCACTTGTAGATATTTATTGACCCAACCATTATACTAACCGTAGTCAAGTCTATACAAGGGTTATTGTATGACACTAACTCACCCATGGTTCATATTCTAACCTCATGAGTTCATTCTTCATCTCATCACTTGATCTTCATCTTCATGAGAAAAAAAAACTTGCTAGCTTTTTCTAAGGTGATGAAATATTGTGAGAAAAAGAAATCTAAATAGAGCCCACCTCGTAATTCAACATCCTCTACTATTAGCCAATTTAGTTTAGGGTTTTTTCTTCACTAAACCCTAATTTAGTGAAGAGGTAGCATGAGCTTGAGTCTCCTCGACGTAGATCATCTTCGGCCTCGAAGACTTCGAGCAAGTTCGCATCTTTCACCTTGCGGAGCCTCTCAAGAGTTCAGGAGGTCATTACTCACAGCCAAGGGACGTCTACATGGAGCATTTGAAGTGAAAGACCGGTCCACAAAGGTTGTATTTCTCATTCACTTAGTATGTAAAGTTGTTTGCATGCTTTTTGTTTGAATCTCTAGTTAAGATTCTAGGGTTAGGGTTCTTTAGAACGGAAAAAATTTAAAAACAGCATGGACGATGCCTCCCAAAACCTTGCAGCTACGCTAAGTAACCCAACAGTGGTATCAGAGCTAGGCTAGAGATTTAAACAATGTTTGTTAGGTTACGAAACCGAAATTGCTCCGAAACTTGAAACACTAAATCTAGTTTCTTTCGATTTTTTAATGGTTTCTAAAAAATTTTTAAACATCTGCAGAATGTTGTATGTGATATAACATGAACACTGTGAAAATTTGAGGCAATTTGGCAAACTTTTGGCCGGCCGCATAGGCACAAAAATCCGCCACCTCGGCTCATTTTGTGTCTTTGGGCTTCAAATTTTCATGGTGTTCCAGTCTCTGGGTTTTGGTGTTTCAGGTGTTGTTTGTTTTTGCTAAATTTGCATGTGATGTTAACTTTCTGCAAAGGAAACTCGGAGTGTTTCGTAGTCGTAATTCTAACATGTATTCGGGTTATTTAGATGATGTTAAAAAGTTTCAACGGATATCAATAACCCAATTTTTCCCTGCTGAAAATTTTCCAAGTGTTGGATTTTTTCCGTGTTTAAAATCTTAAAAAAATCATGCAAGCGATTCTGTGGACGCTCTAGAAGAACGATACCCAAACTCGACTTTTTGGATCGTGGAACCGCGGTCATACCCTAGGGTGTGCCGCAGTTCCGTGGCGACATGAGCGAGACATGGGTCGGCCCTTCTACGGATGGTTCATAGGAGTTGTGGCATGTTCTGAGTACTTTTTGAACTTCAATCAAGCGTTGATCTTTCGGGAAACTTTGGGTGTTTGCTTATTCGATTGAAAAGTTTAACTTTATCTAACTATCTGTGATTTTGATACAATATTTGGAATCCACATAATTTGTTATGAGATAACCAGTTTGAATTTTGTAAATCTAGCAAGTTAGTCTCAGTTGATCGGTTGCCACGGAATTTGATGTGGATCAAATGCCCGTCGCAATTACGTACTATACGCGGATACTCGCAGGGTAACCTTACTAGATAGCCACGCCCCATAGCCCCGACCATGTGACTGTAGGAGAACCCCGTCGCCAAAAGCATCCGTTAGGTTGCTCGCAGCCGTGGTGTTCCGCCTTAGTGCACTTCGCCGACAGCATCGGGGGTGCGGCCATCTATTAATATTTCCGACGTGCATTCGATCAGGTTATCAGGAATCTTATTGAATTACCCGACAGATTATTGGAAAGTGTTTTCAATATCGAGACTAAAATGCGGGGTCTATAATTGTTAGGCATGTGATGTCTAAGGAATTCATTTGGTTAGGCATGAAATCCAATGTATGTGATACATTGGGTTTATGATGTCTAAGGTGGTTGCGGATTCCAACTGTTGTAGTTTTTCACTTTCTTTTCTGCGACCGTAAGTGTAATATGTGGTGTATCGCCGGTTTCGGTGCTATATGTCAACGAAAACTGGGATACGCATATTTACTTACGTTGATGACATGTGATGTTATGCGTTGCTGTGATATGTTGTATTGGATCGTCGTGTTTTGAATAGCCGGGTTTTTTTTTATGTGAGATGAGAGTTTTTTATTTTCATTCATTTAAAAGCTTGTATGTAATATTCTTTTATTGGGGAACTTCCGGGTTGAGGATGATGTCACCATTGATGTATATTATTTACTTTTCCGCATTAGGATAGACCCAAGGAGGAGAGCACAAGTAACCGGGTTCTAGGGTCCAGTGGGAGACCATCACGAGGAGTCGAGACCGGGACTCCTAACTCTAGAATTGGAAGGGTTGCTTGCCGCTCTCGTAGGGGTCTAGGGATGTGGGTTTGGCTATTCATCGTGACCGTGAAATCCGTGTTTTATACTGGCTTAATTTAAAACACGGAATTTCTAGTATATCCAATATTTTATATGTCATTCTTCTGCTGCTGATATTTAGTGATGCGATCACTTGATATGTTCTGAGAAGAATGCCTATATTATATATATGAGATATAATTAATATTGCTGCTTTCGTTTCATATGTGATGCTTGGGAAGCATAATTAATGGGACTTCAGTAATGAGATTAATGAAATAAAAGAAACCTAAAGATGTTGTAGAAACTTGTCTCGAAAACAGTGTAGGGTTCCTAGGCATCCTAATGAGGTCTCACAAGGCATCGAACATGCCATTATAAAATTTTACGGGTGCCGAGAGACCCGACTACGGATCGTTTGCTAGAAAACTAGGCGAAAAACAATCTAGTTAACAACTTAACTAATGGGATATCGGAAATACAACCTTTGTAGATCCGGTGCTCCACCTCCATAGCTCCGCAACGAAGTCGTCTCCGCTGTCCAAAAGGAATCCGGGCTCTAGAGTCGGCTTCGTCGGAGAAAAAGCGAGCTAGGTCGTCGATGTCCATGCCGAAGATGATCTACGTCGAGGCATCGCTAAATCAAGCTCCACCTTCACCAAGCCATGAAAACTTGTGAAGGAAACACACTCTACTACTTGGCAAGAGGTAGAGGATGAAGAAATAGGAAGTGGGTAGACTTTATAATTGGATTTCTCACTCAAAAACATCAATCACCATTGATGAGGTAAGCTTTTCTTCACTTGAAGCAAGGAAGAAGAAGAAGAATAATATGATAAGATTAATTAGAAAAGAAAAGAAAAACCAATCCTTATCATATATTGAACCATGGTTAGATGTCGAGAGTTAACTAAGGTTTAAGTGAGTGGTTAGGGTTAAGCATGAGACAAAATGGTCATTTGGTCAAGGTCTTCATGAAGGTTCATGAATGAACAAAAGAAAACAACCATTTTCCTCATTTTGCCTTTTCTTTTTCCAAAAAGATAAATGAATAAAATGAAATCAAAAACCCTAATCACCCACTTAACTATAGTTTAATTCTTAACACTTAACCATAAGGCATGTATCATCAAACATGATACAAGCAAGTGCACAAAACTATATCGAATATACAATGTGCACACCCGAACGAGAAAATCCATTTAAAGTGAACCGATACTAGTTAATGCAAAGTAATATATCAAATATATTATTATGCATTAAATCATTAAATCAACACTTGATTTAACGATCCGGTCATATCGCATATAACCGACTAGTATCATTAGTAACAACTTATCGAATCAACACTTGATCCGATAACCCGGCTATATCGCATATAACCGATCAATGTCACATCGCGAGAATCGAATACAGTATCACATACTGGTATTATTCTCGGTCCCGCACATATCTCATATGCGCTCCTATTTCGTTTCGCTTGAGCCAGGAAACCTCTGTGTAGGACTCTAAAGACTCGTCAATACGCCGGCAGCGGATGATGATCATATCAAACATCCACAAGCCGCAAGCGGTCTGCTAAACGTAAGGGCCACCCGGGTATTGAGCGATCTGAAGATCGACGAGCAAGCCCGCTCACACTCCAGTGAATCCGACCAGTAACACTACCGTACAGTCCGGTCTGATCGTCTGATATGTCGCATATCTCGCCTAGGGGTGGTAAACGTCAGACCCCAATAGCTCGATAAGTCGTGTCGATATGAGGTCTATAACAATTCGAGATACTACTGGTAACACTTACCAGTAAATCTCAGCAACCCTGGCCAGGGATTTCCTGTTATAGCCAATCGAACACAGCGCAACATCAACCCCCTATACCGGGAGAGACGAATCCCCTCTTATCGCTCATTGCCTCCATGTGACTCGGGACTGTACCCAAAAACCACCATTTTGCACGCCCTCTTGGACGTGGTAAGATGGAAATCAAAGCACAGTGGGAACCACACAAGACTGTATGACGATCTCGGGTCAACAGACTACTCTGTACCAGTGTCACCAGAGAACTGCCATCTGACGTGAGGTATAATACCATCTGGGAGTTCTCGGCGAGTCCGTCCAGTGTACCCAGTCTCTACTGAGCACCCGTATATCATCTCTGATGTCAAACACCAATGGATATGGGATCATCCATCGCCCATCTGTATGGATCGAGAAGGTATACGCTAGTCTACTCTGGTATATCGATGCCCCGTCTCGATACACCCACGACTAGGGACTTAGAAGGATGTACTTATGGACTACCATGTCCCCACTAGTATGATCCGCATCATAGTCCAGGTAGTCAAGTACAGATCCTAAGGGCTTTACCAACATGTAACAGAGAGACAATTAGCATACACGTTAAGGTAAAGTTCAACCAGATAGCATACTATCATGTCGAGCAAGAAAGTCCTCCCTATATACGTCCCAGCATCCACTACAATATACATCTTATGTACAGTAATGGCCTCTAGGGCATACATATAACTAACAATCTCCCACTTGCACTAGGGCCATCTGATAGCAGTGGTTGAAGTATCTCATACTCAACCATCCCATAAAAGTCTCTCTCTGGGAACAGGCCTTTGTGAGTGGATCCGCTGTGTTGTCCTCTGAGTCTACTCTCCTAACCTCGATCTCCCTGGAGATCAACCATCTCCATGATCAGGTGACACTGCCTTAGAATATGTCTGGATCACTGATGGGACCGGTGTTCCTTGGCACAAGCCACAACTCCATTGTCTCACAATGGTAGGAACATAGTTCATCTCATGAACCAATATACACCCAAACAGCCTCTTTGGTAGCATCTTAAGTAGCGATGTATCCAGCCTTTATCGTCCAGTATGTCACGGTATTTAGCTTGGAACTCTTCCAACATACCGTCCCTTTACTGAGGGTAAAGACAATGCCTGCGACTGACACTCAGTCGTCATTATCACCCTGGAACCCTTCCAGTGATTCTCCCCAGGATCAATTGATACTATCTCACTACAACTAGTGAGAATCCCAACATCCATTTAGATCTATCTCATAGATCCAAAACCCAGGATTTAGGAGGCATCACTTTGATCCTATATCGAGAATCATTGTGATAAGCGGAGATTGATCGAGCGTAGCATAGGAAACTCCTTCCCTATCAAGAGTATGTCATCCACGTACTCTACGAGGATCACCACCATACTCCCTACTACCTTTTTGTATATACAAGGTTCATCTACCATTTTGATGATGTCAAACTGTTTGACTAATCCATCAAAACAGATGTTCCAACTCCGCGATGCCTGCTTTATCCTATAAAGCATCTTGCACACGTTTCCGCTGCTCCCACTGTCTACGAAGCCCTCTGGCTGTGTACTTATAGACGCTCTCTTCCAAAATATCATTTAGAAAAGCAGTCATGACACCCAACTACCAGATATCGTAGTCATGGTATGTAGCCGTGGCAAGTAGGATCTGGATGGACTTAAGCATAGCCACTTGAAAAGGTTTCATCATTATCCACGCCTGGTCAATGATGCAAACCTTTAACAAGTCTAGCTTTGAAAGTCTCAACTTTTCCATGTACACCAAGTAATCTTCTCAAGATATACTTGCTCCTGATGGGGATTTAACCCTTCAGATATAGCAACCAAAGTCCATACTTTGTTGGTGTATAAGGATTCCATCTCAGATCACTAAGGATCCAGCCATTCTTACAGAGTCTTACTCCTGATGGCCAGCTCGAAGCTAGTTGGGTCATCATCTCATAATGTATTCCTCGCTCCCACTGTCATAGAGAAACCGAAGTATCTCTCAGGTGGGTGAGGAACCCTACTAGATCGGCGGAGAGGCTGAGGTTCGTTGGAATCTATTGAATCCTTTGGTTCTATTAAATCATCTGCTGTAGTTTGTATAGCTGGAACCTTTCCAGTTCTACATTACAGACCTTGCCTCGAGCTTGTCTGGATTTTGCTTTTAGACATAGGCCGGACAACCCCAAATCTTAACTAACTTAAGAAATGGGCTCTTCCTTTTCCATATCACATATGGAGTGGTAGGCAACTGATTTGATTCGAACCTATTCAATAGGTATGCAACTTCTCAAGTGCATAACTCCCAAAAGGAAATAGGTAACTCAGTAGTACTCATCATAGAGCACACCTTATCATATAGGGTGTTATTGCTCCGCCCCGATATACCATCGTGCTATGGTGTATTCGGAGGAGTAATGCTGAGAGAGAATCTCATTCTCCTTTAGAATAGTCCAGGAATTCCGTGCTCAAGTATTCTCCTCCCTGATCTCATCAAAGGACATAATACTTATACCCGTATTTTGGTTCTCTACTTCTAACTTATATTCTGTGAATATCTCAAAAGGTTCGGACTTGTGTTTCAACAGGAACATATGTCTGAATCTAAAGAGATCATCAGAGAACGTAATGAAGTATAAAGAACCAGTCCTGGCATGTGTAGACAGGGGACCTACATACATCAACATGTATCATCCCAAGAGTTTACTAACTCTTCCTCTGTTTCCACTAAACAGAGCTATGGTCATCTTATCTTTGTGACATGACTGGCGAGTTTCACAAGATGTAAATTCAAACTGATTTAAATATGCATCTATATGTAACTCTAGCTAGTCGGGTCACATTGATCTGACCTAGTCTACAATACCTCAAGAAGGAATCGTTCAGTTCTGAACTTTTCCTCTTGTGTGTGTTCAGTATACTAAGAACTGTAGTTTGATTTAGAACATCAATGCTTTTAGATAACGTGCCTGAACCGATCAACTTTTGATATAGGAAATGTTCAAAACATTATCCATCAATACAAAATTATATCCTTTCTTTTCTAACAAAGAGAGTGATATGATTTGGTATATCAGGTTCGGTATCTAATAACATTCGTTTAGAATCAATGTATTGGTAATACAGGGTGACAGTGACCGACAGACTTGGCTGCAACTCTTGCCCCGTTTTCTGCCTCATGAAACTTATCACCCGTTCTCAGTTTTTCTACCCTTTTGTAGCCCTATGTAACATATTACATATCTGGGATCCGGATCCGGTATCATATACCAAGGATGTAAAGGATACTGAGAAACAGTTCTGTATAATGAACACACCCGAAGATGATGCATCATCATGCACTCTCTTCGTTTGGGCGGCACGGGAAATCTGGTATTCCCCAATTTCCTGCTCTGTCTTATAACAATTATAAGTTGGAGTGGGACCAACGTTCCCCAGCTCAGTATAACAAGCGGGTTCGGTCAATAATCCGTATTATTATCTTGATTAAGGCGTGATATGGTCGCTACCTGGAGAGAGAGAGAAGAAAACACTCAGCGTGCGCTCTTGCAAGAATAGATTGGTTATAATTTTATCTAATCAGGATGGCTCCCACTGCTTTTTATCAAATCTTCCTTCAAACCCTAAAAGGAAAGACTAGCCGGGATTAATTACACACTACAAGTTCGCCAATCTTTCAGCCAGGCCAGTGTCGGTACTTTGAGGGAGGTCCCCCGTGCGTTCGCACGAACCTAATTAATGTAAACCTCGTTTTCCCATAGGCGTAACCTCGTTGACACCTTTCTAGACACTTACTTGATCGGCTAATTGTAATATGTAAAACTCTCCCAGGAGTAACTCTTACTCGCAGCGGGTATCGGGATCCAACTATCTCATAGAAGGTATGCAATCTCATTGCAAATTTCAACACTTGAAATTCCCGATAATATTTTGCCCCTAACGTGCTATGACCTTGACGAAAGCCAACAAACCATAGCCCGCTAGTCAAGTTCAACCCGTACATTTCTTGATCGAATTAAACCCACCCGCACGACCCTTGACGAAAGCCAACAAAGCCGCACGACTACCCTAATCCAATCGCATCGTATGCTAGCAGATAAGCAGCATATAGCTACCGCACACTGCACCTTGACGAAAGCCAACAAATGCAGCACGAATACTATATACAACTTATCTGAAATGACTCGACAGGTTTTTCTGAAAACCTATTGCGTAATGAACTTGATATCGTTGTAGAATCAAATGATTTTGAAATGAAGTGTTTTTGAGGCTTTTCTAGTTTTGCTAAAGGAGTCACTCCCGGTGAAGGGATCGTCGGTCCTTTCCTCGTCGAATGAGGTGCGGGATATATCACATATATCACTGTGCAAAGCAAAAACACTTAAAAGCAATCAAAAGACAAACCGAAGGTTGTAGCATCTGCCAGTTATTGCTAAAGGAGTCACTCCCGGCGAAGGGATCTCGGTCCTTTCCTCATCGAATAAGGTGCAGGATATATCACATATACCTCTGTGCAAAGCAAGAACTGTAGCTACCTGTTTTATTTTGAAATTCGATTCTACAACATCTTAGGTTTCTTTTATTTCATTAATCACATTAATGAAGTCCCATCATTTAAATACCTAAACATCACAGATAAATACGACGTACACTTATGCCATCCGCATTCGCCTCGATGTCCCCTCGTGCACCGTTAGGTTAGGTAACTAACGGCAGAGCGGGGCAGGGCTAGCGCGGGTGTAAAACATAAGTAACGCCTATATAATATATCATATATACTATATACTGTATCTATCACAGAATATCACATGATCATATCACAGATATCGCAGCAGAAGAAACATATGAAATATTGGATATACTAGGACGTCCGTGTTTTCAATACGAGCCAGTATAAAACACGGATTCCACGGTCGTGATGAATAGCCAAACCCACACCCCTAGACCCCTACGAGAGCGGCAAGCAACCCTACCAATTCTAGAGTTAGGAGACCCGGACTCGACTCCTCGAGTTGGTCTCCCACTGGACTCCAGAACCCGGTTACTTGTGCTCCCCTCCTTGGGTCTATCCTAGTGTGGAAAAGTAAATAATATACAAATGGTGACTACTTCCGCAACCTGGAAGTGCCCCAATAAAAGAATATTACATACAAGTTTTTACATGAATGAAAATGAAAAACACTTATCTCATATAAAAACCCCCGGCTATTCAAACACGACGATCCAATATAACATAACCAGCAACACATAACATCACATGTCATCAACGTAAGTAAATATGCGCATCCCAATTGTCGTTGACATATAGCAACGAAACCGGCGATATCACATATTACACTTACGGTCACAGAAAAGAAAGTGTAAAACTACAACAGTTGGAATCCGCAACCACCTCAGACATCGCATGCCTGACCAAATGAATTACTTAGACATCGCATGCCTAACAATTATAAACCCGGCATTTTAGTCTCAAAATCGAAAACCCTTTTCAATATCCAGTCGGGCAATTCAACAAGATTCCCGACATCCTGATCGAATGCTCGTCGCAAACTTCAGTAGGCGGCCGTGTTCATCACAGAATACTGCATTTTATACCGCCCATTCTTACGCTCGGTTGTTTATAGGTAGGTGCTTTTAATCCGTGTTTTTTATATATTTGCAGGATACAGGTTCTCGGTTCTAAAACGGTAAATTCATGGAAAACACGACAAAATCCGGGTTCCTGCCAACCACTGAGAAAACACGGTCTCCGCTCGTCATCCGTATGTTGCCAGATACCAGTTTAGGAAGACAAAATGTCAAATCAATGTCACCTTCATGCACAAGGCTCAATGGCAACAACAAGTTCCAAGAAATCTACGCGGAGCTCAAGGCAATCATGACAAAACATCCACAAAAAGTCCACCTTTCCTCAACAGAAATTCTGGAAGAATTGTGAAAGAATTATCAGAAAATATGTGTACCAGACAACAGGGGACAGCAGATCAGGGCCGTACAGGAAACCCCACACCCTAAACCTACTGTAGGGGCGCGGATCCGCGGCCAATAGGGGGTATTGGCGGCTGATCCGCGGCTAGGTGGGGCCCTCTCTGCGTTAACTTTTGGGGGTATTTTGGGTATTTCCCATGTGGTTTGGTGGTTGCCCTAGAACTCCATTCTCCTGCCTATAAATACAGCAGTTTTGAGCACAACCAAGGGTCATTCTTTGTTCTCCATTCTTTTGTAGGATTTAGTTCTTTTTCTTCTTCTTCTTCATTCCTCTTCCATGAAATTGTAAGTGAGAAGCTTTTTTGTGGATGTGAATAAAGATGAAGGTTTTTTCTATTATTCTTTTTGTTTAAGCTTCCCCCTTGAGCTCTCTACCTTAACTTGATCTTGCAACCTCTTAAGTGAGCTTGCAAGTTTAAGTTTTGGTCATTGGTCTCAAGGGGTTGTATCATTTCGTTCTCGCCTTAGCGCTTCAATTCACATGCGTTCTCTACCCTTCCCTTGATCTTGCAACCTCTTCATTGAGATTGCAAGTTTAAGGGTTGGCTATTGATCCCATGCTTGTTTTGAGTTCTATGGTTCTTGTAATTACTTTCTTGCATTTTTCATTCTAGTCTTTAATTACTTGCAATTTATTTCCATGCTCTTTAATTACTTGCAATTTACATTCATGCACTTTAAATACTTGTATCTTTTCTTTTCTTTGTTCTTTTCTTTTTGTTCTCTTTTTGTTCATTTTGTGAATATTGTAATTATTGTTGTTGTTAAGAATTAATACGGTATTATAAGTTAATGTTTCTTTGCCAATTCCTTTTCCCGTTATTTTCCATTTGAACTTCGCCCAAACCATACGCAAGCGCTCCGTTAGGCACCGTACCCTGACAAGGTAACGGTGATTCCTAACCGCGACCGGTTGCGTTCGGTTTGGCCGGAGGCGAAAGCAAGAGACAAGAACGGAAGGACAAGGGTAAATAAGCCGGATTCCACGAATACCGCGCTTAAATCCCCTAATCCACGTTGTTGCCAATTGCTTAGCTTCAATTGGTCAAGACTCGGCTCAAAGGTTTTGAGTACGGATTTCTTTAGCTTACAATCTCGTATCTTTTCTTAACAACTTTATACTTGCAAATAAACACATAGGTTAGACTGAACAAACATACAGATTCTTTATTGACTCGTCTAAGACAAGAAGGTAAGATAACACCATCTCCCTGTGGACCGACCCGTGCTCAACCGGCTAGCTGCATAGCGACACCGTCCTGATCGCGGTTACACTTTAAATCTTTGAACATCCGACACGCCAAAAGCATGCGATCAAATGGCGCCGTTGCCGGGGAGACGGTAGCGTATTTTCTTTCTTGTAATTCGGGTTAATATTCTTTTTGTATATAAAAAAAAAATATATATTCTTTTTTGTTTTTTGGACAATATTTTTGTGGGCAAGTGTGCAGAATTTTGCGTATTTGCAAACTGCGATAGTGGGGAAGCAAAGTGTACATTCAACGTTAAGGTGATTACGAAGTACAGTGCCAAAGATCCGGGTAGTTTGACCCGCGCAAGCGAACCTTTCAAGCTTACCGGATTTGATTCAACGGGGGTTTCCTAACCCAAAACTTAAACGGTACGTACTTTACTAACACCTTCTTCTCAAATCCGACACTTCCAATATACTAATCTTTGCAGGATTCTTTGCAAGTTCGCTAGCAAACGCTAAAACTTGACTAACCCGTATTTGTTACAGCGCCGCGCTTAAACTAAAAAAACGATTGTTTTGATTCTTTATAAGAATTTTTTGAATTGTGCGTTGCATCAATTAATACGGACTTAAGGGCAAGCGAACCCCACAACATACGGTAAAGGATTTCATCACCTTTTCCGTGGCCCACAAATCACGAACTTGCGCATAACGTTTACCCGCACAAATTTAAAAGAAACTAGACATTAAGCCTTAAGGACTTCGCGCTCACTAGGAGAAGTTAACTGTATTTAGAAGCTTGCTTAACGGTATATTGTTTACGGGGTGTCTAGGAAAGTGTTAACGGCGAAACCGCCAAAAGAGAAAGGGTTATTTAATTAAGGAACTTCGCGAAAGCGTTGGAAAACCTCCCCTTATCTCTGCACTTACCTGGCCTCGTGATCAGTGTATCTTGAGTCTGTTTCTCGACACAGTTTAACTTCGACAATCAAGTTCTTGAGCAGGTCTAGTTGACCTAGGTGAACCCTAGAACGTTTAAGTGTGTGGTATTTTTGTGTCGTGATTGTTTTTGTTCATATTCTTTTTGTGTATACTCCATTCTTTTGTAATATATATTAAAAAAAAAAAAAAAACCACATTCTTTTCCCCTCCTTTTCTCTACCTTTCTTTTTCTCTCTTCATATCATGGGTACCCCACCTCGCAAAACTCTTGCCGAACTTTGGTACCCACAACCAGACATTACTTCATACGGTTCTTGTTTTGGCCGAACATCGAACGACCCCTCCATGCCAAAAATTTCATTGAGAGATCGGATAGACGCGTCTAGGACAAACAATTTGACTCTGCAATTCACTTCGTATCAACCACTTCAAACAGTCACCCCTTCTTACGTTGATATCCCTTCTTCGAGTCATGTTGCCACTCCAAGACCTATGTCTATTGCTGAACATATCGAACAATCCCGTAGCCGATCTTTCACTCCTTTCACCACTACAAATTCTTGGGATCAACAATTCAATTCACCTTCTTATCCCAATGTTGATCCCACTCCTGTCCAGCCATTCAATTCCTACCAAACCTACCCTACTTTGGCACCTTCCCTAGACATTGCTTCTACACAACCATTTGGGGGTTTCCAGTAACCAAACGACTTCGAATCTTTCACTGAAACCCCATCACAACCTATGTCTAGTCTGGAACAATCCTTGGAAGATTTTAGGGTAGCGTCTAGCCAACAGATGATGGATTTGAATGCGTCCATGGCCGCCCTCATGCAACCTAGTGACCCGGTAGCTAGTTTCCAACTAGCTCCAACTTTTTCAATGTATGATGAGGCGGTAGGACAGGCTGTGAATTTGAGTGGAGAGAGTGAGCTGTACCCCCTTCCAAATCAAACCTACCCGTCCCAAATTGAATCCCACAACTCCTGTGTTGAAAGTCTATCAAATGTCCCAAATGAATTATCAGTTGAAGATAGAATGTTTAATGAGTCGTGCGACTTTGTAGTGTTTGATTTGCCCGATTGTGAAGGGTCCCTTTTGAGTGAAACCATACCCAATCCTCTTGACCTCTACACCTCCACTCTAGAACCTGAATTGATTGATATCCATGCTTTTGTTGAGGTGTCGGAGAATTTTGATTTTCACTTGATTGAGGATATTGACGCTGGGAACATTTTGGATGATGAACCCGTAGATTTGACTGAGTTTGTCTCTTCAAATCATCATCCCGAGTCATTAAAGGTTTTTCCCGAACCCCATATGCGTCTTGATTTTGAAGAAAAATGCATGGATGAGCTAAATTTTGAGGAGAATATTGAGGATAGCACTGAGGATGAAACAGTTTTAATTGATGAGTCGGATTTTCCAATTCATCCTAATCCTTTCATTGACTGTGTGCACCCTCCCGAAACCCTAACCGATACTCCTCCTCAACCACTTCCCTCCACCCTTTCCATCGTTCCGACCTTGCAAGAACCCGTCTCACTTTCATTTACTATGTCTGGTTTACCAAGTTCGGCGTACCCATGGTTTCTCACGAACCTTGAGGGATTTGACCCCATTTCTCGACGGGTAAATATATTAGCACAATCGCTTTTCTCACATCGGTCATCACAAATTGTGCTAATCTATTTACTCCATTTGCACCCTCAAGTTCGTATTCCACTTCTTTTTCCCTTCCGCCATTCTTCTTCCTTTCATATACCGAGACCGTATCCCGCCTCTCTTCGCATACGGTCTCGCGTATTGTCCTTCTCTTTTCTCTACGCCTTCTTCCACCAACCTGTACATTATAGCGATAAAATCTTTGAATGGTTGGTGCTCACTTTTGGCCTGTGTAAGGCCTTGTATAGCTTGATACTGTTCTTTCCCCCCTAATCCTGAACTTCAACGCTTAACAGTGGAAACACTGTTTTACTTAAGTTTGGGGGGGGCACCTTTTTTGTATATATTTTTTGTTTTCCTTTTTGTATATAATTTGTTTTTAGGGAGCGCCGGCAATTTTGACCCTCTTGGTATAGCCTGACAGTGAGGGCACTGTCAAGTTTAAGTTTGGGGGTGTGTGCTCGGTAAGCTTTCTTCCTTCGCATTCATATGTATATTTTGCATCTGCATATTAAATCCATAAAATCCATAAAAATCTGAAAATTTTCTAAAAATATAAAAACTTTTTTGTCAAGTTAGATTGTGGAAGAACTCTGATTCAACATTCGACGGTTTTTGTTTAAAAAATAGGAATAACTAAATCTTATGTTTAGATTTTGAAAACCTGAAAGATAACTCTCCTTTGAAGTTAACTATAGCTGATATACGTCTTTACATCACACTACACGTGTCGTGAGTTTTTGGGAATTAGATGACAAGTCTTTTATGTTTAAAAAACTTTTAAACAGATAAATGATTTTCTGAGGATCAAATAGGTTTGTTCTGAAATAAGTAATGTCAAGAATAGTTTATGAAGTAAAGCGAATATGAAGGAATGTTATTGAAGCCGTAATTGGAGCTAAGTCTGAAAAATAACCCATCGGAAACTTGATTGGAATGATTACACACCAAACCCACTAAACACGTCTTTTATCCAAAAAAAAAAATTAATTGAACTGCCGGTTATATCTCCGTTCGTATTAAATCATCTGATTTTCACGTCAAACTGTCTTTTGTTTTTGGACCTAGGTAACTTGAGTAATTAAGTCCGCTGGGGTGTTTTTACACCTAATGCCCTAAAACCAACTGGTTTGGGTGCATTGTCCCAAAGCTCGCTAAGAAGCCTAGAAAGTCCAGTTTAAAACAAAATCAAGCAAGTGTTCCCTCCGAGTTAAAATTCCTAACGGTTCTTTGTGTGAGAATAATCTTAATAAAAGACAGGCTTTTATAAAAATTTTAGCGGAGATATGAAGGTTTTACTCCATGATAAAGACTATTGCACGTTCACAGAGGTGTGTATGAAATGAAAACAAGAAAAAGGTGGAGTGAAGAATAAGACCTAGTTTCCTGTTAGGGAAGATAGAAATTCTGAAGTTGAAACTTTACTGGAAAACGAAACTTGAAAAATGCTTAACTCGTTATAGAACTTATGTGATCCTTTTAAAATTGTTATCTGGGCTTTATTGTGCGACATGATGACTTTATTCGACCTTTCGGGAACTTAACGACACTATTTGCACTGCACGTAAAGACATATAAAATCTGTAGTTAAATAAGATGCGAGGTGTGAAAAATAAAGGTTCGATAGTCTAGACTTAGGATAATAGAATTGTTATTTTCTGAAACAAAACTTTAGGGTTTGAATCTTAGTTATTTTACAAAACCAACTTGACCGGATTTTGTGGGTAGTATCCGCTAAAAACCCTCAGGAGACAACACTTCTCCTACTAGGGACACCTAGAGGTTTAACGGCTTGTTGCACGTGCTCAGTGCAATCGCGTTCCCTGCGAAAGTGCGGTTATCATTTTATTTTTGTGAATAATTGGTTTTGCTCGGGACGAGCAAAAGTTAAGTTTGGGGGTATTTGTTCATCACAGAATACTGCATTTTATACCGCCCATTCTTACGCTCGGTTGTTTATAGGTAGGTGCTTTTAATCCGTGTTTGTTATATATTTGCAGGATACAGGTTCTCGGTTCTAAAACGGTAAATTCATGGAAAACACGACAAAATCCGGGTTCCTGCCAGCCACTGAGAAAACACGGTCTCCGCTCGTCATCCGCATGTTGCCAGATACCAGTTTAGGAAGACAAAATGTCAAATCAATGTCACCTTCATGCACAAGGCTCAATGGCAACAACAAGTTCCAAGAAATCTACGCGGAGCTCAAGGCAATCATGACAAAACATCCACAAAATGTCCACCTTTCCTCAACAGAAATTCTGGAAGAATTGTGAAAGAATTATCAGAAAATATGTGTACCAGACAACAGGGGACAGCAGATCAGGGCCGTACAGGAAACCCCACACCCTAAACCTACTGTAGGGGCGCGGATCCGCGGCCTATAGGGGGTATTGGCGGCGGATCCGCGGCTAGGTGGGGCCCTCTCTGCGTCAACTTTTGGGGGTATTTTGGGTATTTCCCATGTGGTTTGGTGGTTGCCCTAGAACTCCATTCTCCTGCCTATAAATACAGCAGTTTTGAGCACAACCAAGGGTCATTCTTTGTTCTCCATTCTTTTGTAGGATTTAGTTCTTTTTCTTCTTCTTCTTCATTCCTCTTCCATGAAATTGTAAGTGAGAAGCTTTTTTGTGGATGTGAATAAAGATGAAGGTTTTTTGTATTATTCTTTTTGTTTAAGCTTCCCCCTTGAGCTCTCTACCTTAACTTGATCTTGCAACCTCTTAAGTGAGCTTGCAAGTTTAAGTTTTGGTCATTGGTCTCAAGGGGTTGTATCATTTCGTTCTCGCCTTAGCGCTTCAATTCACATGCGTTCTCTACCCTTCCCTTGATCTTGCAACCTCTTCATTGAGATTGCAAGTTTAAGGGTTGGCTATTGATCCCATGCTTGTTTTGAGTTCTATGGTTCTTGTAATTACTTTCATGCATTTTTCATTCTAGTCTTTAATTACTTGCAATTTATTTCCATGCTCTTTAATTACTTGCAATTTACATTCATGCACTTTAAATACTTGTATCTTTTCTTTTCTTTGTTCTTTTCTTTTTGTTCTCTTTTGTTCATTTTGTGAATGTTGTAATTATTGTTGTTGTTAAGAATTAATACGGTATTATAAGTTAATGTTTCTTTGCCAATTCCTTTTCCCGTTATTTTCCATTTGAACTTCGCCCAAACCATACGCAAGCGCTCCGTTAGGCACCGTACCCTGACAAGGTAACGGTGATTCCTAACCGCGACCGGTTGCGTTCGGTTTGGCCGGAGGCGAAAGCAAGAGACAAGAACGGAAGGACAAGGGTAAATAAGCCGGATTCCACGAATACCGCGCTTAAATCCCCTAATCTACGTTGTTGCCAATTGCTTAGCTTCAATTAGTCAAGACTCGGCTCAAAGGTTTTGAGTACGGATTTCTTTAGCTTACAATCTCGTATCTTTTCTTAACAACTTTATACTTGCAAATAAACACATAGGTTAGACTGAACAAACATACAGATTCTTTATTGACTCGTCTAAGACAAGAAGGTAAGATAACACCATCTCCCTGTGGACCGACCCGTGCTCAACCGGCTAGCTGCATAGCGACACCGTCCTGATCGCGGTTACACTTTAAATCTTTGAACATCCGACACGCCAAAAGCGTGCGATCAGGCCGCACCCCCGATACCGTCGACGAAGTGCACCAAGGCGGAACACCGCCACCGCGAGCACCCGGACGGATGCTTTAGGCGACGGGGTTCTCCTACAGTCACTTGGTCGGGGCAATGGCGTGAGGCTGTCTATTAAGTTTACCCGGCGAGTATCCGCGTACGCTACGTGATTGCGACGGACTTTTGATCACATCAAAATTCCGTGGCAACCGATCAAGTGAGACTAAACTGCTATGTTTATAACATTCATTCCGTTATCTCATAACTTATTATGAATTCCAATTATTGTATCCCATTCCGGATAAATAGAAAATGTCAAACTTTCCGATCGAACAATCGAACACCCAAGTTTTCCCGATACAGCTCAACACATGAAATAAGTCTAACAACATTCCGTTCGTGCCTCAGTACCAACGGTCCAGCCGTAGAAGGGTCAAGCCAACGCCTCACATGTGGCACGCCGTACTGCCCCAAACCCGAAGGTTCAAAGGGCAGTTCAAGACGGTCACATAATCGAGTTAAGGTTTGTTGTCTTCTAGAGGGACCATCGCGTTACTTGCACTACTTAGAACGTCGTTAAACTACGGAAAAATCCAACACTTGGAAATTTCCCAACAGGGGAAAAATTGGGTATTTATATCCTGTCGAACTTTTTTAACATATTCTAAAAACTATCCGGAAAGCCACACAGACAAAATTTGATACCCCGATCGAAACACCGAATCCCCAAAAACACATCAGAAAAATTCAACTCTTGAATAAATATTAAAAATTCCCAGAAAACTCAGCTCTTTGAACTAGGAATTACTGTGCAAAGGAACAGGGCTGACGTCATCAAGGGGCCGCTGATCCGCCGCAGAAGCTATGCTTCTGCCGCGGATCCGCCGCGAAATTTACTGTTCACCAGAAACTTTTTGCACCGTAATTCTTATTTTTCCCTGCTGAATTTTTTAGCAATTTTTAATTTGGAAAAACTCACTGTTTTCAAAAAAGTACAGAGAGCAAGATTGATTTGGTGTTTCGGGTTCGATCGGGTTTCAAAATCCGTCTAGACTTCGCCTAAGGCTCTAGCTAGGCTCTGATACCACTGTAGGGTTCCTAGGCATCCTAATGAGGTCTCACAAGGCATCGAACATGCCATTATAAAATTTTACGGGTGCCGAGAGACCCGACTACGGATCGTTTGCTAGAAAACTAGGCGAAAAACAATCTAGTTAACAACTTAACTAATGGGATATCGGAAATACAACCTTTGTAGATCCGGTGCTCCACCTCCATAGCTCCGCAACGAAGTCATCTCCGCTGTCCAAAAGGAATCCGGGCTCTAGAGTCGGCTTCGTCGGAGAAAAAGCGAGCTAGGTCGTCGATGTCCATGACGAAGATGATCTACGTCGAGGCATCGCTAAATCAAGCTCCACCTTCACCAAGCCATGAAAACTTGTGAAGGAAACACACTCTACTACTTGGCAAGAGGTGGAGGATGAAGAAATAGGAAGTGGGTAGACTTTATAATTGGATTTCTCACTCAAAAACATCAATCACCATTGATGAGGTAAGCTTTTCTTCACTTGAAGCAAGGAAGAAGAAGAATAATAATATGATAAGATTAATTAGAAAAGAAAAGAAAAACCAATCCTTATCATATATTGAACCATGGTTAGATGTAGAGAGTTAACTAAGGTTTAAGTGAGTGGTTAGGGTTAAGCATGAGACAAAATGGTCATTTGGTCAAGGTCTTCATGAAGGTTCATGAATGAACAAAAGAAAACAACCATTTTCCTCATTTTGCCTTTTCTTTTTCCAAAAAGATAAATGAATAAAATGAAATCAAAAACCCTAATCACCCACTTAACTATAGTTTAATTCTTAACACTTAACCATAAGGCATGTATCATCAAACATGATACAAGCAAGTGCACAAAACTATATCGAATATACAATGTGCACACCCGAGCGAGAAAATCCATTTAAAGTGAACCGATACTAGTTAATGCAAAGTAATATATCAAATATATTATTATGCATTAAATCATTAAATCAACACTTGATTTAACGATCCGGTCATATCGCATATAACCGACTAGTATCATTAGTAACAACTTATCGAATCAACACTTGATCCGATAACCTGGCTATATCGCATATAACCGATCAATGTCACATCGCGAGAATCGAATACAGTATCACATACTGGTATTATTCTCGGTCCCGCACATATCTCATATGCGCTCCTATTTCGTTTCGCTTGAGCTAGGAAACCTCTGTGTAGGACTCTAAAGACTCGTCAATACGCCGGCAGCGGATGATGATCATATCAAACATCCATAAGCCGCAAGCGGTCTGCTAAACGTAACGGCCACCCGGGTATTGAGCGATCTGAAGATCGACGAGCAAGCCCGCTCACACTCCAGTGAATCCGACCAGTAACACTACCGTACAGTCCGGTCTGATCGTCTGATATGTCGCATATCTCGCCTAGGGGTGGTAAACGTCAGACCCCAATAGCTCGATAAGTCGTGTCGATATGAGGTCTATAACAATTCGAGATACTACTGGTAACACTTACCAGTAAATCTCAGCAACCCTGGTCAGGGATTTCCTGTTATAGCCAATCGAACACAGCGCAACATCAACCCCCTATACCGGGAGAGACGAATCCCCTCTTATCGCTCATTGCCTCCATGTGGCTCGGGACTGTACCCAAAAACCACCGTTTTTCACGCCCTCTTGGACGTGGTAAGATGGAAATCAAAGCACAGTGGGAACCACACAAGACTGTATGACGATCTCGGGTCAACAGACTACTCTGTACCAGTGTCACCAGAGAACTGCCATCTGACGTGAGGTATAATACCATCTGGGAGTTCTCGACGAGTCCGTCCCGTGTACCCAGTCTCTACTGAGCACCCGTATATCATCTCTGATGTCAAACACCAATGGATATGGGATCATCCATCGCCCATCTGTATGGATCGAGAAGGTATACGCTAGTCTACTCTGGTATATCGATGCCCCGTCTCGATACACCCACGACTAGGGACTTAGAAGGATGTACTTATGGACTACCATGTCCCCACTAGTATGATCCGCATCATAGTCCAGGTAGTCAAGTACAGATCCTAAGGGCTTTACCAACATGTAACAGAGAGACAATTAGCATACACGTTAAGGTAAAGTTCAACCAGATAGCATACTATCATGTCGAGCAAGAAAGTCCTCCCTATATACGTCCCAGCATCCACTACAATATACATCTTATGTACAGTAATGGCCTCTAGGGCATACATATAACTAACAAACATGTAGCTCTAGTTCTTGCTTTGTATAGCGGTATTCCTTATAGAATATCCAGCACCTTATTCAATAAGGAAAGAGCCGAGATCCCTTCACCGGGAGTGACCTCTTTAGCGAAACTAGCAGATGATACAATCCACTCTGTTTGCCTTTTGATTGCTTCTATAGTTTTTGTTTTGCATAGTGGTATTTGTGAAATATCCTACACCTTATTCGATAAGGAAAGAGTCGAGATCCCTTCACCGGGAGTGGATTCTTTAGAAAAACTAGTAAAAGCCTAAAAAACACTCCTTTTCAAAATCACTCGATTCTACAACGATATCAAGTTCATTACGCAAAGGGTTTTCTTAAAAACATGTCGTAGCCCTCCGTCATTTCATATAAGTAGTATTTAGTATTTGTGCTGTGTTTGTTGACCTTGTTAAGGTGTAGTGTGCGGTAGCTGATTAGTGCTTATCTGCTAGCATATGATGCGATTAGATTAGGGTAGTCGTACGACTTTGTTAACCATGTCAAGGGTCGTGCGGGTGGGTTTAATTCAATCAGAAAATGACGGGTTGAACTTGGCTAGAGCATATGATTTGTTGAGCTTATTAATGTCATAAGTTGCTAGGGGCAAAATATTATCGGGAATTTCAAGTGTTGAAATTTGCAATGAAATTGCATACCGTCTATGAGATAGTTGGATCCCGATACCCACTGCGAGTAAGAGTTACTCCTGGGAGAGTTTTACACATTACAATTAGCCGATCAAGTAGGTGTCTAGAAAGGTGTTAACGGAGTTACGCCCCTGGGAAAATATGGTTTATTTTAATTAGGTCCGTACGAAAGCACGGGGAAGCTCCCTCAAAGTACAGACACTGGCCTGGCCGAAAGATTGGCGAACTTGTAGGGTGTAATTAATCCCGGCTAGCCTTACCTTTTAGGGTTTGAAGAAAGATTTGATAAAAAGAGTGGGAGCCATCATGATTAGATAAAATAATAACCAATCTAATCTTGCAAAAGCGCACGCAGAGTGCTTTCTTCTCTCTCTCTCTCTCCTGGTAGTGACCATGTCATGCCCAAATCAAGATAATAATATGGATGCATTGACCGAACCTTCTTATCATACTGAGCTGGGGAACGTTGGTTCCGCTCTATCTTATAATTGTTATAAGTCCGAGCAGGAAATAAGGGAATTTCCGGATTCCCATGCCGCCCAATCGAAGAAAGTACATGTTGATGCATCTTCTTCTGGTGTGTTCATTACCGAGAACTGTTTCTCAGTATCCTCTACGTCCTGGGAATGTGATACCGGATCAGGATCCCGCATATGTAATATTTTATATGGGATAAAGAAAGGTAGAGAACTGGAAATGGGTGATATGTCTCTAAGTGTAGAGAATGGTGCAAGTGTTGCAGCCAAAATCAGTTGGCAGATATCACCTTGTATTAATACATTGATTCTGAACAAATGTTATTAGATAACGAACTTAATAAACAACATTACATCAGTTTCTTTATTGAGTTAAAGATGGATATAATTCAGTATTGGGGGATATTGTTATGAATATTTTCTTGAATCAAGAGTTGATTCAATCATGCACGTTATATAATAGCATATAAGTTCTAAATCAAACCACAGTTCAAAGTATGTAAAACACACAAGAGGAGTAGTTCAGAAATGAACGAATCCTTCTTGTAGCTTTGTAGATTAGGTCATATAAATGCGACACGACCAGCTAAGTCACATAAGGATGAATATAAGAATCTGTTCGAATTTTCATCTTATGCTACTTGCTAGTCTTTTCTCAAAGGTAAAATGACCTATACTCTGTTTACTGGAAACATAGAAAGAGTTACTGAACCCTTGGGACAGATACATGATGATGTATACGGCCCTATGTCTACAAATGCCAAGGTTGGTTCTTCGTACTTCATTATATTCACTGCTCTTCTCTCAGGATTCGGGCATATGTTCCTATTGAAACACAAGTCTGAAAATTTTGAGAAATTCAAGGAATATAAGCTTGAAGTTAAAAAACCAAACGGGTAGAAGTATTAAGTCCTTCGATGTGATCGAGGAATAGAATACTTGGGTATGGAGTTCCTGGATTAAAGGAGAATGTGATTCTCTCTCAGCTTACTCCTTTGAATACACCACAACACGACGGTGTATTGGGGCGGAGGTATCGCACACTTTGAGATATGGTGCGCTCTATGATGAGTACTGCTGAGTTACAAGTTTCCGTTTGGGTGTTATGCACTTGAGAAGCTGCATACCTATTGAATGGGGTTCCATCCAAATCAGTGCCTCCCACCAGATATGAGATATAGAATAGGAAGAGACCGTGTCTTAAACGAGTTAAGATATGGAGTTGTCCGGCCTATGTTGAAAGGAAGAATCCGGACAAGCTCGAGGCAAGGTCAGTTCTGTAAGTTTGTTAGGATATCCCAAACATTTGTGAGGGAATATCTTCTACCACTCCGAGGAGAAAAAGGTGTTTTGTTGCTCATCATGCCACCTTTTTAGAAAAGGAAATTCTTGTGAAGAAATTTGTAGTCATGAGGTGGAACTGAAAGGAGTTCCAGCAAGACAAACTAACAGCTGATGATTTGGTGAAACCAAAGGATTCAGTAGTCTCCAACGAACCTCAGCCTCTCCACGAATCTGGTAGGGTTCCTCATCCACTTGAGAGATACTACGGTCTTCTCGGTGACAATGGGAGCGTGGAATGCATCATGGTAGATGATGGCCAAACTAGGTTCAGACAGGCCATCACGAGTGGGACTCTGTGAAATGGCTGGAACTATGCGATCAAAGATGGAATCCATGTACACCAACAAAGTATGACTTTGCATGTTGCACCTGAAGGGGTAAAACCCATTGGGAGCAAATGGATCTTGAGAAGATTCTTGGTGTAGATGGAAAAGTTAAGACTTTCAAAGCTATGCTTAAGTCCATCAGGATCAATGCACGCATCGCGGAGTTAGAACATCTTTTTTGATATGGCAGTCAAAGAGTTTGACTTCATCAAAATAGTATATGAACCTTGTATATACAAGAAGGTTGTAGAGAGTGAGGTTGTCTTACACGTATTGTACGTAGATGACATACTCTTGATAGGAAATGGTTTCCTATGCTACATGATCAGTCGAAAATATTGCATTCTTAACACAACAATTTCCCTACTCTTTGTAATCATCTAAAGGTGTTTGGTATAAATATAGCACTTATTAGCAATTCGTCTGCAAAATATCAAATAACATGTGTTATACATTATAACCGGCATTATGAGGGAAATTAAGTGTTTATTACTACACGCATGATCTTTGTATATCAACACTTGTCTCGAGATTGTGTGCAGAAAATTATCTATGTAAAAGAGCCGGAACCGCTAAAAGTGTTCATAAAATGCATCAAGTCCAAGACTTGTGATCTGGCAGTAAACAAGAAAGTATAAAAATATTACAGACATCAGGAAAGTGCCATAAAGCCAACACGAATAAGAACTGGAAGTTTCATACAGCAACTCCACCAAATGGCCGCGGATCCGCGGCCGAGTCAGGACGATAGCAGCGGATCCGCAGCCAAGTTGACTCGTCGGCGGTTAGAACTTTTTGCAGAGGCTTTCTTTTAACAGCCAAAATTCTCCAAGACGCTTTGAATTGTGTAGATTTCTCCATAAGCTTCTCATCTAACAACCAAGCTTCTCATGCATGCTTCATAACAACCTAGCTTCTAGTAGAAGATAAACCAAGCTTCTAGGGGAAGCTAAAGAGAAAACTATAAAAAGGGACCTAAGGCTTCATTACAAAGGTTGTTGTTCATCAATTAGGATAAAAATTCTAGCAAAAATCCAAATCAATTCAAACCAAATTGGGTGACACAATTTGAGCCAAATCAAGATTCATCGGGTACCGACTCAAGCAAGCCTTCAACGAGCCTTTGAAGCAACGCTGGTCTTCATCCGAGCAAGGGATCCCCGATGATCCATGACTCAAGAAGACCGAAGCGAAGCTAGTTTCGACGATTTAATTCTTCCTCAAATCTTGTAATCTTTGAGTGAATTGTACCTAAGCGTTGATTAATTAAATTTGAAAATTCTTAATCTTGCTTTTCTTTACATTCTTGCATTATGAAGAGTTATAGATTCTTGATTCTTTTCTTTTTCATGATGTTTGAGTGAAAACTCCTCTTGTAAGGGAATCGAGAGAATAGGTAGATGATGATGATGAAATTCTTGAACAATTCTTAAGTCTTATGAGTTTTGTAAACTTTAGGAGATTGAATCAACGAAAACCTAATTTGAGCGAGATCGCTTGAATGTTTTCACTCCAAACTAGAGATCAACGATCGGTGATTTAATTTGCTAGATGCTGAAATTTGAATGATTATCAATGAAATGACAAGGGATGATGATGGAAAAACCCTAGTTTCTTTAATGGATTCCTAAATCTCATTGATCGTCATCGATCTAGGAACAAATCTTCAATAGATAAGAATTAGTAATCATTAATATTCATCATCACTATCAATTGGATCAATTCCTACAAGCTACTTTACAAATCTTGATAACTAAATTGATTGGGACATTTCTTGATTCTTGATTTTAGAGCTTTATTTTCTTTATATTTCTTGAAATGAAAACTCACAAATCTTGAATCAATTTTCTTCCAATATCTTTTATCTTTTCACTTCGACTCATCTAAAACAAGATCGATCAAAACACACATCTCAGTAGACGATCCGTATTCATTAACGTGCTACATCAACACCGTTAATTGATTGCGGTATAAATTTATTTGGTTGTGATCTTAAAACTTTTCTATTCACACGAAGAATGATCAATCAAATGGCGTCGTTGCCGGGGATCGTGTACTAATTTGTTCGTTTTTGTAATTTGAGTTGGAAAATTTATTATTCCATCAGAATTTTTAGATCAAAATTCGCAACAAGCGCCTAACGATTTGTTGTGATTTGTTGGAAGGAGATCTGGAATGTCTGGAGCGAGAGGAAAAATTTTCAGGACATCTTAAAAAGTCCAGAGAGGCAATTAGAGCAGTTGCTGAAATTTTTGTGCAGGGATCTCACCATCTTGCAGCGGAACCGCGGCATTTATAAGCATATCGTGGTGGATCCGCGGTGAATTGAGGGATTCACTGCACCAAATTTTTTAGGTCCATCTCTGTCTTACTTATCTCTTCCCTGCTCTTCTCGATTAACCAATTTCTGCAGGATTCTTTGCAAAAATTCGCAGCGCCGCTAAAGAAAAATTGTTGCGTTTTTTATCCTGGTTGTTTGCATATTTTAATACGGAAATTAAGGGGCAAAGAACAAATTCTGATTAGGTGGGGATTTCATTAGCCTTCCTAAGCCCAAAAATCACAAACATGCATCCGCATCACCCTCATTAAGTAAAAAATATATAGACATGACTCTAAGGACCGTCGCGCTCACTTAGGACAGAAGGAGATCGTGGTTAATCTATTGCTTATCCGCGTTTCTTTTATGGTGTCTAAGGCAAGTGTGTCTAAGGCAAGTGGTTACTTTGAAGGGTTACCCTAGCGCCTTGGCCAACTCACGTTGCCAAATGCGGAACAAAAATTTTCTTGCAAACAAAAACTTGGCGCTAGACTAAACCCTAAAACCGGATCTTTCCGTAAAACTAACTAGCTACATAAGGAGAGCTATCTACTGTGATGAGGAACTCTTACCAAACGAACCAAGTCCTTCGGTCTTCGTTCTTCATCCTTAGCTCCTACTATCCACCTTGAACTCGCTTGATCTTCTTTCTTTGCTCCGTCGATCCTCCGGGATCAAGCTTGTTCTCCGGCCTTCCTTGGTCCTCGATGATCCACCCGGGCAATATGATCCATGGCTCTAGCTCTTTGCTAAGTGTCAAATGAGCAACTAGTGAACTTGGGATGCAAGTCCAAGTAATCTAGGATGTAGTGGAGGGTGTCTAAGTGTTTGCTATCTCTTTTCTAACCTCTTCACTTGTTTCTCAACACATGAGAATGTTATTGAAGAGGAAGAAGATGAAGATGGAAGAAAGCAAGAGGGGGGAGGAACTCAAGAGAATATGAGAGCTCAAAGAGAAATGAAGCATGAAGTGGGAGAAAATCACACACCTTGGTTTTGTGTGTGAATTCTTTCAATAAACAATTAACAACAATGCTTCAATAGTATCTCCAAATGAATTATAAATTCATTTGTGAATTATTAAAGCATGGTCATCACCATTCCTCCCATAACTTTTACTTTACACCTCATTTCCAATTATCAAATAAAAGGAAAATACATAATGAGGTGGCCACCTTCTAGAAGGAAATCTGTAGAAAATATGGATTTCAGTCTACTGTACGAATATACCGTCAATCAGATAAAAATCCGAACGCACAAAAGAGATAGAATAAGGTGAAGAACGTAATACTAGAATATATATATCGAAATACAGATATGTAAATTATTAAATCAATACCTGATTTAATAATCCGGCTCAAAACCCGAGCCGGCTAGTATTACAAACTGTCCGATCGAAAATCCGAGTACTAAGTACATCAATCGATCGAACCCTGCACGTATACAATACTGCTACTACATTGTTTTTCCTGGATCAGAGAAACCCTCTGTGTGGGACACTAAAGACTCGACAGTACTCTGGCAGTGGGTTTAACCACAAGCACGTCAGCGGCACTAGCTGTATGTAATGGTTGCCCAGGTACCTGTCGAAAATGAAGGCCGACGAGCAAACTCATCCGGATCTCCTACTGAGCATATCCATGACAATATCCGTACAGTCCGGTCTCTTCGTCAAAGAGTATCACATACCGGGTCTAGGGGATGGTGAACGTCAGACCCTAACAACCTGATAAGTCATGCCGATGTGAATCTGGACCAATCCAGGAAACTACCGATCAACTTATCAGTAAATCCCAAGTGCCTTGGACAAGGTCTTATGGTTCTGACCAATCGAATCACAGTGCGATATCGACTCCCTATACCGGGAGAGAAGAATCCCCGACAATCGCTCACTTCCTCCATTTGGCTCGGGACTGAACCCAACCAAAACCTGTTTGCACGACTCAGTAAAGACGTGGTAGGGTAGTGATCAAAGCTCAGTAGGAACTCATAGGAGACAAATGCCGATCTCGGGTCCAAAGACTAACTTGTACACATGTCACCTGAGAACTTCTATCTGACAATAGGTATAGTACCATATAGAAGTTCTCGGCGAGTCTGTCCAGTGTACTCACACCCAGTGAGCACCTGTATACGATCTTAGGTGCATCAGACCAATGGCTGCGGGACCAACCATCCCCCGACGAGGGTAGAAACGTATACACCAGTCTACTCTGGAGTATCAATGCCCAGTCTCGATACTCACGCGACTAGGGACCATTTAAGGATGTGCTTATGGACTACCCTGCTCCTACAAGTTTGATCGCCACCACAACGCAGGTAGTCAAGCAAGATCCTATGGGCTTTATCAACATGTAACTGCAATATGTAATAACGAGTATAACATATGCCATGTTAAGATAAAGACAAACCACTATAGTATACCACCGTATCGAGTCTTTATCAATATGTGCAAGCTAGATATAACAACAATACAAATAAATACACATATCCTGATAAAGACAAGTCAAATAATATACTATAAAACTGAGCAAGATTGTTCTGTACATACATATCCCTAGTGTCCATATGTATACATATACAATACTGGCCTCTAAGGTATATACATCCAACAATCTTCCACATGCACTAAAGGCCAGTGATTGGCGTACCGAATACCCAACGTCTGCTTTAAGGCCAGCTGCTGGCGTACCGCATACCCAACATCCCAAAAAGTCGCTCGAACTGTGCTTGAGAGAGTGCCTTTGTAAATGGATCCGCCGTGTTGTCTTTCATATCCACTCTCCGGACCTCGATCTCCTGGCAATCTACGATCTCCCTGATCAGGTGATACCGCCTAAGGATGTGCCTGGATTTCTGATGGGACCGTGGTTCCTTCGCTAAAGCTATAGCCCCAATGTTATCACAATACACTCGTATCGGATCAACAATGGACGGAACCAGCTGAAGTTCAGCTATGAACTTCTTTATCCAGACCGTCTCTTTTGCGGCATCGCTTGCAGCAATGTATTCAGCCTCCATCGTCGAGTCTGCGACGGTATCCTATTTGGAACTCTTCTAACATACCGCCCCTCCGTTGAGGGTAAACACAAAACCCGAGACAGACTTGCTGTCATCCTTGTCACTCGGGAAGCTTGAGTCGGTAAAGGACTCGACCCTGAGGTCTCCATTACCGTAAATCAGGAACATCTCCTTAGTCCTTCTCAGGTACTTGAGAATGTTCTTTACTGCTGTCCAGTGGTCCTCACCTGGGTCTGACTGATACCGGCTCACCATGCTTAGCACATAAGCTACATCTGGTCTTGTACACAGTATCGCATACATTATAGATCCTACCGCCGAAGCGTAAGGTATAGTGCTCATGCGAACCTCTCCTTGTCAGTCTAGGGAGACATCTCCTTGGAGAGGGTGATTCCGTGCAATGTGGGTATGTTACCGCGCTTGGAATCTTCCATACTAAATCTCTTTAGTACGGTCTCTATGTACCTGGACTGTGAGAGTCTCAATAATTTCTTGGATCTATCTCTGTAGATCTTGATCCCCAGAATGTACGAGGCATCACATAAATTTTTCATGGAGAACCTTTGTGATAAGAATAGCTTAACCGATTGTAGCATAGGAATGTCGTTTCCTATCAAAAGAATGTCATCCACGTACAAGACTAGGAACACGACAGTTCGTCCTACAATCTTCTTATAAATACAAGGCTCATCCTCGTTTTTGATGAAGTCAAAGTCCTTGACTGTCTCATCAAAACAGATGTTCCAGCTCCGCGATGCTTGCTTCAATCCATAAATGGATTTGAGCAACTTGCACACCTTTCCGCTGCTCCCACTGTCTACAAAACCTTCCGGCTGATCCATATAAACGCACTCTTCTAAACTTCCGTTTAAAAAAGCCGTTTTTATGTCCATCTGCCAGATCTCATAGTCATGGAAGGCAGCAATGGAAAGCAGGATCCTAATGGATTTGAGCATAGCCACTGGAGAAAAAAAGTTTCGTCATAGTCCACTCCTGGTCTTTGACGAAAACCTTTTGCAACAAGTCTTTCCTTATAGGTTTCCACCTGACCATCTACACCAAACTTTTTCTTGTAGATCCATTTGCATCCAACAGGTTTTACCCCAGGTGGAGCAACTTCCAGGGTCCACATTTTATTGGTGCACATGGACTCCATTTCAGATTGCATAGCATCCAGCCATTTATCAGAGTCCCTACTGATAATGGCCTGCCTGAAACTAGTAGGATCATTTTCTTCCAAGATGCAATCTTCTCGATCCCCATCTATGAGAAAACCGTAGTATCCCTCAGGCGGATGAGAAATCCTACTAGATCTGCGTAGTGGCTGAGGTTCGTCTGGGATTACTGAATCTAGTGGTTCCTCCAAATCTTCAGTTACATTTTGTGGTTCGTGGATTTCTCCCAGTTCTACCGTACTCCCACTAGTTTCTTTTGCAAGAAACTCCCTTTCTATGAAGGTAGCATGGCGAGATACAAATACTTTCTGTTCCTCAGTGTTGTAGAACTGATATCCTAGTGAATCCTTAGGATATCCCACAAATTTACATAGAACTGAGCGTGCCTCTAGTTTGTCCGGTTTTTGTGTTTTCACACAGGCCGGACAACTCCATATCTTAAATCGCTTAAAATATGGATTTCGTCCACTCCATATGTGATATGGAGTTTTAGGCACAGATTTGGATGGAACGTAGTTTAGTAAGTATGCAGCTGTTTGCAGCGCATATCCCCAAAAAGAAAGAGGCAACTCAGTGTCACTCGTCATGGAGCGAACCATATCAAATAGGGTACGATTCCTCCGCTCCGATACACCGTTGTACTGTGGTGTATACGGAGGAGTAAGCTGAGAGAGAATTCCATTCTCTTTTAGGTAATCTAGGAATTCCGTGCTTAAGTACTCCCCTCCTCTGTCAGATCGGAGGATCTTGATAATTTTTCTAGTCTGGTTCTCTACTTCGTTTCTGAATTCTTTGAATTTCTCAAAAGCTTCAGATTTGTGTTTCATAAGATACACATATCCGAATCTAGAGAGATCGTCAGTGAATGTGATGAAATACGAGAACCCACCCCTTGCATGTATAGACATCGGACAACATACATACTGTGTATGAGTCCCAAGAGCTCTGCTGATCTTTCTCCATGCCCGGTGAACGGAGATTTGGTCATCTTTCCTTTGAGACAAGACTGATAAGTTTCATAAGATGAAAATTCGAATGTATTCAAGAATCCATCTTTATGTAACTTACTTAGTCTTTTCTCTCCGATATGTCCAAGTCTACAATGCCACAAGTAGGATTCGTTCGTATCTGAACTCTTCCTATTGCGTGTGTTTTGTACATTGAGAACTGTGTTTTGATTTAGAAAATAGATACCATTACACAGTGTACCTTCTGCAACCAGTACCTTATCAAGGTAAATGATCATGATATTTCTATCAAGAACAAAGTTATATCCATTTTTATCAAGTAAAGAAACTGATATGATGTTGCAAAGCATAGAAGGCACATAGTAGCAATTGTTCAAAATCATAGTATTGCCATTTGGCAATACTATGTGATATTCACCAACGGCAGCAGTATTAACTTGTGCTCCATTCCCCATTCTGAGGAACATATCACCAGGTCCAACTATCCTACTTTTTCTCAGTCCCTGCAATAAATTACAGATATGAGATCTTGATCCGGTATCGAGTACCCAGGAGATAGAACTGACCGAAAAATAGTTCTCAATAACAAGAACACCTGAAGAAGACGCAACAGTATGTTTCTTCATTGATGGGTTTATCAAGGAATTCAAACTTTCCACTTTCCCTTGCTCATACTTATGACAGTTGTCGTAAGTTAGAGTCGAACCGACGTTCCCCAGCCCCGAATAAGAATTCGGATCGGTCAAGCGATACATTTTATTATCTTGATTAGGGCGTGAAATGGTTGCTACTTGGAGAGAGAGAGGGAAAACACTCAGTGTGCGCTCTTGCAAGATTAAATTGGTTTTTTAATTTATCTAATCAGGATGGCTCCCACTGTTTCCTCAAATTCTTCTTCAAACCCTAAAAGAAGAACTAGTCAGGATTAATCGCACGTCACAATACTTGCTTAACCTTTCAGCCAGGCTGGTGTTGGTACTTCGAGGGAGGTTTTCCAACGCTTTCGCGAAATTCCTTAATTACATAACCTCTTTTCCCCGGAGGCGTAGCCCCGCTAACACCGTTCTAGACACCTACTTGTTTTATAACAATGATTGTTAAGTGAAAAAATCTCCCAAGAGTAATCCTACTCATCTGTGGGATCGGGATTCAACTATCATTGTGTGATGCACTAGATGGAATCCACTCTAGTCACCACACTCCAGAAGGTATGCTAAATCTGCAAGTTTCCTGTATGTTTGAAACTCCCGATGTGGTTTTTACCCATAGGACCCTAGTGACCTTGACGGAGTCAACAAATGAAAGAGTCATAGTCAAGTTCAACCCGTCATTATCTGGATTGCGTCAAACCCACCCGCATAACCCTTGACGGAGTCAACAAGGTTATACGACTGTCCTAACCAATCGCATCTAGTGCTACAAACAATCACCACTCAGCTACCGTACACTACGCCTTGACGGAGTCAACAAACGCAGCACGAATACTAAGTGTTACTTGTAGGAAATGACAGAGGGCTACAACTGGGTTTTTGGCAAAAAACCCGTTAACGTAATGAACTTGATATCGTTGAAGGAACCTGAGTAGTTTTGTAAATATATATAGTGGCGAAAACTTTTGCTAAAGAGGTCACTCCCTGTGAAGGGATCTCGGCTCTTTCCTCGTCGAATGAGGTGCAGGATATTCCAAACTGAATACCTCGATGCAAAACAAAAAATAGTCGAATATATTAAAGTTATTACCCTGACGCAAACTTTTACTCAAGGGGTCACTCCCGGTAAAGGGATCTCGGCCCTTGCCTCATCGAATGAGGTGCAGGATATTCCAAACTGAATACCACTATGCAAAGAAAAAGTGAACGTCTGTAATGTCAGTTTTTAAAGCTTTGTTCCAACAACATCTTTTAGGTTTTTTATCTTGCATTAATTAAAATTAATGCGGCCCCATCAAATATGTAACCTATCACACCAGAATAGAACGAAAATAAAATGTACGTATGTGACATCCGCATTCGCCACGGGGCCCCATCATCACCCGTTAGGTTACTTAACAAATGACAGAGCGGGGGCTGGACTAGCGCGGGTGCAAAACATATACAACATCTACTAGTGTATATATAGTATATATAACATTCGTCCCAGGCATGATAATAAACAACATCACAGATAACATTACAGAATGGTGGATAATCTTGGAGCCCCGGGTTTCATTTGAGCCGCAAATAAAACCCGACGTTCCAGTCGTATGGATAGCATGTGCAATGGAAACCTATACCCCGTACGAGTGCGGCAAATAGCCCGCCAATTCTAGAATGAATCCCCCTCCGTCTCAGCGCCATGATAATGAAGCATCCTCCGTCTCGATGCCATGAGATGCGGGCTTGTTGCCTTCTAGAACCCGGCTATCCGTGCACTCCGCCGTGGGGTAAGCCTAGTACAGAATATTAAAAATATATATATACAATCAGTGACATCGACCTCAGCCCGGTCATGCCCCAAAATAATATACAAACGGCAAAGACGGCAGTCCACATGTAGGACGCTCGCCCCGCAATAACAAATGTACAAATGAATTATAAACTGTATTCTAACATTGCACCACATGTTATCCACCACGACAATTCAACCACAATCACAGCACAAGCACACAACATCAACGCGAATGTCACGTTCGCAAAACCCGTCTAAATGAACATATAGCAATCAGACGAGTATTACCGATCGAGTGGCATTCCCGGTCGTAGATAAAAGTGAATGTACTGATAATAAAACACGAAATCTTAAAATTACGATCGACTAAACTTTCCAAGTGGGCCCTAAGAATTTAAACCAACACTGTAACAAATCTGGGCCCAAAAATAATTATTCCAGAAACCACAATTTCAAATATAAGAGGCCCGGAAGAAATTTAGTTCACGTGGGCCCCAAAGTGGCCGCGGAACCGCCGCCAATAGGGGGTTTATGCGGCGGATCCGCGGCGGTTTGGAAGGATCACATGGAGAAATTTCTTCAGGGGTCTTGAAAAAGCCTGCATGATTTTCTGAGACCATAAAATTGATTTTTCGAGCACGTTTAAAAATCGACAGAAACTGCATGAAATGAAATGCGGTTTTCAGAATTTTCGGTCGATCGTTATTCTAAACACGTTTGAACTAGCTAGTGTAAGTTTTATGGGTGGCTCTGATACCATAAAGGGTTACCCTAGCGCCCCGGCTAACTCACGTGGCCAAATGCGGAACAAAAATTTTCTTGCAAACAAAAACTTGGCGCTAGACTAAACCCTAAAACCGGATCTTTCCATAAAACTAACTAGCTACACAAGGAGAGCTATCTACTGTGATGAGGAATTCTTACCAAACGAACCAAGTCCTTCGGTCTTCGTTCTTCATCCTTAGCTCCTACTAGCCACCTTGAACTTGCTTGATCTTCTTTCTTTGCTGCGTCGGTCCTCCGGGATCGAGCTTGCTCTACGGCCTTCCTTGGTCCTCGATGATCCACCCGGGGAATATGATCCATGGCTCTAGCTCTTTGCTAAGTGTCAAAAGAGCAACTAGAGAACTTGGGATGCTAGTCTAAGTAATCTAGGATGTAGTGGAGGGTGTCTAAGTGTTTGCTATCTCTTTTCTAACCTCTTCACTTGTTTCTCAACACATGAGAATGTTAGTGAAGAGGAAGAAGATGAAGATGGAAGAAAGCAAGAGGAGGGAGGAACTCAAGAGAATATGAGAGCTCAAAGAGAAATGAAGCATGAAGAGAGAGAAAATCACACACCTTGGTTTTGTGTGTGAATTCTTTCAATAAACAATTAACAACAATGCTTCAATAGTATCTCCAAATGAATTATAAATTCATTTGTGAATTATTAAAGCATGGTCATCACCATTCCTCCCATAACTTTTACTTTACACCTCATTTCCAATTATCAAATAAAAGGAAAATACATAATGAGGTGGCCACCTTCTAGAAGGAAATCTGTAGAAAATATGGATTTCAGTCTACTGTACGAATATACCGTCAATCAGATAAAAATCCGAACGCACAAAAGAGATAGAATAAGGCGAAGAACGTAATACTAGAATATATATATCGAAATACAGATATGTAAATTATTAAATCAATACCTGATTTAATAATCCGGCTCAAAACCCGAGCTGGCTAGTATTACAAACTGTCCGATCGAAAATCCGAGTACTAAGTACATCAATCGATCGAACCCTGCACGTATCCAATACGGCTACTATATCGTTTTGCCTGGATCAGGGAAACCCTCTGTGTGGGACTCTAAAGACTCGACAGTACTCTGGCAGTGGGTTTAACCACAAGCACGTCAGCGGCACTAGCTTTACGTAACGGCTGCCCAGGTACCTGTCGAAAAGGAAGGCCGACGAGCAAACTCATCCGGATCTCTTGCTGAGCCTACCCGTGACAATATCCGTATTGTCCGGTCTCTTCGTCAAAGTGTATCGCATACCAGGTCTAGTGGATGGTGAACGTCAGACCCTAACAACCTGATAAGTCGTACCGATGTGGCTCAAGACCAACCCGGGAAACTACCGATCAACCTATCAGTAAATCCCAAGTGCCTTGGCCAAGGTCTTATAGTCCTGACCAATCGAATCATAGTGCGATATCGACTCCCTATACCGGGAGAGACGAATCCCCGACAATCGCTCACTGCCTCCATGTGTCTCGGGACTGAACCCAACCAAAACCTGTTTGCATAACTCAGTAGAGCCGTGGTAGGGTAGTGATCATAGCTCAGTGGGAACTCACACTAGACAAATGCCGATCTCGGGTCCAAAGACTAACCTGTACACATGTCACCTGAGAACTTCCATCTGACGATAGGTATAGTACCATATGGAAGTTCTCGGCGAGTCTGTCCAGTGTACTCACACCCAGTGAGCACCTGTATACGATCTTAGGTGCATCAGACCAATGTCTGCGGGACCAACCATCCCCCGACGGGGGTAAAACGTATACACCAGTCTACTCTGGAGTATCAATGCCCAGTCTCGATACTCACGCGAGTAGGGACAATTTAAGGATGTGCTTATGGACAACCCTGCTCCCACAAGTATGATCGCCATCACAACGCAGGTAGTTAAGAAAGATCTTAGGGGCTTTATCAACATGTAACCGCAATATGTAATAACGAGTATGACATATGCCATGTTAAGATAAAGACAAACCACTATAGTATACCACCGTATCGAGTCTTTATCAATATGTGCAAGCTAGATATAACAACAATACAAATAAATACACATATCCCGATAAAGACAAGTCAAATAATATACTATAAAACTGAGCAAGATTGTTCTGTACATACATATCCCTAGTGTCCATATGTATACATATACAATACTGGCCTCTAGGGCATATACATCCAACATACTTAATTAGGCCTACTACTTACTTAGTAGAGAACCTCCCACTTACCTGGCACTTACCTGGCCACAGGAGGGATAAAGAGGCAGTAGAGAATCTATCTTGCGACTTGTCTTCTGGAAGTGTAGAAGCGGTCTAGAGACTTGACCTAGGTGACCACTAGATTTAGGGTTGCTTGTGCATTGTTTTTGTGATTTTTCAAAAATCCGTCTTTTTAAAACCAAACACCAAACTCATCTTTTCTCTAATTATCATAACGCTGCCACTTGTGCTAAACCATTTAGTGCATACTCGGCTAGACACGGGATTCTAGTGCCCGTCTTGTCCGCGTTCCTCCTATCGACTCCGAAGTCAGTAATTCTACATCTAATTTTTCTTCACCTACTACCACACCCACTTCGATGGACGTTTCTCCATCGAACTTCTTTAACACTACTCTGCTACCGTCCGCAGGTGCATAGAATCCATCCCGCATCTCTCTCCAAGAGAGATGGTACCCTTTGCGAGGTCCTCTTTCGACCTGTCTCACCATTCCACCAGCCAATGAGGACAATTTTGAAATCAAACCACAATACATCAATCTTTTACCTAAATATCACGGTCTCGAGTCTGAAGATGCATATGTCTTTATTACCAAATTTTAAATTTTTTGCGCTACGATGGGTACTTCATAGCTTTTTGTGGATGCTATAAGATTACGTCTTCTCCCATTCACTTTGTGAGATATAGCCGAGAAGTGGCTTTATAACACAGCTGCACATTCTATTTCGAACTGGGGAGAATTCGTAACAGCTTTCCTAAAGAAATTCTACCCTAATCATAAGACAGCCCGAGTCCGTAGCGAAATAAATCAATTTAACCAGCTTCCAAATGAACCATTCTCGAAGTGTTTTGAACGCTTCAAGGATCTGTTAGTTCAATGTCCTCATCATGGAATTCATAGATGGGATCTGTCCAGAATCATATATGAGAGCATTAATCCTACAACAAAACAGACCCTTGAATCCATGTGTCAAGGCACCTTCATGAATAAAGATGATGGTGAAGCCTGGAGATTTTTAGAAGATTTCGCTGAAAGAACTTTACAGTGGGAGAGTGTAAACCAGTCATCGTCTAGGGGTGGTATTCATCAACTTGATGTTTCCTTAGGATTTAGAGCTGAAATGGCAGCAATACAAAAGGAACTCGAAGCTATGGAACTTAAATTTTTAGCAGCCTCCCTAAATCAGATGTCACTCTCCAAAACTGTCTATGGATGCTGTTCTGATCCATCTCATCTTACGGAAGAATTTCCATTAAATTCTCCGTTTCAAGGTCAAGAGCATACCAATGCTGCTTTCCAACAAAGACCTAGAAATGATCCGTATTATTCCATTTATAATCAGGGTTGGAGGAACCACCCTAACTTTGCTTGGAACCAATCACAAACTCAAAGCTCGGTTCTAAACGAAAATAATTTCCAAAGGGGTCCTTCACCACAACAGCAACCACTTCAAATAAGTCAGCACCCCTACCAATCACAAAACTTTCAAAATCCGGTCAACACACCTGCACCGTATAATCCTTTGTAGTTGAACGGTACTAATGAATCCTCTTCCCTCGCACAAACCATGAATTTGATTCTGAAAAATTTCATGCAAGTTTCGGCTGAGGTTCAGTCTTCTGTCGATGATATAAAGAAAAACCTCCCCTCCCAAGCTGAGAGTATAAAATCAATGGAAGTACAAAAGCCGAAATGAGTGCTAGAGAGAAAGTGAAACTTCCGTCTCAACCCCTACCGAATACTCGGCACTCACAACACTACAATGTGAATGCCATTACTTTATTGAGATCCGGAAAAGTGCTGAATAATCAAGTTGGGGAAGAGATTGATAATCATGAAGAGTTAATCAATAACACCCCGGCTTTCACTTCCACTTTTCCATCCACATCTACTTCTACTTCTGATCCTTGTTCGTCTACCCCACCACCTTCTTGCGAGCCTATTCTTCGTTTTTCCCATGGCTCGACACCTCAGCATACCACTTCTATTCCACCAAAGACGATTCCCACTCCTATTCTGGGATCAGTTCTACACATACCACCTTCTCCAATGTTGGACCCAGCTCTTATTGCTAAAGCTCCTTATCCGAATCGGTTAAGGGGAAACAAATCGAATCCACATATGGAGAAGATTATGAAAATGTTTAAACAGGTTAGTATTAATATCTCTCTCCTAGATACTATTCAACAAGTGCCCGCTTATGCGAAAATCTCAAAGACTTGTGCACTAGGAAGAGGAAGACTCAAGTGCCAAAAAATGTTTTCATGACTAATAATGTTAGCACTGCTTTTACCCCACAGCTACTAAAGAAACGTAAGGACCCAGGATGTCCTACGATATCGATTTCCATTGGGGGTAAAAACATTAACCGTGCTTTACTTGACCATAGCGCAAGTGTTAACCAGCTTCCATATTCTGTTTACGAGCAGTTAGGGATTGGAGAGTTGAAACCAGCTCATTGCACTCTCCAAATGGTAGACCGTTCAATCACCAAACCTAGGGGTGAACTGGAGGATGTGTTGATAAAAGTCGGGGAATTTATATTCCCTGTGGACATTATTATTCTCGATACACAACCTGTAGCAAACCCACAGAACCAAATTCCGGTTATTCTGGGTCGGCCATTCCTTGCCACTTCTAATGCTGTCATTAATTGTCGAAACGGTTCTATGAACCTATCTTTTAGAAAAATGAAAATTGAACTGAACATTTATAAAATTGGAAGTCAGCCGTATGAACCCTCTGCTCACATACTTGATGTCTGTTCTGTCCACGATATTGCTCCCGAATGTTGGGAAGTTGATGAACTTTGTTTTGAAAATCTCGACGACATTAGCACATCAAAGTTTGATCTTGCACAGCTTAGTGAGGATACTTTTTCCACTCTTGAGTCTGAATCTCTTGATTCTTCACCTTCCGAGTCTGTATCCTATGCAGGCTACGAGCTTCTTTGTGACTCCGAATATCATTCGCTTACCCCACCTTCTATAGTTTCTCCGCCATCATTAGATCTCAAACGTTTACCTTCTCATCTTAAATATGCATATTTAGGTGAGGATGAGTCTTTACCTATGATCATATCCGCTTCTCTAGTCTCAGTGCAAGAGAATGCGCTTTTGACGGTATTGAGATTTAATAGGCAGGCGTTTGGTTGGACTACGGCTGACAAAAATGGGATTAATCCCTTGATTGTTGAACATCATATACATCTTATGGATGAAGCCAAGCCAACTCGAGAACCACAGAGACAGTTGAACCCCGTCATGAAGGATGCGGTGAAGAAAGAAATCGTCAAATGCCTTGACAGTGGTATGATTTACCCAATCTCCGATAGCCAATGGGTAAGTCCAATTCATGTAGTCCCTAAGAAATCTGGCATTACGGTCATAACAAATGAGGCAAATGGGTTAATCCAGACACGCGCTCAAACTGGGTGGCGTGTATGTATTGATTATAGAAAACTCAATGCCGCAACGAGAAAAGACCACTTTCCTCTACCTTTTATAGACCAGATGTTAGAACGCTTAGCTGGACGTTGCTTCATGGACGGATACTCTGGCTATAACCAGGTCCCTATTGCCAAAAAGGATCAAGACAAAACCACATTTACTTGTCCTTTTGGTACTTTTGCTTATAGACGCATGCCCTTTGGGTTATGTAATGCCCACGCTACATTTCAGCGGTGTATGATGGGGATATTCTAGGACATGGTCGAGAATTTTTTGGAGATTTTCATGGAAGATTTCTCGATATTCTGAGATTCTTTTGCTGACTGCCTATCTCATCTTGATGCGGTTCTTACTCGTTGTAAAGAGAAGAACTTAATCTTGAATTGGGAAAAATGCCATTTCATGGTCCAAGAGGGAATTGTGCTTGGACATGTCATTTCACGGAAAGGCATTGAGGTTGACAAAGCTAAAATAGATGTCATTCAAAACCTTCCTCATCCTAAATACGTCAAGGATATACGATCCTTTCTTGGCCATGGAGGCTTTTATCAGAGATTCATTAAGGATTTTAGCAAAATTGCAAGACCCTTAACTCTTCTCTTGCCAAGGATACAACCTTTCACTTTGACTCGGATTGTGAGGCAGTATTTGACTCACTTAAAAACTCTCTCACTACATCCCCCGTTCTACCTTCTCCAGATTTGAACTACCCTTTCGAGCTTATGTGTATGCATCAGATTTTGTTGTTGGTGCAGTCTTTGGACAGCACATTGAAAAGATGCCACACATGATCTATTATGCAAGTAAGATTCTGAATGATGCTCAAATTAACTATACAACTACCGAAAAAGAACTTTTGGCAGTTGTATTCGCATTAGAAAAATTCAGGCCTTACTTGATTGGCTCACCTATTGTTGTGTACACTGACCACTTCGCCTTTAAACATCTTTTCGCAAAGAAGGATGCTAAAGGTAGGTTAATACGTTGGATCCTTCTATTATAAGAATTTGATCTTGTTATTACAGATAAGAAAGGATGTGAAAACGTAGTTGCCGACCATATTTCACGCATCGCTTCATCACCTGTGACCCTGCCGATCAATGATTCTTTTCCAGACGAACAACTCTTCAATGTATCTACCGAACCTTGGTTCAGGGATATTGTGAATTGTCTTGCTACGGGACTTATTCCCCGCGAATGGTCGAAACAGGACAAACATCGATTTCTATCCCAAGTAAAACATTTTTACTGGGATGAACCATATCTGTTTAAGTATTGTCCTGACCAGATAATTCGCAGGTGTGTTCCCAACGATGAATTCAATAATGTTCTATCTTTTTGTCATGATCAGGAATGTGGGGGTCATTTCGGTCCTCGAAAGATGGCGGAGAAGGTTTTGCAATGCGGCTTTTATTGGCCGACTTTATTCAAAGATGCATTTGATCATTGCAAAACTTGTTCACGGTGTAAACACACGGGTAGGATTTCCCGGAGAAATGAGATGCCACTTCAACCCATCTTGATGGTTGAAATTTTTGACGTTTGGGGTATTGAATTTATGGGTCCTTTTCCTAACTCCTTTGGGAATTTGTACATATTGCTTGCGCTTGATTATGTCTCGAAATGGGTGGAAGCTATTCCTTGTCGCACTAATGACAAAAAGTTTGTTATTAAGTTCTTAAAAGAAAACATCTTTTCGCGATTTGGACACCCACGCGCTATCATTAGCGATAACGGGATGCATTTCTGTAATCGTTCTTTCAAGACTCTAATTAGGAAATATGCAATCAACCACAAACTTTCCACACCCTATCATCCCCAAACGAGCGGGCAAGCTGAGGTTTCAAACAGACAAATCAAATAAATTTTGGAGAAAACAGTTTCTAAAAATCGAAAAGATTGGCCAACCAAATTGACGGATGCTCTTTTGGCATTTCGTACTGCATGTAAAAACGATCTAGGTATGTCTCCTTACAGACTAGTGTTTGGAAAAGCTTGTCACCTTCCGGTCGAGATTGAGCACAAACTACTGTGGGCCATTAGAGAACTTAAGTTTGACTTAAATCAATCCTGTAACTTTCGGATGTTGCAATTAAACGAGCTAAGCAAACTCCGCGATGAAGCTTATGATAATGCTGTAATTGTAAAGAATCGGACTAAGGTATTTCACGATAAAAACATTTTGAGAAAAACTTTTACATCTAGTCAACAAGTCCTTCTTTATGATTCACGTCTCCATCTTCATACGGGTAAGCTAAAATCTCGGTGGAAAGGACCTTTTGTTGTGCAGTATGTATACCCGCACGGGGCAGTTGAGCTTGAAAATGTTGAAAACGGTACAAGTTTTAAAGTAAATGGACATAGAGTAAAACCGTTTTTTTCCACTGACCCTACGGAGGAGTTCCTGTTTTTACCGCTTTATCTTGATTAAAATTCCTCCGTCTCACCTCCATGTCTTGAAAAATATTGTATCATCTTTAGAATGGAGGTGAGTGAAAAATAAGTTTGTGGGTGATTTTCACGATCATATTTATTGCCCCCGTTAATAAATTTCCTCCTAAGCTTACAGGTTTTTTTTATCCAACAGACAGCAACAGTGAGGACACTGTTGAAAACAAGTTTGGGGGAGATTTGTGCTTATTTGCGCATCATTTGCATATCACTTTGCATAAGCACAAAACATGTAAAACATATAAAAGTTTTAAAAAAAAAGAAATTTTAAAAGAAAAAAATATTTAATATTTATTTTTATAATAAAAGATTAGATAGTGAAAAATTACATCCAAAAGATTGGAAAATTTTAAGAAAAACAAGAAAGTTAGAAGTTTTCTTAAACGAGCTAGTAATAAGTAGTTATGAGCCATTGTCCCAAGGGTTAGTAAGATGAAAGAAGTCACTAATCTGAGGATAAAAATAAGTCTGAAAAATAGTTCCTATTCTGGAAGCCAAACATTTGAATGTTGATACCCTACTATACGCACATACACACGTCTTGAAATTCGGGATAGTAGAGGATACCTTGAAATGCTCTTGTCTAAAAGCCAAATTATGAAGGAAATAATAAATGGAAAATAAAAGATAAAATTGTGAAAAGAAAAATGAACACTGGTTTTGTTCTCACCAAGGCATCAATAAAAAAAATATATAGCGAGGGTGCTTCATCACCTAGTGCCTTAGTCCAACTGGTTTGGGAGTCACTGCTAAGCCTTAGGTGTTGCAAAACGACGAAAATACTATTTATGCCTAAAAAGCAAGCACATGAGTAATCGGTCAGGTAGTACCTCAAAAAGTATTAACGGTCACATGAAAAATGTGTGAGCAAATCCATCTAAATATTCACTGATTAAAATGTACTGAGGTCGATGGACAAGAGTATGATAGCTTCAATTGAATTCTCCGAGTGTAGGGATGTCTTTTACACACACGTAGGGGTATATGATCAATGTTTGGAAGCAAGATAGAAATGAAGAATAAAGACGTTGTTTTAGTGAGGGATGATGTGATTTTCTGTTGGAGATAGTGCGCTCAAAGTCAATTATTGGATCGCAGGTACGTGATTGCAATGATTTGTTAGTTGTATGTATGCCCTAGAGGCCAGTATTGTACAGATGATGTATATTATATTGGATGCTTGGACATATATAGAGATGACTTTCTTGCTCGATATGATAGTATGCTATCTGGTTACTCTTTATCTTAACAGGTACACTTGTTTCTTTAAACTGTCTTATAGTTACATGTTGATAAAGCCCTTAGGATGTGTACTTGACTACCTGGATTGTGATGCAGATCATACTAGTGGGGACATGGTAGTCCATAAGTACATCCTTCAAGGTCCCTAGTCATGGGTGTATCGAGACGGGGTATCGATATACCAGTGTAGACTAGCGTATACACTTCTCGACCCATGAGATGGGCGATGGATGATCCCATATCCATTGGAGTTTGACATCAGAGATGGTATACGGGTGCTCAGTGGAGACTGGGTACACTGGACGGACTCGCCGAGAACTCCCAAATGGTATTATACCTCACGTCAGATGGCAGTTCTCAGGTGACACTTGCACAGGTTAGTCTGTAGACCCGAGATCGTCATAGAGTCTTGTATGATTCCCACTATGCTTTGATCTCCACCTTACCACGTCCATGAGGGCGTGCAAAACGGTGGTCTTTGGGTACAGTCCCGAGTCACATGGAGGCAATGAGCGATAGGAGGGGTTTCGTCTCTCCCGGTATTGGGGGTTGATGTTGCGCTGTGCTCGATTGGCCGTAACAGGGAAGTCCCTGGCCAGGGCTGATCAGAGATTTGCTGGTAAGTGTTACCAGTAGTTTCTCGACCCGTTATGAGCCTCACATCGGCACGACTTATCGGTTATTGGGGTCTGACGTATACCACCCCTAGACTTGATATGCGACATATCAGACGAACAGACCGGACTGTACGGTAAGTGTTACTGGTTGGATTCACAGGAGTGTGAGCGGGCTAGCTTGTCGATCTTCTGATCGCTCAATACCCGGATGGCCGTTACGTTTAGCAGACCGCTTGCGGCTTGTGGGTGCTTGATATGATCATCATCTGCTACCGGCGTATTGACGAGTCTTTAGAGTCCTACACAGAGGTTTCCTGGCTCAAGCGAAACGAAATAGGAGCGCATATGAGATATGTGCGGGAGCGAGAATAATGCGTGTATGTGATACCGCATTTCATTCTCACGATAAATGTTTCGATTGGTTATATTCGATATGACCTAGTTATCGAATCATTGATTCGATAAATCGATACATTGAATACTAGTCGGTTATGTGCGACATGACCGGATCATTGATTCAAATGTTGATTTAATGATTTAATGTATAATTATATATTTGATATATTACTTTGCATTAACTAGTATTGGTTCACTTTATACGGATTTTCTCACTTGATGTGCAAGTTGTATATGTGATATACTTTTGTGCACATTTATGTATCATGTTTGATGATACTTGATCATTTGGTTAAGTGTGAAGAATTAAACCATGGTTAAATGATAATTAGGGTTTTGCCTTATCATTTATTTATTCATTTCTTTATTTATTTTATTGGATAAATGAAAATAAAATGGTTTGTTTTTGTCATGAAGCTTGTTGAAGTTTCATGAAGCTTTGACCAAAGAGACCATTTTGTCTTCATGCTTAACCCTAACCCATCCACTTACCATGGTTTATTCTCTACACATAACCCTTGTTAGATTATGATAAGTATGAATTTTCTTTTCATTTTAAAAGACTTATCATAAAACTAGCTTCATCTTCTCCTTCTTCTTCAAGATAGAAACCTTGATGCCATCAATGGCAACTTGAGTTCTAGTGAGAGAAATCCAATTCTAAAGTGAACCCACCTCCTATTTCTTCACCCTCTACCTTTTGCCAAGTTGTCTTGGGTGTTTTCTTCACAAGTTTCACAACTTTGTGAAGTCGGAGCTTGAACTTGTGATGCCTCAACGTAGATCGTCTTTGACACGAAGCCGACGACCTAGCTCGCCTGTTTCTCCGATGAAGACGACGATTGAGTTTGGGATTCATGATGGACAGCGAGAGGACACCCACATGGAGCTAAGGAAGTGGAGAACCGGATCTAGAAAGGTTGTAGCCTCTCTCCTTTAGTTAAAGTGTTAACTAGATTCGTATTTCGCCTAGAATTCTAGCCGACGATCCGTATTAGGGTTTCTCGGCACCAATAAATTTAGAAATTGGCATGGTTGATGCCTTGTGAGACCTCTATAGTGTGCCTAGGAACCCTACAGTGGTATCAGAGCCAAGCTAGAGCCTTTGGCGAAGTCTAGACGGAGTTTGAAGTCCGAACGAACCCGAAACCCTAACCCGATAATGCTCTCTGGACTTTTTCCAAATTTGTGGTTTTTTGTCAATTAAAAATGATTAAAAAATTCAGCAATGAAATCTAAGAATTACGGTGCAAAAAGTTTCCCATGAACAGTATTTTGTGCGGCGGAACCGCGGCAGAAGCCTAGCTTCTGCGGGGGTTCCGCGGCTCTTTGGTGACGTCAGCCCTAAGTGTTTGCACAGTAATTCCTGATTAATTATTCTGAGTTTTCTGGGAATTTTTAAATTGGCTCTTAAGTTGAGTGTTCTGGGGTTAAAATGGGAAACGATGTTTCGATCGGATTATCGAACCTTGTCTAAGTGTTTTTCTGGATAATTTTTGAATTTGTTAAAAAGTTCGACCGGATATAAATACCCAACTTTTCCCCTGTCGGGAAATTTCCAAGTGTTGGATTTTTCCGTAGTTTAACGACGTTCTAAGTAGTGCAAGTAACGCGATGGACCCTCTAGAAGACAACAAACCTTAACTCGATTATGTGACCATCTTGAACTGCCCTTTGAACCTTCAGGTTTGGGGCAATACGGCGTGCCACATGTGAGGCGTTGGCTTGACCCTTCTACGGCTGGACATTTGGTACTGATGCACGAACTGAATGTTGTTAGACTTATTTCATGTGTTGAGTTGTATCGGGAAAACTTGGGTATTCGACTGTTCGATCGGAAAGTTTAACATTTTCTGTTTATCTGGAATGTGATACAATAATTGGAATTCACAAGTAGTTATGAGATAACTGAATGAATGTTATAAATCTAGCAATTTAGTCCCATATGATATTGAAAAGAGTTTTCGATAATGAGACTAAAATGCGGGGTTTATAACTGTTAGGCATGTGATGTCTAAGTATTTCATTGGATTAGGCATGTGATGTCTAAAGAGGTTGCGGATTCCAACTGTTGTAGTTTTACACTTTCTTTTCTGTGACCGTAAGTGTAGTATGTTCATATCGCCGGTTTCGTTGCTATATGTCAACGACAATTGGGGTATGCGTACTTACTTACGTTGATGACATGTGATGTTATGTGTTGCTGGATATGTTATATTGGATCGTCGTGTTTGAATAGCCGGGGTTTTTTTATGTGAGATGAGTGTTTTTCATTATCATTCATGTAAAAACTTGTATGTAATATTCTTTTATTTGGGGCACTTCCAGGTTGCGGAAGTTGTCACCTTTTGTATATTATTTTTTTTTCCGCATTAGGATAGACCCAAGGAGGGGAGCATAAGTAACCGGGTTCTGGGGTCCAGTGGGAGACCAACTCGAGGAGTCGAGTCCGGGTCTCCTAACCCTAGAATTGGTAGGGTTGCTTGCCGCTCTCGTAGGGGTCTAGGGGTGTGGGATTGGCTATTCATCACGACCGTGGAATCCGTGTTTTATACTGGCTCGTATTGAAAACACGGACGTCCTAGTATATCCAATATTTCATATGTTTCTTCTGCTGCGATATCTGTGATGTGATCATGTGATGTTCTGTGATAGATACTATATATAGTATATATGATATATTATATAGACGTTACTTATGTTTTGCACCCGCACTAGCCCTGCCCTACTCTGTCGTTAGTTACCTAACCTAATGGTGCACGAGGGGACATCGAGGCAGATGCGGATGGCATAAGTGTACGTCGTATTTATCTGTGATGTTTAGGTATTTAAATGATGGGACTTCATTAATGTGATTAATGAAAGAAAAGAAACCTAAGATGTTGTAGAATCGAATTTTAAACAAAACAGGTAGCTACAGTTATTGCTTTGCACAGCGATATATATGATATATCCCGCACCTTATTCGATGAGGAAAGGACCGAGATCCCTTCACCGGGAGTGACTCCTTTAGCAATAACTGGCAGATGCTGCACGCTCGGTTTGCTTTTGATTGCTTTTGACTTTTGCTTTGCACAGTGATATATATGATATATCCCGCACCTCATTCGACGAGGAAAGGGCCGACGATCCCTTCACCGGGAGTGACCCCTTTAGCAAAACTAGAAAAACCTCAAAATCATTCCATTTTAAAACTTCATTTGATTCTACAACGATATCAAGTTCATTACGCAATAGGTTTTCAGAAAAACCTGTCGTAGCCCTCCGTCATTTCAGATAAGTACTAGTTAGTATTCGTGCTGCGGTTGTTTGGCATGCGTCAAGGCGTAGTGTACGGTAGCTAAGTAGTGCTTATCTGCTAGCATACGATGCGATTGGATTAGGGTATTCGCACGGCGTTGTTTGGCATGCGTCAAGGGTCGTGCGGGTGGGTTTAATTCAATCAAGAAATGTACGGGTTGAACTTGACTAGCGGACTATGGGTTGTTTGGCATGCGTCAAGGTCATAGCACGCTAGGGGCAAAATATTATCGGGAATTTCAAGTGTTGAAATTTGCAATGAGATTGCATACCTTCTATGAGATAGTTGGATCCCGATACCCACTGCGAGTAAGAGTTACTCCTGGGAGAGTTTTACACATTACAATTAGCCGATCAAGTAGGTGTCTAGAAAGGTGTTAACGAGGTTTCGCCTCTGGGAAAACGAGGTTTATATTAATTAGGTTCGTGCGAAAGCACAGGGGACCTCCCTCAAAGTACCGACACTGGCCTGGCTGAAAGATTGGCGAACTTGTAGTGTGTAATTAATCCCGGCTAGTCTTTCCTTTTAGGGTTTGAAGGAAGATTTGATAAAAAGCAGTGGGAGCCATCCTGATTAGATAAGATAATAACCAATCTGATCTTGCACGAGCTTACGCTAAAGTGTTTTCTTCTCTCTCTCTCCAGGTAGCGACCATTTCATGCTTTAATAAAGATAATAATATGGATGTATTGACCGAACCCGCATGTTATACTGTGCTGGGGAACGTTGGTTCCGTTCCTTCTTATAAGAGTTATAGGAATGAACAGGAAATAGGGGAATACCAGGATTCCCATGCCACCCGAATGAAGAAAGTACATGTTGATGCATTTTCTTCGGGTGTGTTCGTTACAGAGAACTGTTTCTCCATTTGCTCCACGTCCTGGGTATTAGATACCGGGTCAGGATCCCATATATGTAATCAGTTACATGGGCTTAGGAAAGGTAGAGAACTTGGAGAAGGTGATAAAGGCATTAGAGTTGGAAATGGTGCAATTGTTGCAGCTAAGACTGTCGGGGAATATCACCTTGTGTTACCAACTGGTAATACATTGGTTCTGAACGAATGCTATTACATGCCGAACCTGATATGCAACATTATATCAGTTTTTTTATTAAGTAAAGAGGGATATAATTTTGTATTACAGGACAATGTTATGAACATTTTCCGTAACCAAAAGTTGGTTGGATCAGGCACGTTGTGCAATGGCATTTATGTTCTAAATCAATCAACAGTTCTGAGCATAACTAACACACACAAGAGGAAAAGTTCTGAAATGAACGAATCCTTCTTGTGGCATTGTAGACTGGGTCACATCAATGCGACACGACTGGCTAAGTTGCATAAGGATGGATATTTAAATCCGTTTGAATTTTCATCCTATGACACTTGCCAGTCATGTCTCAAAGGCAAGATGACCAAAGCTCCGTTTACGGGACACGGAGAAAGAGTTACCGAACTCTTGGGACTGATACATAGTGATGTATGCGGTCCCATGTCTACACATGCCAGGGATGGTTCTTCGTACTTCATTACATTCACTGACGATCTCTCTAGATTCGGATATGTGTTCCTGATGAAGCACAAATCAGAAGCTTTTGAGAAATTTAGAGAATATAAACAAGAAGTCGAGAACCAAACCGGAAAAAGTATTAAAATCCTACGGTCTGATCGAGGAGGGGAATACTTGAGCAATGAATTCCTGGACTTCCTAAAAGAGAATGGGATTCTCTCTCAGCTGACTCCTCCATATACACCACAGCACAACGGTGTATCTGAACGGAGAAACCGCACCCTATTAGATATGGTGCGCTCAATGATGAGTACAGCTGAGTTACCTATTTCCTTCTCGGGATATGCGCTTGAGACAGCCATGGACCTATTGAATAGAGTTCCTACCAAATCAGTGCCTACCACTCCATATGAGATATGGAAAGGGAAGAGACCACATCTTAATTATATTAAGATATGGGGTTGTCCAGCCTATGTCAAAAGACAAAATCCGGACAAACTCGAGGCAAGATCTGTCTTATGTAAGTTTGTAAGATATCCCAAAAATTCACAAGGGTATATCTTCTACCACCCCGAGGAACAAAAGGTGTTTGTTTCTCGACATGCCACTTTCTTAGAAAAAAGTTTTCTTATGAAACAGATAAGTGGCATTGAGGTAGAACTGGAAGAAGTTCCAGCGACACAGACTACAACAGAAGATTTGGTTGAACCAGAGGATTCCGTAGTTCCCTATGAACCCCAGCCACTCCGCCGATCTAGTAGGGTTCCTCGCCAACCTGAGAGATACTACGGTTTTCTCATGGATGGTGGGAGCGAGGATTGCATTATGGAGGATGATGACCCAACTAGCTTCGAGCAGGCCATCACGAGTGGGGACTCAGTGAAATGGCTGGATGCTATGCGGTCCGAGATGGAATCCATGTACACCAACAAAGTATGGACTTTGGAAATTGCTCCTGAAGGGGTAAAACCCATTGGGAGCAAGTGGATCTTCAAGAAGAAACTTGGTGTAGATGGGAAAGTGGAGACTTTCAAAGCTAGACTTGTAGCGAAGGGTTTTCGTCAAAGACCAGGTGTGGACTATGACGAGACCTTTTCTCCAGTGGCTATGCTTAAATCCATCCGGATCATGCTTGCCATCGCTGCATATCATGATTACGAAATCTGGCAAATGGATGTTAAGACCGCCTTTCTAAATGGTGATTTAGAAGAGTGCGTGTACATGACTCAGCCAGAGGGCTTCGTAGACAGTAGGAGCAGCGGGAAGGTGTGCAAGCTGCTTAAATCCATTTATGGATTAAAGCAAGCATCACGGAGTTGGAACATCTGCTTTGACGTCGTTATCAAAGAGTTTGATTTCGTCAAAAATCCAGATGAACCTTGTATTTACAAGAAGGTGGCAGAGAGTAAGGTTGTCTTCCTCGTATTGTACGTGGACGACATACTCTTGATAGGAAATGATATTCCTATGCTGCAATCGGTCAAGCTCTTCTTATCACAAAGATTCTCAATGAAAGATCTTGGTGATGCCTCCTGCATATTGGGAATCAGGATCTATAGAGATAGATCCAAACGGATATTGGGATTGACCCAATCCAGGTACATTGACACCATACTAAAGAGGTTTAGTATGGAAGAATCCAAGCGTGGGAACTTGCCCACAATCTCTGGACTCACTCTCTCCAAAGAGATGTCTCCCAAGACTGATTTGGAGAGAGCTCGCATGCAAGGGATACCCTATGCTTCGGCAGTAGGCTCTATCATGTATGCGATGCTATGTACCAGACCCGATGTTGCATACTCACTAAGTGTAGTGAGTCGGTATCAAGCAGATCCTGGAGAGAGTCACTGGACAGCTGTGAAGAACATTCTCAAGTACTTGCGAAGGACTAGAGAAATGTTCTTGGTGTATGGTAACGGAGAACTCCAAGTGGAGTCCTTTACCGATTCGAGCTTCCAGAGTGGTAAGGACGACTCTAAGTCGCAGTCGGGCTTTGTCTTTACCCTGTACGGAGGGGCGGTGAGCTGGAAGAGTTCCAAGCAGGAAACCGTGGCAGACTCGACGATGGAGGCTGAATACATCGCTGCCAACGATGCTGCCAAAGAGGCTGTCTGGATCAAGAAGTTCATTACTGAACTTGGAGTGGTTCCATCCATTGAGCATCCAATACCTTTGTATTGCGATAACAATGGAGCGGTGGCTTTGGCCAAGGAACCCAGGTCCCATCAGCGATCTAGGCATATTCTGAGGCGGTATCACCTGATCCGGGAGATAGTTGATCGCCGGAAGATCGAGGTCAGGAGGGTTGACACGAAGAACAACACGGCGGATCCACTCACGAAGGCCATTCCCCAGATACAGTTTGAGAGACTCTTCGGGATGCTCGTTATGCGATACTACAGCAGCTGGCCCTAGTGCAAGTGGGAGATTGTTAGTTGTATGTATGCCCTAGAGGCCAGTATTGTACAGATGATGTATATTATATTGGATGCTTGGACATATATAGAGATGACTTTCTTGCTCGATATGATAGTATGCTATCTGGTTACTCTTTATCTTAACATGTACACTTGTCTCTTTAAACTGTCTTATAGTTACATGTTGATAAAGCCCTTAGGATGTGTACTAGACTACCTGGATTGTGATGCAGATCATACTAGTGGGGACATGGTAGTCCATAAGTACATCCTTCAAGGTCCCTAGTCGTGGGTATATCGAGACGGGGCATCGATATACCAGTGTAGACTAGCGTATACGCTTCTCGACCCATGAGATGGGCGATGGATGATCCCATATCGATTGGTGTTTGACATCAGAGATGGTATACGGGTGCTCAGTGGAGACTGGGTACACTGGACGGACTCGCCGAGAACTCCCAGATGGTATAATACCTCACGTCAGATGGCAGTTCTCAGGTGACACTTGCACAGGTTAGTCTGTAGACCCGAGATTGTCATAGAGTCTTGTATGATTCCCACTGTGCTTTGATCTCCACCTTACCACGTCCATGAGGGCATGCAAAACGGTGGTCTTTGGGTACAGTCCCGAGTCACATGGAGGCAATGAGCGATAGGAGGGGTTTCGTCTCTCCCGGTATTGGGGGTTGATGTTGCGCTGTGCTCGATTGGCCGTAACAGGGAAGTCCCTGGCCAGGGCTGATCAGAGATTTGCTGGTAAGTGTTACCAGTAGTTTCTCGACCCGTTATGATCCTCACATCGGCACGACTTATCGGTTATTGGGGTCTGACGTATACCACCCCTAGACTATGCGACATATCAGACGAACAGACCAGACTGTACGGTAAGTGTTACTGGTTGGATTCACAGGAGTGTGAGCGGGCTAGCTCGTCGATCTTCTGATCGCTCAATACCCGGATGGCCGTTACGTTTAGCAGACCGCTTGCGGCTTGTGGGTGCTTGATATGATCATCATCTGCTACCGGCGTATTGACGAGTCTTTAGAGTCCTACACAGAGGTTTCCTGGCTCAAGCGAAACGAAATAGGAGCGCATATGAGATATGTGCGGGAGCGAGAATAATGCGTGTATGTGATACCGCATTTCATTCTCACGATAAATGTTTCGATTGGTTATATTCGATATGACCTAGTTATCGAATCATTGATTCGATAAATCGATACATTGAATATTAGTCGGTTATGTGCGACATGACCGGATCATTGAATCAAATGTTGATTTAATGATTTAATGTATAATTATATATTTGATATATTACTTTGCATTAACTAGTATTGGTTCACTTTATACGGATTTTCTCACTTGATGTGCAAGTTGTATATGTGATATACTTTTGTGCACATTTATGTATCATGTTTGATGATACTTGATCATTTGGTTAAGTGTGAAGAATTAAACCATGGTTAAATGATAATTAGGGTTTTGCCTTATCATTTATTTATTCATTTCTTTATTTATTTTATTGGATAAATGAAAATAAAATGGTTTGTTTTTGTCATGAAGCTTGTTGAAGCTTCATGAAGCTTTGACCAAAGAGACCATTTTGTCTTCATGCTTAATCCTAACCCATCCACTTACCATGGTTTATTCTCTACACTTAACCCTTGATAGATTATGATAAGTATGAATTTTCTTTTCATTTTAAAAGACTTATCATAAAACTAGCTTCATCTTCTCCTTCTTCTTCAAGATAGAAACCTTGATGCCATCAATGGCAACTTGAGTTCTAGTGAGAGAAATCCAATTCTAAAGTGAACCCACCTCCTATTTCTTCACCCTCTACCTCTTGCCAAGTTGTCTTGGGTGTTTTCTTCACAAGTTTCACAACTTTGTGAAGTCGGAGCTTGAACTTGTGATGCCTCGACGTAGATCGTCTTTGACACGAAGCCGACGACCTAGCTCGCCCGTTTCTCCGATGAAGCCGATGATTGAGTTCGGGATTCATGATGGACAGCGAGAGGACACCCACGTGGAGCTAAGGAAGTGGAGAACCGGATCTACAAAGGTTGTAGCCTCTCTCCTTTAGTTAAAGTGTTAACTAGATTCGTATTTCGCCTAGAATTCTAGCCGACGATCCGTATTAGGGTTTCTCGGCACCAATAAATTTAGAAATTGGCATGGTTGATGCTTTGTGAGACCTCTATAGTGTGCCTAGGAACCCTACATGATTGAGGCAGGACCTATACCGATATGACAGTCTTGCTCGAGATGATAGTATGCTATCTGGTTTGTCTTTATCATCGTATACATGCTTTAGTTCACTATTGCATGATGATAGAGCCCATAGGATTCTTGCTTGACTACCAGCAGTATGATGGCGATCATATACGTAGGAGCTGGGGTCTGTAAGCACATCCTTAGTGTCCATAGTCGTGGGAGTTTCGAGACAGGGTGTCACGTCCCGAAAGTACGGAACGTGACCGGCATTTAGATTACGAAGCGTCTTGAGGCGCAACGTAACCTAAGTAAGCCGAAGCACAGAAATCTAAACCATAAAAAGAAGAAGAAGTAAAGGAAAACATGTAGAAAACTAGTTTAAAAGCAACATCCAATTTTCTCAAAAATTTCGGCAGAGTCTCCTTTGTAAAAACTGGCCCCAAATGGGTACAAACAAGAATAATATATATACAAACAATAAAAAGATCCCCAATCGGGAGCTAGCTCTACGCCAAAAGGCGGAAACAACCACATCAATGCACAATAGTATACAACGCAAAAGGGCGAGGTTCAAAACTCAAAAGAAAACAAAACCACCAAATACCATAATAATATAAGCGCGACTCTAAGGTCGAAATAAATAACTGGTCCAGTAAACTTATCAAGTAATACAAGTATGGTTGATGGAGCTTACTAGATACAAATGAAATAATAACAAGTACAATGGCGGTCCAGATACAAGTGAACCAACCTACCGTGCAAATCACCCTGAATGAAAAGATGTGCCAGCAAGCGGCCAGGAAAAACCTGTACATCGAACCTGTAAAAAAATTTGGCACAACGGGGGTGAGTTGCCAACTCGTGAGTAGAAGCTATCTGCGAAAAGAAATCGAATGCACGACGCTATCCTAGGTCATAATAATATACTAATATAATACTAATCATCTAGTAATGGCAGGGTAATAAACTACGTGTAGTGCAAAAGCTCCGTGCCCGTATCAGTGCCTCAAATAGTAATATGTCATTTGAATGAGTATGCATGCACCATGAATATAAAAACAATCGATCCTGAAATCTGGATATATCTGTATGAGAAATCTTTAGCTTTTATCGTGGTAAAATGTGTATAGAAATCTGAAATATCAACGATGAAATCCATGGAAATCCGTGTCAAGCATCGACACAAAACATGTAAATCTCAAGTCTCAATACCTCATAATCTCAATGTCTCATAGTCTCAATATCTCGGGCTCCGTCAGTCCGGATCGGCCCATATCAACAAATCTTACGACAACGGTCGGTATCCTCCGGATATCCGCCGCGCCAGACATCACCGGTAGGTAGTCTTCCCCTGCCAGGATCATCGTCTACAACTCGATCTTCTTATCCCGGGGTACCATACCGGGCCCACCATGTACCCGAGATGGTTCATCCACTCCTCGAATCGGGTCTCGAAATCCAACAGAAAATATGAAATCTCATGGTGGACGACACATACATCATGAGAAAACCGCAACTTATATTTTAAAAAGAGAAGAGGAGAGAGAGAGATGTTTTTATATATATTCTTGCGGTTTTCCCCAAAAATCCAGAAATCTCATAGAAATCCAAAATCTCAAAATCATGAATAAGTATATGATAAGTGTCGGCATATGCCCATAATACTGCATGATAACATGAAAATGTGAATGCATGAAATGTCTAAGTAATAAATGCCATGTCTATACTAACACCAGAGAGTAATCACGATGTAATATCGATCTAGCTGTTAGCTGATTCTATCAATAAAAGATAATGTGATCTAAAGTGTACGTGACATAGCAATTACCGATGATGATGTGTGTGAGCCGGCAAATACGTGTGCGTGGAATATGCGCATCATCGGTAATGGTGCTGGTGTCCTAACAGGCAAGGTGTTATTCTGATTATAGAAACATATGAATGAACATGTACCATTATGATTACGGTATGAATGTAAAGACGGATGTGTAATAACCACTCATCTGTGATATACAAGTATAACTACAACTATATGACTAAGCCTAAACTAGTGTCCATCTAACCTCCTAAGGAACTAAACCTAAGAAACTAGTCGATAAGAAATAAGAGTCCACCTAAGGTCTGAGTCCATATTTCTAATAGTCGGCGATCCAGCCTCAATAGCGTTACGTACGTAGTACGGCTTTCTCAAATCAAGAGTGCGGATCAATCATCATATCTATGCCTCATACGGTAAAATCCATCATACGGCATCCCAATATCGGGGTACGGGTCAAGTATCACCTACGTGTCTCATCATTCGTATAATATCATCATCAACACATGTCAAGATCAAGGTGCTATACTGTAATCGCATACATCAATCATATATCATTTTCAGCATAAATATACATCGTTAATTTATCCTTAGAAATGTCAAGTCACATATATCATATCTTGATCAAGTCACCTATGTCAAGTCGTGATTAAGTCACACCTATAAGATATCGAAATCATGTTACACCTTTATGATATCGCAATCAAGTTACACCTATATGATGTCAAAATCAAGTACACCTATATGATGTCGTAATCAAGTCACACATATATCATATCAGAATTTCAGGCACAGGTTACAGTCCGGGTTCTATTTTAGAGTCCCATGTACTTCAATATCATCACCACCCTTTATTATTGTTCATGTATACAAATCCACTATCTTATTTTGTAATGATCCGCTAACATCATAACACGACTGTATAACCAAGAATCACGGCATCAAGCCCAGTTATACTGTACCTTTCACGTGTATCATATCACATCCTTGAATCACATATACGTATTGTGTATATATATATACATACACCTAGTCCTATATATATATATACACATACACGTATATATCACGTCGAGTCTCAGTGTGTGCGTGTGTGTGTCTACCTGAAACCTACGAATCTCCTCCAAGATATTCATCCTCCGGTAAGGTCTATCTAAATCAATCTAGTCCAACCTAAGGTCACTACTAGGGTCCTACTCACCGAAATTCTAAGATCACGTCTTGCTTCCTAATGATAATAAGTACTATCCATATTCTACGTTTGCAGGGGTGCTAAACGCCATCCACCCGACTTCCCCCCGTAGATATACATATACTCACCTAGTCCTTGTCTGCCGAAAACGGTGTCGCCATCCTCTTCTTCATCGTCCGCAGTCCACGTGAGGGGTACCTATACGCAAACACATATAATATCATAAACTGAATCACGGATAACATCAAAACGACGCACGAAACGCGCATAGGTTAAAACCTATGTCCCGCTTATGCAAAAAACCAAATATCGCTCGATATCGGTGTAAAAACGTCGATTGATCGAGATAAGCATCAACAAACAACTCATATTTATAAAACTCATTACTTATAATATAAAACATGATTTAATTCATCGAAACCCTAAAAATCGATCAAATCGTCCGATTCCGTAAAACCTGAAAACACCAATTTATCGTTTTACTTCAAAACATGATGTTTAAAAGAAACTAATGGTCATAATATTCATTAATTAGCATAACTAGACTATATAAACCTTCACTATATTTTTAACACCCTAATTTATATTAGTTTGAAAATTCTACTTTGCAAACTTTCCCGATTTCGATACTTTTAAGGAAAATTTCACAATATCACATCTAAACTGGATTTTTCATGAATTAATGCATTAAACTACAATTCATGATGATAATAATATAATGAAATCATAATTTAGATTTTAAATCTCATTTATTTAAGAATTTCCAAATTCTAGTTAGCAAAAATAGCATTTTTATTAATATTTTTCAATTATCAATAGAAACTAGTAACCAATTTAAGTTTTACATTCCACTAACAAGTTAATATTCTTTTTAAAACCACAATCTAGTGTTTCAAACATTAATTGGAATTTTATCTCACCAATAAATATAATTTACAAAAATCTAGTTTTCAAATTTACTTAATTTAAACTATTTGAATGAACAAATTACAATATATCAACCATGCATGATTTTTCCCATTTCTAAAAATGTTAAACTAGTTATAATAACACCACTTAACTTAATTTTATAACCCTAACATGAATTTTAAAACTTGTAGATAGAAATTATTTATTAAATCTAATTATGCTTAAATGATACATTTAATAATAATAAATCAAAAGAAGAAGATTTATACCTCCACAACATGAAATCCAAACATGAAAATAAGCCTCCAAAATGAATGCTTTCCATCTCCAAAATCCATGTAAAGATGAGCAAAGAATAGAGGGTAGGAATTAATTAGGATTTTGTGGGTTTTTTATTGAAATTTTGATGAATTTTGATGATTTTTAATACAAAAATGATGGGGGGAAAATTTTGGGGCTGCCCATGGTGGTGAGGCCGGCCATGAGGTGAGGAAAAGAGAGGAGAGTGATAAAAGGTGAAGAAAAGTGTAGAAGGTTTCACAAAAATATCACACAATTAAGTCTTTTCATGAATTTATTTAAAAATTCTTTATTTTCTTCACTCCATTTGACCTAGAATGGTCTAGAACCATTGTAAAATTTTGAAAATAAATTTTGTATGAAACACACTTGATTCTAATATGTAATGGTTCACTTTTGCTAATTAAATCCATTCAAATTTGTAATTTACACTAATTTAGTGTAAAAATAATGCTTATATTAATATTTAAAATAATTAATTTAAGAAAAATATTTAATTAAACTAAAAATTTATAAGTGGCTAAATAAACACCATTTACTAGTAATAACAAAATTAAAATAGGTATTTTTAAATTTATAGTGAAAAATAATTACGGTTTAGTTTTATGAAATCTACGTTTTACTTTACCGAAAATTATAAAATTCACTTAAACGATTTTATTTATTTAATTATTTTTAAAACGTTACAATCTTCCCCTCTTTAAGAAATTCGGTCCCCGAATTTAAATTAAAACTCCCCCCAATTACTAAAACATTCCGCCAAAACACTGAAATCGTCGGGGCTCCGAAATCATCAATACAAAACTGAAATTAACTCCGTCAAGCATAACACAATCATCGGAGTTATGGCGAAAATAAAATACCAAAAACCAATACGAAAACCAACATAATATACATCAAAACTACAACTTATATATAGTGCGCGTCATAGTAAAATCGTCCAAACATCTGGATAAAGAAGCATGCAAGAACCCCTTTTGAAAATCGCCGTGTGATGCACGTGTCACGGCATAAGTAGCAGACGTTAATTTTAAGAAAATAGCTATATATATATATATATATATATATATATATATCTTTTATTTAACTTACACGTCCCGCCTGGTTACTAAATCAAATAGTAATGATTATAAAAACATACTGCTCAAACTGAAATTAATCCCAATCACATCATAAAAATATCATGTGCGTCCGGTGCGTACTGAAATCGAAACAAAATACAGATAACATGAATACACACAAAAACAAAACTAAGCGCAACAGGTGTGCACCAAAAACATCTGTCAAGTGCAATGGGCGTGCACGACTCAATATCAAGTGCATCTAATCTGCACAAAACCCAGATTTAATGCATCTGGTGCGCCCAAAATCGCATCAAGTGCGCCAAGTGTGCGCAAGAATCTCAATCAGGTGCACATGGTGCACAAAAACGTACACCGAATATCAAAATCGAAATCACAGTACGAAAATGCATGAAAACTAGGTCGAAGCATATGTCAAAATCATGTGTAACCCATATGTACGAAATCAAATCAAAATCTCAAAATGTATAAAACCAAATCGAGTGTACTGGGTATGTACAAAAGAACATCAATACAACTGATAAATGAAGCACGAATAGAATGTAATGAATGCACACATAAGAAATACCAATCGTAGAACAAAATCCTCAAAATACCAAAATAAGATCCAATCAACGGAAATATGAAATTCAAATCACCAAATTACAATCGTAAACACAATCGTCAATGTGTGCCTCTTTCCCCCTTTTCTCTGGTGTCGACTGCTTCAAACTTGTCTCTTCATAGGTGTGCTGACTGCGCTACCAACGGCAATACTCATATCTAAAGTCTCCCACGTAGTCGATCCCTTCACCTGATATCCGGACTACATTAAACTTTTCGATCGATCCATCAAAATCCCATAATTCCCCGAGAGCTCAACACTCAAGTACAGTTTAAAAATATCCGGTACATACCCCAGCATCGATGGTCCAGCCGTAGAAGGGCAAACCCAAGCCTCACTAATGGCACCGCGGAACTGCCGTAAACCCTAAGGTTATAGAGCGTTCTCGTGGTCATTATGTCGAGTTAGGATTTCATTCTTCTAGAGGGTCCATCGAAATACCTGCATGTTCTTCCGAATACCTTAAACTTGGGAAAATGGGTTTTCTGATAATCGTTCGAACCCTTTAACTTCGTCTGGACGGCATGTGAATACCCTTCGTCCGCACGCTAAACAATGCTTCAATCCTCAAGAATAACCAATACCCTAATGGTTATCACATACGATCCGCAGCTCCTTCTGCTCCTGCGACCGTGGTAACAGAAACCACCCTCCGACATCAACGAAGATAGGTCAAAGGAATGAATGAAATACGGCGCAAGGAAATATACATCCTAAGGCTACTTAAGAAGAGTAGCGTATCGTAAGTATGCCGCGGATCATACCCACCGTACGTCACTCTACGTATGTCGCCTACTCCATCAACCAAGGGTCACCCTAGACATATAGAAGGTTAAACCTAGCGCTCTGATATCAACTTTGTCACGTCCGGAAAGTACGGAATGTGACCGGCACTTAGATTACGAAGCGTCTAGAGGCGCAACGTAACCTAAGTAAGCCGAAGCCCAGAAATATAGACCATAAAAAGAAGAAGAACTAAAGGAAAACATGTAGAAAACAAGTTTAAAAGCAACATCCAATTTTCTCAAAAATTTCGGCAGAGTATCCTTTGTAAAAACTGGCCCCAAACGGGTACAAACAAGAATAATATATCTACAAACAATAAAAAGCATCCCCAAACGGGAGCTAGCTCTATGCCAAAAGGCGGAAACAACCACATCAATGCACAATAGTATACAACGCCAAAGGGCGAGGCTCAAAACTCAAAAGAAAACAAAACCACCAAATACCATAATAATACAAGCGCGACTCTAAGGTCGAAATAAATAACTGGTCCAGAAAACTTATCAAGTAATACAAGTATGGTTGATGGAGCTTACTAGATACAAATGAAATAATAAAAAGTACAATGGCGGTCCAGATACAAGTGAACCAACCTACCGTGCAAATCACCCTGAATGAAAAGATGTGCCAGCATGCTGCAAGGAAAAACCTGTACATCGAACCTGTAAAAAAATTTGGCACAACGGGGGTCAGTTGCCAACTCGTGAGTAGAAGATATCTGCGAAAAGAAATCGAATGCACGACGCTATCCTAGGTCATAATAATATACTAATATAATACTAATCATCTAGTAATGGCAGGGTAATAAACTATGTGTAGTGTAAAAGCACCGTGCCCGTGCCAGTGCCTCAAATAGTAATATGTCATGTGAATGAGTATGCATGCACCATGAATGTAAAAACAATAGATCCTGAAATCTGGATATATCTGTATAAGAAATTTTTAGCTTTTATCATGGTAAAATGTGTATAGAAATCTGAAATATCAACGATGAAATCCATGGAAATCCGTGTCAAGCATCGACACAAAACATGTAAATCTCAAGTCTCAATACCTCATAATCTCAATGTCTCAAAGTCTCAATATCTCGGGCTCCGTCAGTCCGGATCGGCCCATATCATCAAATCTCATGACAACGGTCGGTATCCTCCGGATATCCGCCGCGCCAGACATCACCGGTAGGTAGTCTTCCCCTGCCAGGCTCATCGTCTACAACTCGATCTTCTTGGCCCGGGGTACCATACCGGGCCCACCATGTACCCGAGACGGTTCATCCACTCCTCGAATCGGGTCTCGAAATCCAACAGAAAACATGAAATCTCATGGTGGACGACACATACATCACGAGAAAACCGCAACTTATATTTTAAAAAGAGAGGAGGAGAGAGAGAGAGAAGTTTTTATATATATTCTTGCGGTTTTCCCCAAAAATCCAGAAATCTCATAGAAATCCAAAATCTCAAAATCATGATAAGTATATGATAAGTGTCGGCATATGCCCATAATACTGCATGATAACATGAAAATGTGAATGTATGAAATGTCTAAGTAATAAATGTCATGTCTATATTAACACCATAGAGTAATCACGATGTAATATCGATCTAGCTGTTAGCTGATTCTATCAATAAAAGATAATGTGATCTAAAGTGTACGTGACATAGCAATTACCGATGATGATGTGTGTGAGCCAGCAAATACGTGTGCGTGGAATATGCGCATCATCGGTAATGGTGCTGGTGTCCTAACAGACAAGGTGTTATTCTGATTATAGAAACATATGAATGAACATGCACCATTATGATTACGGTATGAATGTAAAGACGGATGTGTAATAACCACTCATCTGTGATATACAAGTATAACTACAACTATATGACTCGAGCCTAAACTAGTGTCCATCTAACCTCCTAAGGAACTAAACCTAAGAAACTAGTCGATAAGAAATAAGAGTCCACCTAAGGTCTGAGTCCATTCTCTAATAGTCGGCGATCCAGCCTCAATAGCGTTATATACGTAGTACGGCTTTCTCAAATCAAGAGTGCGGATCAATCATCATATCTATGCCTCGTACGGTAAAATCCATCGTACGGCATCCCAATATCGGGGTACGGGTCAAGTATCACCTACGTGTCTCATCATTCGTATAATATAATCATCAACACATGTCAAGATCAAAGTGTTATACTGTAATCGCATACATCAATCATATATCATTGTCAGCATAAATATACATCGTTAATTTATCCTCAGAAATGTCATGTCACATATATCATAGCTTGATCAAGTCACCTATGTCAATTCGTGATTAAGTCACACCTATAATATATCGAAATCAAGTTATACCTTTATGATATCGCAATCAAGTTACACCTATATGATGTCGAAATCAAGTACACCTATATGATGTCGTAATCAAGTCACACATATATCGTATCAGAATTTCAGGCACAGGTTACATTCCGAGTTCTATTTTAGAGTCCCATGTACTTCAATATCATCACCACCCTTTATTATTGTTCATGGATACAAATCCACTATCTCATTTTCCAATGATCCGCTAACATCATAACACGACTGTATAGCCAAGAATCACGGCATCAAACCCAGTTATACTGTTCCTTTCCCGTGTATCATATCACATCCTTGTATCATATATACGTATTATGTATATATATATATATATATACCTACACCTAGTCATATATATATACACATACACGTATACATCACGTCGAGTCTCAGTGTGTGCGTGTGTGTATCTACCTGAAACCTACGAATCACCTCCAAGATATTCATCCTCGGGGAAGGTCTTTCTAAGTCAATCTAGTCCAACCTAAGGTCACTACTAGGGTCCTACTCACCGAAATTCTAAGGTCATGCCTGGCTTCCTAATGACAATAAGTACTATCCCTATTCTACGTTTGCGGGGGTGCTAAACGCCATCCACCCGACTCCCCACCCCTAGATATACATCTACTCACCTGGTCCTTGTCTGCCCAAGACGGTGTCTCCATCCTCTTCTTCATCGCCCGCAGTCCACGTGAGGGATACCTATACGCAAACATATATAATATCGTAAAATGAATCACGGACAACATCAAAACGACGCACGAAACACGCATAGGTTAAAACCTATGTCCCGCTCATGCAAAAGAACCAAATATCGCTCGATATGGGCGTGCAAACGCCGATTGATCGAGATAAGCATCAAAAAACAACTCATAGTTATAAAACTCATTACTTATAATATAAAACATGATTTAATTCATCGAAACCCTAAAAATCGATCAAATCGTCCGATTCCGTAAAACCTGAAAACACCAATTTACCGTTTTACTTCAATACTTGATGTTTAAAAGAAACTAATGGTCATAATATTCATTAATTAGCATAACTAGACTATATAAACCATCACTATATTTTTAACACCCTAATTTATATTAGTTTGAAAATTCTAGTTTGCAAACTTGCCCGATTTCGATACTTTTAAGGAAAATTTTCACAATATCACATCTAAACTGGATTTTGCATGAATTAATGCATTAAACTACAATTCATGATGATAATAATATAATGAAATCATAATTTATATTTTAAACCACATTTATATAAGAATTTCCAAATTCTAGTTAGCAAAAATAGCATTTTTATTATTATTTTTCAATTATCAATAGAAACTAGTAACCAATTTAAGTTTTTCATTTCACTAACAAGTTAATATCCTCTTTAAAATCACAATCTAGTGTTTCAAACATTAATTGGAATTTTATCTCACCAATAAATATAATATACAAAAATCTAGTTTTCAAATTACTTAATTTAAACTATTTAAATGAACAAATTACAATATATCAACCATGCATGATTTTTCCCATTTCTAAAAATATTAAACCAGTTATAATAACCCCACTTAATTAATAAAAACCATAAATTAATTTTATAAACCCTAACTTGAATTTTAAAACTTGTAGATAGAAATTATTTATTAAATCTAATTATGCTTAAATGAAACATTTAATAACAATAATTCAAAAGAAGAAGATTTATACCTCCACAACATGAAATCCAAACATGAAAATAAGCCTCCAAAATGAATACTTTCCATCTCCAAAATCCATGTAAAGATGAGCAAAGAATAGAGGGTAGGAATTAATTAGGATTTTGTGGGTTCTTTATTGAATTTTTTATGAATTTTGATGATTTTTAATACAAAAATGATGGGGGGGGGGGAAATTTTGGGGCTGCCCATGGTGGTGTGGCTGGCCATGAGGTGAGGAAAAGAGAGGAGAGTGATAAAAGGTGAAGAAAAGTGTAGAAGGTTTCACAAAAATATCACACAATTAAGTCTTTTCATGAATTTATTTAAAAATTCTTTATGTTCTTCACTCCATTTGACCTAGAATGGTCTACAACCATTGTAAAATTTTGAAAA